>OU696696.1:143177930-143708129 GCA_916050605.2 Platycheirus albimanus
ACCTTTAAGCACGAAATCTATGCTCCTTTTGAAGGACTGAATGAGACGTTCCCAAGCTCCTCCCATCCAAGGAGAGTAGGCTGGTATAAAGCGCCACAGAATACCCTCGTACCTTGATGAGTTATCACAGAGAGAGGTCTCCATTTCCTTAGCATCTCTGTCTAATAAATTCTTAGTCCCAACAAAGTTAAGACCGTTGTCACTGTAGAAAAATCTCGAAACCACTCGGTTGATAAGGAAGCGCCTTACAGCCATGGTGCATTGATCTAAACTAAGATCATTCAATAACTCGATCTGCACTGCTCTGAATGTGAGGCATGTGAAAATCATGCCGTAGCGTTTCACCGTACCTCGACCAAACTTGACCAGCAAGGGACCAAAGCAGTCTACTCCAACATGAGTAAATGGCCTGGAGTCAAAAGCTAAGCGAGCTTTGGGAAGCTGACCCATTAACGGCATAACTGCCTTAGCCTTAAGACGCTTACACATGTAGCAACCTTTTCGCACTCTCTCAACAGCTCCTCGTATGCTGATTATCCAGGCGCTTTCACGAATGTCGGAAAAACAATAGCCGTCCCCATGTGAGAATTCCTTTGATGATGGTACTCAATAAATAGATAAACCAAAGGATGATTTTTAGGGAGTATAGCTGGCATAGGAATAAGAAGAATTTGCCTTTTGCGCCCTGGATGGCAGACGTAACGTACCAACCTCGGGCCGAATTACCGCATCCGTAGGTGAGCAATACGTCACTGAATTATTTGCATTTGGCATTACTGCTTACGATATCGAGCTCGGTATCGAGTATCGAAAACAATTTTTGGCATTCCCTTGTCAGTAAACGTGTGTTTTTTTACTCGATTGGTGCGAGGCAATCGTAAACGTGTCAGCAGTCACGGATAGGAACAAACAAAATATTCTGGCTGATAAAATGTAAGTTATTTTATTTTTAATACATAATATTAAAGCAAAATATCAAATGTGAAATGTTTTAGGATGAATTTGAACGAAATCAACACCATACAAAAAAATATCCTTTATGGCAGAGTATCCGAATTTAGCCAGACAAATTTTTCCGAATTCGGCTCAAGGGAAGACAACAAGTGTTAGGCTGTATATACACCCAAGAAAAGGGACAAACCCAAACTCGTTCTGCAAGGAGAAGATACCATCCGAAAATTTGTTCCAGGAAAGAGTGACAAAAATGCCTTGGAGAAACACATTGAGCTCCAAGAAAGCAAACTTTAAAATTCAAGAACGACTCTTGGAAATTAAAGAGAATACCTAAGCACAAAGGTTTTTTTAAGTTAAATGAAATTAAATTGCAAACACAGTAGCTTCAGTTGGAAGATTAAAAAACATCAATGAGTAGCTTTAATGTGAATGTTCTAAATACTTTTTTTATTTATTATAATAACAATAACAGCTGTGACAAATAGGTAAATGATAGATGTGTAAATGACGTTTATAATGAAATGTAAAAGATTTACCCTAGTACAATTAAGAGTGTGCTCGATATGTGATGCTTCGTATGCCATCATCCCGATGTGTTGTTTACGTAAATCAGTAACGTATGAATGTTACTCACTTGCTCACTGATGCCGTAATTCGGCCCCTCGTCTAGAAACGGCAACAAACTCAGGATTGAACTGGATGAGCAGACTTTGCCACTTGATCTGAGCGAAGCAATGTCACTTGAAAATGACTCTTCCTGAATCTTTCTAAACATCCAGTCTTCAGCCTGACGAAACTCAAACGGTGTAACGAAGACTTCTTTAATGGCGGCCTTTTCCTGAACGATTTGTTTGAACCGTAGCAAAAGGGCAATGGCTCTGACGGAGGAGGACCATCTTGCTTGAAATCTTGCTGATAGTAAGTTGAAAGCACCGTAAAAACTTCTTTGAGTAGAAACATGAAGAAACATCTTAGAAATTTTCCCTTCGTTGTCCTCTAGATCAGACGTAGTTAAACAAGATGTAACGGGCCACTCCTCAAAGGAACGTTTCAGGAAATCGGGGCCTCTGAACCATCTCGTGTCCTGATCTCCCATAGATGTTTCGAAACGTTTTGTGCTATCATCAGCCACGTTATCGTTGGAGCCGATATGAAACCACTATCGGGGGGAAGTAGAGTCCAGAATCTCACCCACTCTGGTTGCTACGAAGGAGGGTAATTTATTGGTGTTGTTGATCCAAGAAAGCACAGTCTTCGAATCGGAAAACAAAAACAACTCGTCAATCCGAATGGAATGCGACTCCTTGATTGTAGCTGCTAATCGAACGCCAAGTACAGCAGCTTGTAGCTCTAAACAAGGTATTGACAATGTCTTAACAGGCGCGACCTTGGCCTTTGCCATAACCTGTGTAACCTCAACTTCATCATTGCGAGCAAAGCGAAAATAAGCCACTGTAGCAAATGCCTTTTCCGACGCGTCGACGAAAACTATCAAACTCACTTTGCAATCGTCTGGATTCCATGATACGTAACGTCTAGGAATTCTGATATTTTCAATGTTTTTCAGTGCCTTGATAAAGTCAAGCCACAAGTTACGTAAATGAGATGATACCGGTTCATCCCAATCAAACCCCTCTCTCCAAACCTCCTGAAGCATGATACGTCCATGGATGATGAACAAAGAGATAATACCTAAAGGATCGAAAACCTTCATGACGGTTTTAAGCATCTCACGCTTTGTTATAACCGCTTCCACATCTAGCATATCTTTCATAACGTCTTCGACTGCAAGTTTATACGAGAAGTGATCGGATGATGGGTGCCAAAACATACCTAAGATCTTGGAAACCAAACTGTCGCTTTCATTAGGATTGATGCTTACTAACTTGGAATTGACATAACCATCCGGCATCTGATGCAACACTTCACGGCTATTTGATTGTACACCTACCAAGTCAAAATTCATGGAATGACAAATACGAATAGCGTCTCTCGTGACAGAAATAGCGTCCTCAACTGAATTATGGCTATTGAAATAGTCATCGACGTAGGTGCGTTTAGTTAATCCATCAACGGCTTCAGGACACTCCTCTTTAAAAAGGTTGGCATGGTGATTTTTTACATACTGTGCGCAAGTCGGAGAACATCTGGGCCCAAACATCATAACCTCCATGATGTATACTGTTGGATGCTTAGAACTGTCTCCTTCTCTCCATAGAATGCGCTGGCACTGCTGATCCTCAGCCTTGATTTTGATTCTGTGGAACATTTCTCTTACATCGGCATTTGCAGCTACTTCACGCTCCCGAAATTTGAAGAGACCAGCATGTAATGGAACAAGATTGTCTGGACCCTTCAACAAATGAGTGAATAAGGATATGCCGTTGACTTCCGCAGCCACGTCCGCCACACATCTGGGTTTTGGAGGAAACTTGTTTGGATTTACGATGATAAAAGTTGGCGCGTACCAAACTCGAGGCCAATCCTTCTCCAGCTCCTCCTGCGAAGCAATTCTAGCGTAACCCTTAGATAGCAGATCCTGGAAATAATTGTTTTGCCACTCCAGAAGATGAGGCTTCTTCCTTAAGGATTTCTCTAAGCCCAGAAGACGTTTAAAAGCCATATTATAGCTGTCGGGCAGTCTGACGTCATCTGAATCCCACAAAAGTCCAATCTCATATTGCCTGCCCACCAATTTCAAGGAACGTTCCATTATATCGAAGGAACGACTTACTTCTCGACTAAGCAATTCACCTTTTGGAGGCATGACACCAAATTCTTCGGTGATGAAATGACGCCGTACAAGATCGTGTAGGCCAACTTCATCTTTAATAGCATCGTGGAACATGAGTTTCATAGAAGGTTTCGATACCTGATGCAAGCAGGAAACATTTATGGATGGAGCTGATTTCCCGTACACTATCCATCCTAGCAGGGTCTTTAAGGCGTGAGTGTCCTCATCCTTGCCATGGCGCTGACCGTGGCCTAATAGAAATTTTGCTTGATCCAAACCAAGGAATATTTTTGGTCCAGCATCCACCAGATCAGAAAGTGGAAGACCTCGAAGATGGGGGTATAAGCTTTTCAGGCGGGGAACATCGATCGACTGGCTAGCAAGACCCAAGTCCTTGATGGTGTAGACATTCTTTAAAATATACTGCTTACGACCCTTAACACCAGACACACATAATGAAGCGCGTTTAGAATCCTCAACGCGAGACACCCCTTTGGTCCACTGCAACGTGAGTTGTTCAGGTTGTCCAGACCCAGTGCATAAAAAAGCTCTTCCTCAATCATCGACAATGAAGACCCATCGTCCAGGAATGCATAGGTATCCACAAACAAATCCCCATTTCCATAAATCCTAATCGGCACTATCTTGAACATGATTGTGACATCAGCCCCTACATGAGAAGAGTGAATATGTGGTTGTGGAACGAAAGGAACTGCCGCAGAATTCAGCTCAGAGTTGCTGCTATTTGATGTCGAGTGCAATAACGGATGGTGACGTCGGTTGCATCCATCGGAACCACAAGGTTTTTTTTTAGAGCATGCTTTCCACTGATGCTTTGATGGATCCAGACATGAGAAACAAATCGACATTTCTTTAGCAAACGTTTGCCTTAAAGCCGGAGTTAAGGCCAAAAACTCTTCGCATTGATACAAAGCATGTTGCTTTTTGTTGCACTTGCAACATAAAGCTGTTGATGCAGATGGCGTAAGGGGTTGATGGTGCAGCACTCGAGAAGATTTAGAATTACCAGCTGACTGAGGCTTCTTTTGATCAGAAAGTCCACCCGTTCTCATCAGGTCAGGAGGTAAATCGATAACCTTTTCCGTCAAGAACTCAGCAAAATGTTGAAAGTTGACTCGTGGCAAAACTGACTTTCTTTTTTGCCAATCTTGATAAAGGCCTGCTCCTAACCTTGAAGCTAGATTAGTGAGGACATATCCATTTGTTAGATCTTCTTCTCTGTTCATAGATTTCAAGTCGGCTACGAAACCATTTAGCTTCACTGCCCATAAGCGTAGTTTTGGATCGCATTTTGACGAAAGCTTGGGAAGACATAACAAATCCGATGTTAAGTCATGTACGAGAACGTCATACCGGCCAAACACGGTACGAAGGAAGTCCATTATTGCATCGGCATCCGAAGAATACTTTAGACGATCACTAACAAGTTGATACGCCTCCCCCTTTAAGGCCTTACGTAAACGCGCAACATTCTCTTTATCGCTGTATCTGCCTTCGTCGGTTGTAGACTTAAAAACCTCCTCGAAATAAGGCCACTCTCTTTTGTTCTCACCCGAAAAGGCTGGCAGCTCTTGAACGTTACTGCGATTAAGAATCGTGAGAAGATTAGCCATATCATGGTCTTTAAAGGAAGTGGCACTATTGCCTTCATGGTGCTCGGGTGCTTTACGAATAGGAGTCGACTGACCAGTTGGAGCAGAACTATTCAACAATGCCTTGTGATTGGCTTGTATCCTTTTTATTATTTCCAACTTCTCAGCGGATTAAGAAGTAGTAGCGTTTTTACTTGGAAGGCTGGAAAGAACAACGGTTTTGTTTTTGACGGGAGATTCCTTTGACAGCCTTAACTTCATCTGCGCGAGCTCAGCACGTAACTCCATCAGCTCTTTATCTCGTTGTGCAACAGCAGCCTGTGCTACTGCAGCAGCTTCCATAACCATCTCCAATTGATCTTCCTTATCCTTTCCTAAGGCAGCATCCGCATCTTCTTCTTCCCTAAAAACGCATTCAGTTTCCTCGCAGTACCAAGGAGTGGCCGTATCATATTGATTAGGATCAAAACCGTGGCAGTTAAAGTGCCACCAACGCTTACATTTGTCAGACCTGACCATAGAGTCATCCTCCTTTCTTTGACAACTCGACAAACTGCAACTATATCCTGGCTCCTTATCCATATCAAAAGGCACCAAAGAATCAAATAAATATGTTTTTTTTAAAAACAAGATCAATTTAAAATAAAATAATGTTGTTCCACGGAACAAACTGGAAAAACGGATATTAAAACCAATAATAAATATCGAATATCCAAAGACTGCTGAACCAGATAAGAAGGTAGATGGTAGTATCCAAAAACAAAAAACCACTGAGCACTTCTTCACAGCAATACAAATTCGATTTTATTTTCTGTAATATGAACAGATTAAAACTTGACTGCAAAAAGACATTTTAAACTTACAAATTGGTATTTGAACGCATCTTAACACTTCCAGAATGCACTTGGCAACAACTCAAAACAATATTTAAATGCTTTAAAAATCTAAATTTAAAATAATATTATTTTACAAATATAAGAAAAATAATTATCAAATTTACCAAAGCTAAGATTTAATTAGGACTTTATCCTCTGACTTTCTTTTGACTTTAACTTAAACTAGCAAGGTCAAAAGTACGCGTGTACATTTATGCTTAAATCAATTGTCTCTTTCTCTTTCTCAAACTAGAAAGAGATGAAATTAATAAAAAAGTGCAATAACTAGCTACATTAAGTACTTTTGGTGTTGCCAATGTTACATTTGAAGTACATAACTACTTAATATGTACATTTTTCGTAGTTTCAAAATTCAAAAATTCAAATATTCAAAAAATTATAAGAAATTCACAAATATTTTCTAATTATATGTATGACTCGATGACACTGATAAAGTTTTGAATTATTGCTTTCAGTTGACGAAATTATTCAGACAAATACTTACCTTTAATATTAAGCACTTTTAGATTTAAGTTCCCTTTGATAACGTTCTTTACTTGAATAACTTGATCGACAAATATCCGTTAGAGGTTTATTGCTCGCGGAGTATTTAAAAATTTTTTTTTACTGTTAATTTTTGACTTGCGTTATTTATTGTTGCTTTACCCAAGCAACATCCGTCCGAGGACTTCTCACGGACTACTAAAAGTTTTTTTTTTGTCCACCGGATTTACAATTTACATTGACTCATATCAACGAATACCCGTTGGAAGATTTACTCACGGGATATTTGAAATTTTCAATACCTTGACTTACCTTTTTTTTTTTTACTGTTATATATTTCTTGAGTAGGAACCGTTTGAGGAATTTCTCACGGCCTACAATACCTTTTTTTTATTTTGATTTACGCATCCGACGTTATCCGTCCGTTAACCTTCACGGTTGAATGAGCGACCGAAGTCTTAGAAGAGCTACTAGAAGTACTTACCTTACAAAGTACAAGGACTACGTAGTCATGGCTCCTGGGGCACCGAAACCTAAACCTGGTCGTAACCAGAACAATGTAGTTGAGAACCCGTCCGACGACGAAGGCAGTCAAGCCGAGAGTCTTCCCAGAGATAATGCCGGTAACAAAAGCATAGTAGTAGACGATGATGAAGTGGCGAGAGCCGAAGAACAGTTACGTTAAGATGCAGCCGATCATTCTGCGTATTTACAGCAGGTAGTTTCCGCTACTATCGATCTGCATAGAGTCAACGAGAGACAATTTATGGCAGAAGAGCTAGAGAGGAGTCATGCACGATTGCTTGATCAAGTCGCTCAACTATTGCAAAAACGTACTGTCAAAACGACTCAGCCAGTTGCTCCCCCTACAAGACCACATGCTCTACCAGACGCAACTTCCACACAGAAAGTTATGCGACAAGCTAATTCAGCTAATCCAGACACTACACGTGTCGTTAACTTCAATGTCCCTTCTGGACCAGCTACGTCCAGAAATGTCCAGTCCGCATATAGATCAAACAATGAAGATGATTTAGCAGACCGATTCACACCACATTACGAGCCAACCAGAGTGCCACCTTTGGCGGAAGTTAATCCAGCCCAAATGCCTCTAGGCTCGAATTTAGACGAGTTTATGACTCGTTTAAACGCGTTCAATTTCGACGACGAGTCCGCTGCGTCGCCGCCTAGGCCACCACCCTCGAACGCGACTTCGATGAACCGTGTTCATCCATTCCACAAGTGGGGTTTAAAATTCGATGGCAGGAACATGTCGGTCGATGACTTCCTGTTCCGCCTCGATTGAGTTCGATGTAGTTATGGTGTGCCGTGGTATGACATTACAGCAAACTTTTACCACTTCGTGTCAGGCTCCGTAGAGTCATGGTACTGGGTATATCTGAAAGGCAACAAACACACTACGTGGGAAGAGCTGAAAACTGCTTTGGTAGAAAATTACCGCAGTTTGGAGACTGACACGGAGCTATTCAGAAAGCTTTCAGACCGTAAGATGTTGAACGGCGAATACTTCAATGATATCTATGATGCCGTTTTGCAACTGAACTCCAGGATGCGAGTTCCTAGACCCGAAAAAGAACTCATTGAAATTATAAAAACAAATGTCCGTAGGCGTATGAGTGAACTCCTCATTACCTACAGTCCGTCCAGTTTGAGGCAATTGGCCTATTATTGTCGAGCTATTGAGAAAGCTCAATCTCAATATGAGAATTCCCGTCCGAATTTCGTGCCAAATGCACAACGTCCACCTGCAAGGCGATTCGTCAACGAGATCGTAAAAGAGCCCTGTCAGGATCTAGTGGTAGCGGTGCCTAATAGTAACATCGAAGCGATCCAGGGGGATCGTAAGCTACAGAAATGTTGGAATTGCCAAGTTCTTGGCCATAGTTTCCGCGATTGTGCCAAACCAATCGATAGAGTATTTAGTTTCCGCTGCGGGTTAGCAGATGCGTATAGTCCGTCCTGTCCGAAATGCCTAGCGGGAAACGAGAGGAGGAACAACCCAACAACCGGGGGGGTTCGCTCCGATTAGATATACCCGGAGTTCAAGCGTCTGAGTCGAAAACGCCTCTTGAATAACGAACCCAAACCTAATATAAATTTGAATTGTAGTAATAATGAAACTGAACCATTATATCGTAAATCTTTTCATGAAAGATTACACAATTACAATGAGGTGCGTAAGAGAATTGTCACTTTTCCAGAATTATCCAAACGAATACGACGGATAAGGGAGCGCTTCCATCGGAAGCGGACTACTTACCGTAACATAGCGTCAGCCGTGAATCGAACGACCCACGTCCTTACGTGACAGTCGGTTTATTCGGCGATAGCTTCTTAGGTCTACTCGATTCAGGGGCAAGTATTAGTTGCTTAGGCACTGACATACTCCCCTATTTGAAGAGCAAATATGTTACGGTAAGGAAGATAGAGACTACCGTGTCCACGGCTGACGGACACAAGCAATCCATAGTGGGAGTGATCACTACTCCAATTCAGTATAAGAACGTGACTAAAGATATAGATCTGTATATTGTGCCTTCGTTAAGCCAACGTCTATATTTGGGCGTCGACTTTTGGCAAAAATTCCAGATCGCACCTCATGTAATTGCGGGTCTTTCAGGAATTACGACCGGTGGGCCAGAGGAAAGACCCACAAACCAGATTAAGTTGAATGATGAAGAATCTAAACGGCTAGAAGCTGTTGTTCGTAGTTTTCCTTCTTTCGCAGTCCATGGACTCCGGAAAACGAATCTAGTAAAGCATTATATAGACACGGGTGATGCCGTACCTATAAAGCAAAGGTACTATCCCGTTTCTCCGGCGATACAAACCCTTATGTAAGCGGAGTTAGACCGTATGCTTTCGTTGGGAGTCATCGAGGAAAGTTCCAGCGCATGGAGTTCCCCAGTTGTGCTTGTTCGCAAGCCTGGTAAGAACCGATTGTGTCTGGACTTTCGGAAGGTGAACTCCGTAACAAAGAAAGATGCTCGTCCGATTGCGCATATAGAGGGGCTGCTGGCACGTCTGACGGAGACACGTTATATTTCTAGCGTGGACCTGAAGGATGCGTTTTGGCAGATACCGCTGGAGCAAAGTTCGAGGGAAAAGACCGCCTTTACGGTACCTGGCCGACCACTGTACCAATTTAAGATCATGCTCTTCGGTCTATGTAATGCGGCACAAAGTTTGAGTTACCTGATGAGTCGCCTAATCACGTCGGGGTTACGAGATCAAGTATTTGTATACTTGGACGATCTATTGGTTGTGTCGAAGGATTTCGACGAACACATAGAGACTCTGGGGATAGTCGGAAAGTGCTTGACGAACGCAGGACTGACGATTAACGTCGAGAAGTCGAAGTTTTGTTTTGATGAGCTTCACTATCTCGGTTATAAGGTCGGTCAGGGTTGCTTGAAAGCAGATCCAGATAAGATTGCAGCCATCACAAGCTTTCCTTTACCAACCACAACTCGCCAAGTTCGCCGATTTCTGGGTATGGCAGGTTGGTATCGACGATTTGTTAAGGATTTCAGCACCCTAGCCGCACCCTTGACCGAGACATTGAAAAAGGGAAAGCCTTCAAGCTCAGTCCAGAAGCTATTGAAGCTTTCCTGCTGATCAAACAGGCTTTGACTTCAGTGCCTGTACTAGTCAATCCAGACTTCTCCAAAGAATTCATCATTCTCTGCGACGCATCCGCGACTGGTATCGGATGTGTACTCTGTCAGAGGGACGAATCCGGGGCGGAGCAGCCTATATACTACTTCTCTCGGAAACTGAACGCTGCACAGAGAAACTATTCGGTGACAGAGCGCGAGTGCTTAGCAGCTTTTGAAGGTATCCAGAAGTTTAGATCTTACGTTGAGGGATACCATTTTCGTGTTATTACAGACCATTCCAGCCTGAAATGGCTGATGACTATGAAGGATTAAACCGGAAGATTAGCGAGGTGGAGTATGCGACTCCAAGGTTTCGATTTTGTGGTGGAGCATAGGAAAGGTACTTTGATTGTCGTGCCAGATGCTTTATCAAGAGCCTATGAAGACGATGAGTTGACAGTGTCAGCCTTCCTTTCATGTCTACCACAGATCGGTGCCTCGGAGGTACTCCACATCCATCTTGAGGATCCGTCCTTTAAGTCTGAAGGTTATCTAGATATTATCAGTCATATCAGGAAGGAACAGGAGCGGTTACCTGACCTCAAAGTGTCGGAAGGATACATATACAAACGCACTAAGCATGCGGGTGGTAATCCCTTGGCCGACGATCTAACTTGGAAGTTGTGGGTTCCCTCAGAGATGACGGAGTCGTTGATCTCACTAGCTCACAATCCGCCGCGTGCTTCGCATGGTGAAGTGGTGAAGACAGTTTATAGATTAAAAGATACATTTTACTGGCCAGGTATGTACACTCAGGTTAAACTGTACGTAGATCGGTGTGAGACGTGCAAGACCAGTAAGGCAGCTAACATAACGCTAAGAACAGAGATGGGAAACAGTTTCGAGGTGGATAGGCCGTTTCAGCATTTATATGTTGACTTTCTCGGGCCGTACCCTAGGTCAAGATCCGGAAATGTTTACATCGTAATCGTGTTGGATCAGTTAACCAAATTTGTCTTCATCAAACCACTGCGCAAGGCAACAGCCGCGAGCGTGGTCAAGTTCCTGAAAGACGAAGTTTTCTTGATTAACGGAGTACCAGAGAGCATTCTCTCTGACAATGGTACGCAATTTGTTGGGAAGGAGTTCCAAAAACTCATGGATGTTTTCGGGGTCAAACACTACCGGACGGCAGTGTATGCTCCCCAGTCTAATGCTAGTGAGCGAGTGAATCGTTCAATCTTGGCAGCCATTAGGTCGTATGTCAATCCTCGACAAACGGATTGGGATGCCCATCTGTCTTCGATCAGCAGCGCCTTACGCACTACAGTGCATTCGACCCTTTCAATGTCCCCATATGAAGCTTTATTCGGACAACGAATGATAGAGCAGGGGCAGATTATCGTTAATTGAGAGAGTTGATTGGACTGAACTGTTCAGAGATAGATTCGCTTCCCAAGGTCGCCAAGATGAACATCATTCACTCGTACCTCAAGCAAGCATTATTCCGAGCTCACGATGCCTACGAGAAGAATTACAATCTTCGGAGTAGGAAAGTAATGTACAAAGTAGGTATTATATTCGATAGTACGAATATTATTTATCTATTTAAATTATAGAAAAACTACCAACCACGTTTTTATCTTACAGATCCTTTATTTTTCACAAACTCATTCACAATGAATACATTCTATCTTCGAAAAGTGTTCTACTCGAATCCAGACATATTATGACAGTGTTGCCATGTCGTGCATATATAACAATCTCCCCGCATAATATATAAGTAAGGAGACTGCTCTCTCTTTAAGATTAAATTTAGTTGTCAAAGGGCAGACGGCTTACATGCCATGCTTTAAATTCTGTAAGCAAACCGTTTTTTTGTATCTTTTAAATATCAATAAAGATGTTATCTATCTATCTATCTATCTAAGTAAGGAGACTGGAGACTACTTTAACATTTTGTACATTGTTTTTTTTTTTTTTTTTTATTTTGCAGAAAAGTTTAGGAACCTCTGACTTCTATAAATGACATTTCAAGAATCAAACAAAAAAAATTATATAAACACAAACATAAAATATCTTCTGAAGGATTGAAAAATTTAATTCATTGATTATTTTGTAATTACTGATTAATAAATATTATTTTATGTTATTTTGATACAAATGAATTACTATAAAAAGTTTTAAATATTCAGTCTTACTGGTGGTTTAAGAATTCTAGAAGATTTTCTTATTTGTTGTGAAACAATTGGACTTCTATTTTGCTGGATATTATGCTTCGCTACTTCTATTTGGATTGGAGTTTGATTTGCATTAATCGGGTTGACTTGCGGATGCGATGAGTTCTTCAATAATTCTTCATTAGCTGGTTTTGGTGAATTGTCCGTGGTTGCGTCTGGTTTTGGTATACTTTGGATTGGTGTAAAATCGGTTTCGGTGTTGTTAGTTACGTCTGGGTATGTGGTTGAATTTGAGCTGTTCGTGTTATTGCTATGAGAAAATGATGGTATCATATAATGTGAACTAGTTTCCTGGTGAACGTTTGTAGATTTCATTTGGTCGATGTGTCGTCTGAAATGTTGACCATCAACGTCAACGATGTAATGCAGTGAACCATCTCGCCGAATAACTTTTCCAAACTTCCACTTAATTTGTTTGTTGAGGTAATATCGAATTTGTACATTATCTCCCGTCTCAAAACTGCGAATAGCTTTAAAATTACTATTATTTTCAATATAACTTATTTTTTCGTTTGTAGTTTTCATCAGATCAAGTCGAGTTCTAAGATTGTATCGCAGCATCACCTCGGCTGGACTTCTGCCTGTAGTTGTGTTTTTTATTTTCCGATATTGCATTAGAAAACGCTGTAGTTTTATATGCACGTCTCCAGGATCATCTATTGCTGATCGAAGTGCCTTCTTCACGGTTTGGACATGGACATATCTTTCAGCTTGTCCATTTGTAGCTGGATGCGCTGGTGCTGTCAATTTGTGTACGATTCCATTTGATTTCAAGAACTCTTGGAATTCGCTTGATGTAAAGTTCGTGCCATTGTCAGATACGACTGTAGTTGGCAGTCCGAATCTGGCAAACATTTCGCGTAGAGCTTTGATGGTATTGCCGCTAGTAATGCTTTTCATCATAATTGCTTCTAACTATTTACTTTTTGCGTCGACAACGATAAGAAAATTGTATTCCATGAAAGGTCCTGCAAAGTCTATATGAATTCTTTGCCATGGCATGAATGGATTTTCCCATGGATGGGTGGGGACTTTAGCAGGTTCGTTGGCTACCATAGCACAGCTTTTACAACTTTTTACTAGTTGTTCTATGTCATTGTCTATACCGATCCAGTAACAGTAGCTTCTTGCGAGTATTTTCATTTTTATCATTCCGACATGGGCTGTATGTAGTTCGTTTAGTACTTGTTTTCGCAATTGTTTCGGAATAATGACGCGTATACCACGATAAATACAGCCGTTCTGTAACATTAGTTCATCTTCTTTGCCTTTGTAGGTAGTGTTGTAAAGATTTCGACCAACATGGAGAGCATTGTATACTTCACATAATTCTTGGTCTTTCCTCGTTTCATTGGCGATTATTTTACTCGTAATGGGCAATACGAAGTCTGTAAGCTGGAACATATGAATTTCATGTATCTTCTCGCTTGGATCGATTCTTTGCGGATATCGTGACAGGTAATCAACGTTGGTGTGCTCTTTGGTATTTCGATAAATAATTTTATAGTTGAAGCCGGATAAGAATTGAGCGTAATGTAATATTCTCTGAGCGATAAGTATTGGTAAGCCTTTGTTAGGACTAAAAATAGATGTCAATGGTTTGTTGCCAGTGATTAGTGTAAATTCACGACCGTAGCAATAATTGTAGAATTTATGCAGACCCCAGTAAATTGCAGAAGCCTCCTTATCGATTTGGCTGTAGTTTGATTCGCTTTTTGTAAGACTTCGGGATGCGAAGGCAATCGGCCGTTCTCCTTTGGACGTAACATGGGAAAGTATTGCTGACAAACCAAACGGTGAAGCATCCGTAGCAAGGACAAGACGCAGTTTCTCGTCAAATGGTACCAAAACATTTTCGCTCATGATATCTTCTTTAACATTCAGAAATGCTTCTTCGCATTCTGGAGTCCATTCGAAGGTTGTATCTTTCTGAAGAAGCTGGTGTAAGCTATGTAATTTTGTGGCTAGGTCAGGTATGAAATTATTGTAGTAGTTGACCATACCTAGGAATGCACGAAGTTCTTTAATGTTGGTAGGAGCACTTATTTCAAGAATTGATTGTATCTTTTCTTTATTCTTATGCAATCCATTCTTGTCAATTTTATGACCTAAATAATTAACGGATTTTTGGAAAAATTTACTTTTACGCAAATTAATATGTAAGTCATGTGTACGTAATCTATCTAAGACTGCCCTAGCTCGCTTATCAGTCTCCTCTAGGGAACTTCCAGTGACTATGATGTCATCGAAAAAACAGACAGTTCCTTTGAGTCCTCGCATTATGGAGTCGTCCATGAAACGTTGCCAAATGTTGGGTGCTGTTTTTACCCCGAACATTAGTCTTCGAACCATATATGACCCTTTGTGTGTACTAACAGTTTGCATAAGTGCACTTTCTTCTGTCATCTCCGTGTGTTAATATGCCTTGTGTACATCAAATACGCAATAATACTCGCCGTATTTTAATTGTTTGTATAGATCGTCAATTTTTGGAATGGGGTACTTATCATTGACTATGCACTGGTTTAATGTAACCTTGTAATCGGCACATAGAGGCAACTCAGTCGAAGATTTAACATCTGGCACGATGGGTGTACCCCAATCGGAGTGTGTCACTTTCTCGAAGATTCCACACTTCTCGAGACGATCAATTTCTTCTTCGATGAGATCTTTGAATGCGTAAGGCACAGATCTTTGTTTAATGTAAATCGGAGGGGCACCTTCTCGAAGCTTAAGCAAACATTGTATTTTTGGTATAGTACCAATTTTCGGTTGAAACAAATCAGAGTAATCATGCATTATTTTATTGGAGAAGTAAGTGGTTTGGGATGCATTTTCGACACTGTTTACATTCTTTGTTGAAATAAGATCTAATTCATTGATCCATTCACGTCCACAGACAGAATCAAGGCCAGATGGGACTATGTAGATTGTCCCTTTAAACGATTTGTCTTGGTATGTAACATGTACTTTGCTTTCACCCAATGCTTGGAAAACATGTTTATCAAAGACTCTAAGATGTATTGGAGTTGGAAGTATTTGTATTTCTGGGAAGAGTTTTCGAAAAGTATCTTCACTCATTGTCGTTATTGCCGATCCCGTATCGAATTCCATGGAATATGGTTTGGATTGTATTATAAGTTTTATGAAAAACTTACCTTGTTCTCCGGATTTTGTATGTAGTTGCAGTGAATTTATGGTATATACTTCATCGTAGCTGCTAGGTTGGTCCTGGATTTGTAGTGCATGTGTAGTTCTCTGTCTTGATTTCTGCGTACGACGTCTTGATGTGCGTGGTTCCCGTTTCATGCAGACGGATGCAACATGTCCTTTTCTGCCACACGATGAACATGAAAGTTTTTGCGGCTCGGTGGTACACTCTGAAGATTTATGGTTTTGTTTACCACATCGGTAACATACGGTTTGCCGTGCTGTAGACGTTGTGTAATTTTTATTTGGGTTTTTCGCACTCGCTGATATTTTCGTTCTGCTGGGAAAGACTCGTACTTGATGGACACCTTGCATTGTTCTGCTTTGGCTTTTTGATGATTCGATAGAAAGAGCAAGTTGAATAACCTCATCGAACTTTTGTTTCTTTTCTTGTAGTAGTCTTTCTCGGATATCACTGTCTCTAACTCCCCTGATAAATTGTGCACGTAAATGTGTATCGATGGTGGAACTTTGGCAAGATACACATTTGAAATTACAAAACGTAGTAAGGTGTTTGAGTTCAGCTACATAATTCGCAACGGTTTCACCTTCATGTTGTGTACGTAGTGAAAACTTGTGTTGTTCCATAACTTCGTCTGGGGCTGGACAAAGATAGTTTTCGAGAATTTTAATCAAATCTGTGTATGTTTTTGTGTTGGGTAAGTCCGGTGCTGTAAGATTTGTCAAGAGTTGGTAATGCTTGGTCCCAATGCAGTTTATTAGGACTTGTATTTTCTTGACGCCATCCGTAATATTTCTTAATTGGAAGAAATTTTCAAGCCTCTGCTTGTATACCACGAATGTCTCTTCGCCCTCCCTAAAAGCTTCAAATTTTAAATTTGCCGTGACTGTGGATGTGGTCGGCGATTGAAGATATTGTAGAAGTCGGGTTGGGTTCGATATCCCGCCTTTTATAATCCCGTTTCTTAAAATCCCGATCTTGAAATCCCGCTTTTTATTATCCCGCTTTTTTAAAATCCCGCTTTTTAAAATCCCGTCTCTTATAATCCCGTTTTTTACTATCCCGTTTCTTACTATCCCATTTTTGCAATGAAAAGTAGTTGTTTTATTTTAAAAAATCGCGCGATTTTTTAAAATAAAACAACTACTTTTGATTGCAAAAGCGGGATAATAAGAAAAGTAAAATAAATTAAGCAATGAGTGATTTTTTTAAATGCATTTTATTTTAACAATGAATATGACAATCTTCAATAAATTCACGGATACAACGAGGATAATCTATCGTACACGGCGCAGAAATGCGGATATATATTGCTAACGCTTTTTCAAAATAAAAGTACGTATCGTTGTATAGGTAAAACACGGATTGACGTTCACTGAATGAAGACAAAAAAAATTAAAAGATGAGAACGATTCAAAGTAGGTAAGTACATTGCTCAGAATTACATTAAAATATGAAAAATCAAATGCGACGTTGAACGCAAGTTCGAGTTGGTCGCTACCGACGCGGATTGTTGGTATCCCGAAGGACAAGTAATAAAAAAAAATTTAAAGTGCGTTAATAATAGTTGAAGGAAAAATGATCCTATCGAGGATATCTATATTCCCAACTGTTAAAGTGCGAATAAATTAGTGGCTGAATACAACTGCAACACAAACGAGGATTCTTCCTCTTCTACCGTGAAAAGAGCGCGACGGTTTGATGTATATATATACATAAGAGGATTCGTACCACCGGATCTGATTCCGCCTCAAAGTGAATTGTCTCTCAAAAATGCTACTAGCGATAAAAACGAAGGAACTTTAAATACGAATCAAGGTTATCGAACTTAAGTCACATGAAAGCGAATTCGGGGAAAGAGACGCTTCCACACTAAATTCTATTGTGCATTTCTTGTATCCCGGTTGGATTGAACTGAATTTATGAAAAGTAAAGTAAAATTACGGGAACTTGTTTCCAAAACATCAACTGTCTATGATATAATGAACGTAGATGGATGACAAACTTCAATGTAGTTGGATGACGAAATTACTTAGTAAATTTTCACAACACTTGTATTGACATATCTCTATTAAGTAATATGAATGAATAATAATAAAGATAACTATATATATATTCTTCGTATCTATATTGGCATGCAAAAGGGGGGAAGGGGGGCGTGAAATCCCAAACAACCATCAAGTAATCTCAAAAGATAAATGTCTTCACCACCGTCCGTGGATGACAACGTAGGCGTTGGCGTTCGACGCTTATTATGGAGGCGGATACAGCCTCTTTTATGTATCCAAAAGTACGGTAATTGGAGCTCCTTGGCTCCTTGCAAAGTTCACAAAATACATATAGAATTTAGAATATTGTTACCTGGTATTATTTAGGTCTTATAGCACCATACAAGTTCTTATCTTTCTTCAAAACAATACACAAAATATAATTTATCTGGATCTGCTGCTTTAGGTAGCTGATGAGTTGTAAAGATGAGTTGAGGTTTTCCCTCGACGTTCAAAAGTATATTCCACGTGGATAGAGCGTATAGCTAGTGGACCGGCATCGGTGATTTAACACGCGCCTGGCGTCCAGATGAATCTTGTAGAGGGTTTCCAAGTTCTGCCAAGATTAATCGTCTATATTGCTCCGAGAGCCTGATGAAACAATTGTCCACAGTTGTGGAGCCAGCTTAAAATCGATGAGTCCTTGGGTCGATGGAGTAGCCGTCGGCGAGCCGTAACGGATCAACGCCTGACGGTATCTACCCGTTCGCTTTGCTCCAATGTATGTTCCTCTGTAGGTGCTCCTAGGTGTCACGCGTGTGAGACCAGAAGCTGAATATGATGTGTGTATATATGTAGGCACGATAACGTATTATACCAATAAAATGATTAATAAATGATGAGGCCACCGTAAATCCCAAAAGAAAGGGTGTGTGCACCAAAAATGTGGCATGCGCCTCTGTATATTTGTATTTAATAATACACGTGATGAAATTTATGTGAATGAGTCCACGTGCATGAATATATATATGCACTTCAAGGGTTATCCCACGGAATAAAAAAAAATGTAAATCCTGGATAGCTGGGTTTGGGAATCCGTTCAGGATTATGTTATTCCACCTTCTAGGTCCTTATTCGATGAACCTCCTAGTTACCTTTATAGAATTGATGGTCCTCATCAGTTGATAAAAATCCATATTGGGTTAATATTCCTTCTTAGGAAACGATGGGCCAATTTCTCAATCGAGAAATTATAAAAAATGGCCGTGATTTAATATTTAACAAAAAAAAAGTGTTCTGCAATTTAGCTGTTGCTCGTTCTACGTATGTCTTCAAAATGACTTCTACATTTGATCTTATAGATCATATTTCCACCTTTCCAGGTAGCCAACGCCCAAACTTCCAGTCTCATCTCCTCTTTCCAACATTTGATCTGTTTGTTTGTTGCCACGATAGATGGCGTGTCACACAGTATGCATTAAAGGGTAATGCGCACTGTGCCATTTTCATGTGGAAGTTGTAAGTTGCAAAAAGAATCATGACAGAATGAACATTAGGACGGGATTTGACTGTGGTGAAGTTCTGACTGTATTGATTAACAAAATTCGTAATAGTATTGACTATGAAAATGAGAAGACATTTATCGTCGCAGACGTCAGAAGTAAGTATGTCATGGTCACACCTATCGGAATCACAAGATAAAAATGTAAAGATATCGTAATGGTACTAGTATCTTCCTTATTCACATCTTGGATTGTTTGATTATGCAGATTTTTAGCATACAACAGATTTATTGTTCCGTCTGGTATTGACATATGTCAGGTGTAAATTGGAATCACGATCATGGCACAAATTTTGCATTGTGTTTTTCTATCGAATTCGAAATATTTAGCCTATCAAGATTTTGGATCACACTAAGTTTTGAGTATCTGAAAAATGACATAATAGCATATGTTACGTAGTGGTCAGAGAATATCGTGTGTCGGACAAGATTGACAAGTGGAGATAATTAAGTCGGCCGCATCGACTATTACATCCGCCTTGTTGCCTGACAACTATCGGTCATTATTTTTTTTGGTTTTGGCATTCTTTGCGTCACATGTACATCCATTCTCATGTTTCAACTAGTGTGAACAATAAGATTATAGTTTTGGTGTGAGCCGAGTACAAAACGAGCTAGTGTGTGTTCGGTTTATCTTTTTTTTTTGTGAAGCGAGGCACCCTTCCATTACTTACTGGAATGTGAATGTTCTGGAAACTGATTTTGCCTGGAGAAATTGTGGATTCCGACTTGGAAAGGAAGGAAATTTACAAGATCGATTCCTTTTTTTGTGGATTCATCAGCCATTGGAACGTTGCGAGTAATACTGAAGTCTCGCTGGTAGATGGAAGTAGTGACATTTACTCATTGCCAATGACTGTCGAGAAAAGTTTTCCTACAAAACTTGGAATTTCGACTAAGTCCACTTAGTCTAACTTCCACGAAAAAGGAGAACTTCTCGCAAACTAACCTCCTTGTCTGAGGTTCACTCACTCGTCGTGTCGTAAAGACACTGCGACTCTTTTACGTCTAGTCGGTCGAAGACAAAAAAAAAATGAAAATGAAATCGTATAACATGTTGTCAGTTGACCCCCCTTTTTTTTTGGATACTTTATCGGTTTAAAATTGTGTGTTTGTCTCCATATTGTGTTAAAATTTTATGTTTAAATACAAATCAAAAACAAATTTAATTTATTTTAATTTATATTTATTTGTTGTTTTTACTTTAATAATCACAATATATTTTTTTTGTTTTTTATTATTATAAATTGACGCGACGCGTTTCGGACAATATGTCCATCTTCGGGCGTTTGATGTTGACTGCAATGCCGATGATCTATTAATCTTGTTGTTTCTTCTGTTTTTTATTGTAATTGTTGTTGTGATTTATTAATTAGTTTTATTGTTATGTGTTTGTCTCCCTTTAACTATTGTTTTTGTTTAAGAAGTTTATTGCAGTGTCATAAATTATGTTTCCTTTTATTGTTAATTTGTCGTTTAAAATGTTGTCTCGTTCTGTTTTGCTGGCTATGTAAATCTCAAATTCTTCTAGCGCTTCCAGATTTCTCCCTTTCTTGCAAAAATGTAATGGTGTAAGGTTTGATTCAAAGTTAGTGTATGTGTGATTTTTGTCCATTAAATGAAGAGCGAAATTCGATTTCGTGTTGTGTTTGGGTAAATGTTCTGAAAATCTGTCTTTGAAAGTTCTGCCTGTTTGTCCGATATAAAATTTATCACAATCGTTACATTTGATTTTATAGACACCTGAACAGTTTTTTGTGTCTTTTGTTGTTTTTTGTTTTAATATTTTGGCTAGGTTATTATTTGTTTTAAACGATACCTGTATGATAAGTTTGTTTAGTTCGTTATGGATAATGTGTGGGAGTATATTAGTATAATTGATTGATATGTATTTTTTATCTGGGCTATTGTTATTCTCTTTTGTGTTGTTTTTGTTATTGGTTTTATTTCTCTCTCTCTTTTTATGAATTAATTTATCTATTATGTTTGGTGTGTACCCGTTTGACATTGCAATTTGTTTAATTATTTTGATTTCGTTGTCATAATCTTTTCGGTCCATAGGCACATTGAAGAGGCGGTTAATTAAGGCGTTAAATGCTGATATTTTCTGGGAATATGGGTGGTGGGAATCTTTGTGAATGGTGATATCTGTGGTTGTAGGTTTTCTATATATTTTGTATTTAAGTTTATTATTGTGTTTAGTGATGGCCAGATCTAAGAAATTTATTGTGTTATTGTTTTCTATTTCTGTTGTGAATTTTATTTTGTTGTTTATTTTATTTATATATTTCTGCAGAATATCGATTTGTCTGTGTGTGCCGTCGAAGATTATCAAGGTGTCGTCCACGTATCTAGCATAATATATTATTTTATTATGTTGAGGATTTAACTCTGATAGGATATATTTGTTTTCGTAGTAGTTGAGATAAATGTCTGCCATTAGTCCGCTTAATGGGGATCCCATTGCGAGTCCTTCGTTCTGTGTGTAATATTTGTTGTTAAAAGTAAAGTAGTTTTGTTTGAGTGTTATTTGTAATAATAGTATTAGTTCATTAATTTGTTCTTTACTGATTTTTGCAGTTTTATATAAGTTTTCTTTTAATATTTTAACGGTGTCATCAATGGGTATGTAAGTATACATGTTGGTGACGTCAAGAGATATAAGTTTGTATTGGGGTAATATGTTCAAATTTTTTGTTTTTTCTATTAGTTCGGTGTAGTTTTGTATGCTTTTATTGTGGTTTATGGTAATGTTTGTTTTTATGATTTTTTGTAGTTCCTTAGCCACTTTATAGCAAGGTGCTGTGGTATAGTTGATAAGTGGGCGTATTGGGGTTCCATTTTTGTGTATTTTCGGTAGTCCTGTGAAAATAGGTGCTTGTGCGTTAGGCTGTTTGAGTTTTAGTATGAGTTTTAGTTTGAGTTTTAGTAAATGGAACCCCAATACGCCCACTTATCAACTATACCACAGCACCTTGCTATGAAGTGGCTAAGGAACTACAAAAAATCATAAAAACAAACATTACCATAAACCACAATAAAAGCATACAAAACTACACCGAACTAATAGAAAAAACAAAAAATTTGAACATATTACCCCAATACAAACTTATATCTCTTGACGTCACCAACATGTATACTAACATACCCATTGATGACACCGTTAAAATATTAAAAGAAAACTTATATAAAACTGCAAAAATCAGTAAAGAACAAATTAATGAACTTATACTATTATTACAAATAACACTCAAACAAAACTACTTTACTTTTAACAACAAATATTACACACAGAACGAAGGACTCGCAATGGGATCCCCATTAAGCGGACTAATGGCAGACATTTATCTCAACTACTACGAAAACAAATATATCCTATCAGAGTTAAATCCTCAACATAATAAAATAATATATTATGCTAGATACGTGGACGACACCTTGATAATCTTCGACGGCACACACAGACAAATCGATATTCTGCAGAAATATATAAATAAAATAAACAACAAAATAAAATTCACAACAGAAATAGAAAACAATAACACAATAAATTTCTTAGATCTGACCATCACTAAACACAATAATAAACTTAAATACAAAATATATAGAAAACCTACAACCACAGATATCACCATTCACAAAGATTCCCACCACCCATATTCCCAGAAAATATCAGCATTTAACGCCTTAATTAACCGCCTCTTCAATGTGCCTATGGACCGAAAAGATTATGACAACGAAATCAAAATAATTAAACAAATTGCAATGTCAAACGGGTACACACCAAACATAATAGATAAATTAATTCATAAAAAGAGAGAGAGAAATAAAACCAATAACAAAAACAACACAAAAGAGAATAACAATAGCCCAGATAAAAAATACATATCAATCAATTATACTAATATACTCCCACACATTATCCATAACGAACTAAACAAATTTAACATACAGGTATCGTTTAAAACAAATAATAACCTAGCCAAAATATTAAAACAAAAAACAACAAAAGACACAAAAAACTGTTCAGGTGTCTATAAAATCAAATGTGACGATTGTGATAAATTTTATATCGGACAAACAGGCAGAACTTTCAAAGACAGATTTTCAGAACATTTACCCAAACACAACACGAAATCGAATTTCGCTCTTCATTTAATGGACAAAAATCACACATACACTAACTTTGAATCAAACCTTACACCATTACATTTTTGCAAGAAAGGGAGAAATCTGGACGCGCTAGAAGAATTTGAGATTTACATAGCCAGCAAAACAGAACGAGACAACATTTTAAACGAAAAATTAACAATAAAAGGAAACATAATTTATGACACTGCAATAAACTTCTTAAACAAAAACAATAGTTAAAGGGAGACAAACACATAACAATAAAACTAATTAATAAATCACAACAACAATTACAATAAAAAACAGAAGAAACAACAAGATTAATAGATCATCGGCATTGCAGTCAACATCAAACGCCCGAAGATGGACATATTGTCCGAAACGCGTCGCGTCAATTTATAATAATAAAAAACAAAAAAAAATATATTGTGATTATTAAAGTAAAAACAACAAATAAATATAAATTAAAATAAATTAAATTTGTTTTTGATTTGTATTTAAACATAAAATACTTTATCGGTTATCTGAAATTATATATCGAGGATAAGGGTTTAGTAAAAAAAAAATTCTAACCCAAGAGTCTCATGCACAGCTGAGAGCCGGACATATGTTAAGGTCTTAAGCTGGGTATTAAGTACTATAAGTACTTGTATGTAAAGTCTGGTAAAGAAAAAAATTGAGATCTCAAAGATTGAGATGGTAAAAAAAAATTGGTTCAAGTCTGGGATGTGATTGTAATTCAAGTGTTCTATCTTTTCAAGTCTTTTGTGTGACATGTTGACTGGTGACCTCGTCGGTCTTCAACTTCGTATGAATTATTTCCGATTATTCGATTTACACGAACTTTGACGAATTTGGGACATAGTTTTGCGCTCAGGTGTTTTGTCGCGTCGCTTAGAATTTGGTTCCTCTTGTAAATCTCATCACCTACTGTTATATATGCACGACATGGCAACACTGTCATAATATGTCTGGATTCGAGTAGAACACTTTTCAAAGATAGAATGTATTCATTGTGAATGAGTTTGTGAAAAATAAAGGATCTGTAAGATAAAAACGTGGTTGGTAGTTTTCCTATAATTTAAATAGATAAATAATATTCGTACTATCGAATATAATAGTGGCGACGAGGACGAAAGTACCTACATACCTAAAATTAAATACATGATACACAATATTAATTTAAAATAATGCCGAATGAGAACAATGCAAATCCCCAAGGACAACCAGGTGTGGCTGATCCTGATAATATTAATATACAGTCCTTGATAAGACTTCTACGGGAGCGTATCGGAATCCCGCTTTTTAAAATCCCGCTTTTCAAAAATCCCGAAAAAAAGTATTAAAATCCCGTCTGCTAAAATACTGCTTTTTTATAATCCCGTCTTCTAAAATCCCACTTGTTCAAAATCCCGATCTATTATAATCCCGCTTTTTAAAATCCCGACAAATCCCGCTAATCCCGTTTTTTTTTATAAAATAAGCTTATTTTATAAAGTCACGCGCAGTTAAAAAAAAAATAATGGGAAATAGAAAAAAATATGAGTAAAACAGGTTTTTTGCGTCGCATTGCTTATAATATACAAAACTAATAAAATAAAAAAATTTGTTAATGGTTTAAAGTTTTTTTTTTTTGTTCCCTCTTGAATAATATCGTATAGCATTACCTTATACTTTTTTCTTGTAATTTATTGAAGATTGTCATATTCATTGTTAGAATAAAATGCATTTAAAAAAATCACTCATTGCTTAATTTATTTTACTTTTCTTATTATCCCGCTTTTGCAATCAAAAGTAGTTGTTTTATTTTAAAAAATCGCCAAACCAATCGATAGAGTGTTTTGTTTCCGCTGCGGGTTAGCAGATGCGTATAGTCCGTCCTGTCCGAAATGCCTAGCGGGAAACGAGAGGAGGAACAACCCAACAACCGGGGGGTTCGCTCCGATTAGATATACCCGGAGTTCAAGCGTCTGAGTCGAAAACGCCTCTTGAACAACGAACCCAAACCTAATATAAATTTGAATTGTAGTAATAATGAAACTGAACCATTATATCGTAAATCTTTTCATGAAAAATTACACAATGACAATGAGGTGCGTAAGAGAATTGTCACTTTTCCAGAATTATCCAAACGAATACGACGGATAAGGGAGCGCTTCCATCGGAAGCGGACTACTTACCGTAACATAGCGTCAGCAACAATAGGCCGAGAATCGAACGACCCACGTCCTTACGTGACAGTCGGTTTATTCGGCGATAGCTTCTTAGGTCTACTCGATTCAGGAGCAAGTATTAGTTGCTTAGGCACTGACATACTCCCCTATTTGAAGAGCAAATATGTTACGGTAAGGAAGGTAGAGACTACCGTGTCCACGGCCGACGGACACAAGCAATCCATAGTGGGAGTGATCACTTCTCCAATTCAGTATAAGAACGTGACTAAAGATATAGATCTGTATATTATGCCTTCGTTAAGCCAACGTCTATATTTGGGCGTCGACTTTTGGCAAAAATTCCAGATCGCACCTCATGTAATTGCGGGTCTTTCAGGAATTACGACCGGTGGGCCAGAGGAAAGACCCACAAACAGATTAAGTTGAATGATGAAGAATCTAAACGGCTAGAAGCTGTTGTTCGTAGTTTTCCTTCTTTCGCAGTCCATGGACTCCGGAAAACGAATCTAGTGCAGCATTATATAGACACGGGTGATGCCGTACCTATAAAGCAAAGGTACTATCCCGTTTCTCCGGCGATACAAACCCTTATGTATGCGGAGTTAGACCGTATGCTTTCGTTGGGAGTCATCGAGGAAAGTTCCAGCGCATGGAGTTCCCCACTTGTGCTTGTTCGCAAGCCTGGTAAGAACCGATTGTGTCTGGACTTTCGGAAGGTGAACTCCGTAACAAAGAAAGATGCTCGTCCGATTGCGCGTATAGAGGGGCTGCTGGCACGTCTGACGGAGACACGTTATATTTCTAGCGTGGACCTGAAGGATGCGTTTTGGCAGATACCGCTGGATCAAAGTTCGAGGGAAAAGACCACCTTTACGGTACCTGGCCGACCACTGTACCAATTTAAGATCATGCCCTTCGGTCTATGTAATGCGGCACAAAGTTTGAGTTACCTGATGAGTCGCCTAATTCCGTCGGGGTTACGAGATCAAGTATTTGTATACTTGGACGATCTATTGGTTGTGTCGAAGGATTTCGACGAACACATAGAGACTCTGGGGATAGTCGGAAAGTGCTTGACGAACGCAGGACTGACGATTAACGTCGAGAAGTCGAAGTTTTGTTTTGATGAGCTTCACTATCTCGGTTATAAGGTCAGTCAGGGTTGCTTGAAAGCAGATCCAGATAAGATTGCAGCCATCACAATCTTTCCTTTACCAACCACAACTCGCCAAGTTCGCCGATTTCTCGGTATGGCAGGTTGGTATCGACGATTTGTTAAGGATTTCAGCACCCTAGCCGCACCCTTGACCGAGACATTGAAAAAGGGAAAATCCTTCAAGCTCAGTCCAGAAGCTATTGAAGCTTTCCTGCTGATCGAACAGGCTTTGACTTCAGTGCCTGTACTAGTCAATCCAGACTTCTCCAAAGAATTCATCATTCTCTGCGACGCATCCGCGACTGGTATCGGATGTGTACTCTGTCAGAGGGACGAATCCGGGGCGGAGCAGCCTATATACTACTTCTCTTGGAAACTGAACGCTGCACAGAGAAACTATTCGGTGACAGAGCGCGAGTGCTTAGCAGCTTTTGAAGGTATCCAGAAGTTTAGATCTTACGTTGAGGGATACCATTTTCGTGTTATTACAGACCATTCCAGCCTGACATGGCTGATGACTATGAAGGATCCAACCGGAAGATTAGCGAGGTGGAGTATGCGACTCCAAGGTTTCGATTTTGTGGTGGAGCATAGGAAAGGTACTTTGATTGTCGTGCCAGATGCTTTATCAAGAGCCTATGAAGACGATGAGTTGATAGTGTCAGCCTTCCTTTCATGTCTACCACAGATCGGTGCCTCGGAGGTACTCCACATCGATCTTGAGGATCCGTCCTTTAAGTCTGAAGGTTATCTAGATATTATCAGTCATATCAGGAAGGAACAGGAGCGGTTACCTGACCTCAAAGTGTCGGAAGGATACATATACAAACGCACTAAGCATGCGGGTGGTAATCAGAGATGACGGAGTCGTTGATCTCACTAGCTCACAATCCGCCGCGTGCTTCGCATGGTGGAGTGGTGAAGACAGTTAATAGATTAAAAGATAGATTTTACTGGCCAGGTATGTACACTCAGGTTAAACTGTACGTAGATCGGTGTGAGACGTGCAAGACCAGTAAGGCAGCTAACATAACGCTAAGAACAGAGATGGGAAACAGTTTCGAGGTGGATAGGCCGTTTCAGCATTTATATGTTAACTTTCTCGGGCCGTACCCTAGGTCAAGATCCGGAAATGTTTACATCGTAATCGCGTTGGATCAGTTAACCAAATTTGTCTTCATCAAACCACTGCGCAAGGCAACAGCCGCGAGCGTGGTCAAGTTCCTGAAAGACGAAGTTTTCTTGATTAACGGAGTTCCAGAGAGCATTCTCTCTGACAATGGTACGCAATTTGTTGGGAAGGAGTTCCAAAAACTCATGGATGTTTTCGGGGTCAAACACTACCGGACGGCAGTGTATGCTCCCCAGTCTAATGCTAGTGAGCGAGTGAATCGTTCAATCTTGGCAGCCATTAGGTCGTATGTCAATCCTCGACAAACGGATTGGGATGCCCATCTGTCTTCGATCAGCAGCGCCTTACGCACTACAGTGCATTCGACCCTTTCAATGTCCCCATATGAAGCTTTATTCGGACAACGAATGATAGAGCACGGGGCAGATTATCGTTTATTGAGAGAGTTGGGTGGACTGAACTGTTCAGAGATAGATTCGCTTCCCAAGGTCGCCAAGATGAACATCATTCACTCGTACCTCAAGCAAGCATTAATCCGAGCTCACGATGCCTAATTTAATTGATTAATTAAGGTGGCGCCGACAGTCCATTGTGGACCACGGCCTCAACCAACAATCCTCGCCAGCTAGGCCGGTCCCTAGCCAGTGGCCTCCAGTTGCGCACACCAAGTTGGTTGAGGTCGTTTACCACTTGATCGCGCCACCTTAGATGGGGTCTTCCAGAACTGCGTCGGCCCTCCGGGTTGGAATTGAAGACTCGTCGGGCAGGAGCGTTTTCGTCCATACGCTCCACATGGCCCAGCCATCTAAGCCGCTGAATTTTCAGCTTCTTAACCAAGTCAATGTCGCTGTATAGCCCGTACAGTTCGCCATTGAATCTTCTCCTCCATACTCCATTGATACATACAGGCCCGAATATCACCCGAAGAATCTTTCTCTCAAAGCACCCCAGCCTGTATTCATCCGATTGTGTCAGTGTCCACGCTTCTGCCCCATACAGCAGGACTGGGATGATAAGGGTCTTGTATAGTGTCTCCTTGGTCCTTTGAGAGAGGGCTTTACTACTAAGATGCCTTCTTAGCCCGAAGAAACAGCGATTGGCAAGAGTGATTCTTCGACTGATCTCTTCGCTCACGACGCCTACGAGAAGAATTACAATCTTCGGAGTAGGAAAGTAATGTACAAAGTAGGTATTATATTCGATAGTACGAATATTATTTATCTATTTAAATTATAGAAAAACTACCAACCACGTTCTTATCTTACAGATCCTTTATTTTTCACAAACTCATTCACAATGAATACATTCTATCTTCGAAAAGTGTTCTACTCGAATCCAGACATATTATGACAGTGCTGCCATGTCGTGCATATATAACAATCTCCCCGCATAATATATAAGTAAGGAGACTGGAGACTACTTTAACATTTTGTACATTGTTTTTTTTTTTTTTTTTATTTTGCAGAAAAGTTTAGGAACCTCTGACTTCTATAAATGACATTTCAAGAATCAAACAAAAAAAAAATTATATAAACAAAAGTTAAGGAACCTCTGACTCTGGTTTTGGTATACTTTGGATTGGTGTAAAATCGGTTTCGGTGTTGTTAGTTACGTCTGGGTATGTGGTTGAATTTGAGCTGTTCGTGTTATTGCTATGAAAAAATGATGGTATCATATAATGTGAACTAGTTTCCTGGTGAACGTTTGTAGATTTCATTTGGTCGATGTGTCGTCTGAAATGTTGACCATCAACGTCAACGATGTAATGCAGTGAACCATCTCGCCGAATAACTTTTCCAAACTTCCACTTAATTTGTTTGTTGAGGTAATATCGAATTTGTACATTATCTCCCGTCTCAAAACTGCGAATAGCTTTAAAATTACTATTATTTTCAATATAACTTATTTTTTCGTTTGTAGTTTTCATCAGATCAAGTCGAGTTCTAAGATTGTATCGCAGCATCACCTCGGCTGGACTTCTGCCTGTAGTTGTGTTTTGTATTTTCCGATATTGCATTAGAAAACACTGTAGTTTTATATGCACGTCTCCAGGATCATCTATTGCTGATCGAAGTGCCTTCTTCACGGTTTGGACATATCTTTCAGCTTGTCCATTTGTAGCTGGATGCGCTGGTGCTGTCAATTTGTGTACGATTCCATTTGATTTCAAGAACTCTTGGAATTCGCTTGATGTAAAGTTGGTGCCATTGTCAGATACGACTGTAGTTGGCAGTCCGAATCTGGCAAACATTTCGCGTAGAGCTTTGATGGTATTGCCGCTAGTAATGCTTTTCATCATAATTGCTTCTAACCATTTACTTTTTGCGTCGACAACGATAAGAAAATTGTATTCCATGAAAGGTCCTGCAAAGTCTATATGAATTCTTTGCCATGGCATGAATGGATTTTCCCATGGATGGGTAGGGACTTTAGCAGGTTCGTTGGCTACCATAGCACAGCTTTTACAACTTTTTACTAGTTGTTCTATGTCATTGTCTATACCGATCCAGTAACAGTAGCTTCTTGCGAGTATTTTCATTTTTATCATTCCGACATGGGCTGAATGTAGTTCGTTTAGTACTTGTTTTCGCAATTGTTTCGGAATAATGACGCGTATACCACGATAAATACAGCCGTTCTGTAACATTAGTTCATCTTTTTTGCCTTTGTAGGTAGTGTTGTAAAGATTTCGACCAACTTGGAGAGCATTGTATACTTCACATAATTCTTGGTCTTTCCTCGTTTCATTGGCGATTATTTTACTCGTAATGGGCAATACGAAGTCTGTTAGCTGGAACATATGAATTTCATATATCTTCTCGCTTGGATCGATTCTTTGCGGATATCGTGACAGGTAATCAACGTTGGTGTGCTCTTTGGTATTTCGATAAATAATTTTATAGTTGAAGCCGGATAAGAATTGAGCGTAATGTAATATTCTCTGAGCGGTAAGTATTGGTAAGCCTTTGTTAGGACTAAAAATAGATGTCAATGGTTTGTTGCCAGTGATTAGTGTAAATTCACGACCGTAGCAATCATTGTAGAATTTATGCAGACCCCAGTAAATTGCAGTAGCCTCCTTATCGATTTGGCTGTAGTTTGATTCGCTTTTTGTAAGACTTCGGGATGCGAAGGCAATCGGCCGTTCTCCTTTGGACGTAACATGGGAAAGTATTGCTGACAAACCAAACGGTGAAGCATCCGTAGCAAGGACAAGAGGCAGTTTCTCGTCAAATGGTACCAAAACATTTTCGCTCATGATATCTTCTTAAACATTAAGAAATGCTTCTTCGCATTGTGGAGTCCATTCGAAGGTTGTATCTTTCTGAAGAAGCTGGTGTAAGCTATGTAATTTTGTGGCTAGGTCAGGTATGAAATTATTGTAGTAGTTGACCATACCTAGGAATGCACGAAGTTCTTTAATGTTGGTAGGAGCACTTATTTCAAGAATTGATTGTATCTTTTCTTTATCCTTATGCAATCCATTCTTGTCAATTGTATGACCTAAATAATTAACGGATTTTTGGAAAAATTTACTTTTACGCAAATTAATATGTAAGTCATGTGTACGTAATCTATCTAAGACTGCCCTAGCTCGCTTATCAGTCTCCTCTAGGGAACTTCCAGTGACTATGATGTCATCGAAAAAACAGACAGTTCCTTTGAGTCCTCGCATGATGTAGTCGTCCATGAAACGTTGCCAAATTTTGGGTGCTGTTTTTACCCCGAACATTAGTCTTCGAACCTTATATGACCCTTTGTGTGTACTAACAGTTTGCATAAGTGCACTTTCTTTTGTCATCTCCATGTGTAAATATGCCTTGTGTACATCAAATACGCAATAATACTCGCCGTATTTTAATTGTTTGACTATGCACTGGTTTAATGTAACCTTGTAATCGGCACATAGAGGCAACTCAGTCGAAGATTTAACATCTGGCACGATGGGTGTACCCCAATCGGAGTGTGTCACTTTCTCGAAGATTCCACACTTCTCGAGACGATCAATTTCTTCTTCGATGAGATCGTTTAATGCGTAAGGCACAGATCTTGGTTTAATGTTAATCGGAGGGGAACCTTCTCGAAGCTTAAGCAAACCTTGTATTTTTGGTATAGTACCAATTTTCGGTTGAAACAAATCAGAGTAATCATGCATTATTTTATTGGAGAAGTAAGTGGTTTGGGATGCATTTTCGACACTGTTTACATTCTTTGTTGAAATAAGATCTAATTCATTGATCCATTACAGACAGAATCAAGGCCAGATGGGACTATGTAGATTGTCCCTTTAAACGATTTGTCTTGGTATGTAACATGTACAGGGTGCGCCAGAGAAACTTACTTATTTGAAAGGTCAATAAAAAAAAAGTACTTCAGTTATTGTTTTAAATTTTTTTTTTATTTGAGAATACAATATCCCAATTTTTTTTTATGCAGTCCTAAAAATGACATCGGATAAATGGCGACCCCCATAGCGCATACACTGATGAAGTCGATTTTTGAAATTCGTATCTACTCTTCGCAGCATATCAATCGGTATGTTGGCAATGGCGTCGCGAATGTTGTTCTTGAGGTGTGCTATGGTCCGTGGTCGATCGACATAAACCAGGGATTTCAAATAACCCCATAAAAAGAAATCGCATGGAGTCAAATCTGTGAGGAGGAATTTCAAAGCGAGCGCGGAAGGCACGTTGCGTAGCAACAAGTGAGCGACCGTTAGAAACGAAGCTCTCAACTGCGAAGGCCCGCTGCTCTCTAGACCAGAGCATGATGGCAACTGACTGGAGGGAGAAACAAACTTGGGAACTTCCCCCTCCAGATGCGCCCCCTCTTGCCCTTCTACCCGCCCAACTCACCGCGCGGGAATGTTTTCAAATAAGTAAGTTTCTCTGGCGCACCCTGTACTTTGCTTTCACCCAATGCTTGGAAAACATGTTTATCAAAGGCTCTAAGATGTATTGGAGTTGGAAGTATTTGTATTTCTGGGAAGAGTTTTCGGAAAGTATCTTCACCCATTGTCGTTATTGCCGATCCCGTATCGAATTCCATGGAATATGTTTTGGATTGTATTATAAGTTTTATGAAAAACTTACCTTGTTCTCCGGATTTTGTATGTAGTTGCAGTGAATTTATGGTATGTACTTCATCGTAGCTGGTAGGTTGGTCCTGGATTTGTAGTGCATGTGTAGTTCTCTGTCTTGATTTCTGCGTACGACGTCTTGATGTGCGTGGTTCCCGTTTCATGCAGACGGATGCAACATGTCCTTTTCTGCCACACGATGAACATGAAAGTTTTTGCGGCTCGGTGGTACACTCTGAAGATTTATGGTTTTGTTTACCACATCGGTAACATACGGTTTGCCGTGCTGTAGACGTTGTGTAATTTTTATTTGGGTTTTTCGCACTCGCTGATATTTTCGTTCTGCTGGGAAAGACTCGTACTTGATGGACACCTTGCATTGTTCTGCTTTGGCTTTTTGATGATTCGATAGCAAGAGCAAGTTGAATAACCTCATCGAACTTTTGTTTCTTTTCTTGTAGTAGTCTTTCTCGGATATCACTGTCTCTAACTCCCCTGATAAATTGTGCACGTAAATGTGTATCGATGGTGGAACTTTGGCAAGATACACATTTGAAATTACAAAACGTAGTAAGGTGTTTGAGTTCAGCTACATAATTCGCAACGGTTTCACCTTCATGTTGTGTATGTAGTGAAAACTTGTGTTGTTCCATAACTTCGTCTGGGGCTGGACAAAGATAGTTTTCGAGAATTTTAATCAAATCTGTGTATGTTTTTGTGTTTGGTAAGTCCGGTGCTGTAAGATTTGTCAAGAGTTGGTAATGCTTGGTCCCAATGCAGTTTATTAGGACTTGTATTTTCTTGACGCCATCCGTAATATTTCTTAATTGGAAAAAATTTTCAAGCCTCTGCTTGTATACCACGAATGTCTCTTCGCCCTCCCTAAAAGCTTCAAATTTTAAATTTGCCGTGACTGTGGATATGGTCGGCGATTGAAGAGATTGTAGAAGTCGGGTTGGGTTCGATATCCCGCCTTTTATAATCCCGTTTCTTAAAATCCCGATCTTGAAATCCCGCTTTTTATTATCCCGCTTTTTTAAAATCCCGCTTTTTAAAATCCCGTCTCTTATAATCCCGTTTTTTACTATCCCGTTTCTTACTATCCCATTTTTGCAATCAAAAGTAAAACAACTACTTTTGATTGCAAAAGCGGGATAATAAGAAAAGTAAAATAAATTGAGCAATGAGTGATTTTTTTAAATGCATTTTATTTTAACAATGAATATGACAATCTTCAATAAATTCACGGATACAACGAGGATAATCTATCGTACACGGTGCGGAAATGCGGATATATATTGCTAACGCTTTTTCAAAATAAAAGTACGTATCGTTGTATAGGTAAAACACGGATTGACGTTCACTGAATGAAGACAAAAAAAATTAAAAGATGAGAACGATTCAAAGTAGGTAAGTACATTGCTCAGAATTACATTAAAATATGAAAAATTAAATGCGACGTTGAACGCAAGTTCGAGTTGGTCGGTATCCCGAAGGACAAGTAATAAAAAAAATTTTAAAGTGCGGTAATAATAATTGAAGGAAAAATGATCCTATCGAGGATATCTATATTCCCAACTGTTAAAGTGCGAATAAATTCTTGGCTGAATACAACTGCAACACAAACGAGGATCCTTCCTCTTGTACCGTGAAAAGAGCGCGACGGTTTGATGTATATATATACATAAGAGGATTCGTACCACCGGATCTGATTCCGCCTCAAAGTGAATTGTCTCTCAAAAATGCTACTAGCGATAAAAACGAAGGAACTTTAAATACGAATCAAGGTTATCGAACTAAAGTCACATGAAACCGAATTCGGGGAAAAAAACGCTTCCACACTAAATTCTATTGTGCATTTCTTGTATCCCGGTTGGATTGAACTGAATTTATGAAAAGTAAAGTAAAATTACGGGAACTTGTTTCCAAAACATCAACTGTCTATGATATAATGAACGTAGATGGATGACAAACTTCAATGTAGTTGGATGACGAAATTACTTAGTAAATTTTCACAACACTTGTATTGACATATCTCTATTAAGTAATATGAATGAATAACAATAAAGATAACTATATATATATTCTTCGTATCTATATTGGCATGCAAAAGGGGGGAAGGGGGCGTGAAATCCCAAACAACCATCAAGTAATCTCAAAAGATAAATGTCTTCACCACCGTCCGTGGATGACAACGTAGGCGTTGGCGTTCGATGCTTATTATGGAGGCGGATACAGCCTCTTTTATGTATCCAAAAGTACGGTAATTGGAGCTCCTTGGCTCCTTGCAAAGTTCACAAAATACATATAGAATTTAGAATATTGTTACCTGGTATTATTTAGGTCTTATAGCACCATACAAGTTCTTATCTTTCTTCAAAACAATACACAAAATATAATTTATCTGGATCTGCTGCTTTAGGTAGCTGATGAGTTGTAAAGATGAGTTGAGGTTTTCCCTCGACGTTCAAAAGTATATTCCACGTGGATAGAGCGTATAGCTGGTGGACCGGCATCGGTGATTTAACACGCGCCTGGCGTCCAGATGAATCTTGTAGAGGGTTTCCAAGTTCTGCCAAGATTAATCGTCTATATTGCTCCGAGAGCCTGATGAAACAATTGTCCACAGTTGTGGAGCCAGCTTAAAATCGATGAGTCCTTGGGTCGATGGAGTAGCCGTCAGCGAGCCGTAACGGATCAACGCCTGACGGTATCTACCCGTTCGCTTTGCTCCAATGTATGTTCCTCTGTAGGTGCTCCTAGGTGTCACGCGTGTGAGACCAGGAGCTGAATCCGATGTGTGTATATATGTACGCACGATAACGTATTATACCAATAAAATGATTAATTAATGATGAGGCCACCGTAAATCCCAAAAGAAAGGGTGTGTGCACCAAAAATGTGGCATGCGCCTCTGTATATTTGTATTTAATAATACACGTGATGAAATTTATGTGAATGAGTCCACGTGCATGAATATATATATGCACTTCAAGGGTTATCCCACGGAATAAAAAAAATGTAAATCCTTGATAGCTGGGTTTGGGAATCCGTTCAGGATTATGTTATTCCACCTTCTAGGTCCTTATGCGATGAACCTCCTAGTTACCTTTATAGAATTGGTGGTCCTCATCTGTTGATAAAAATCCATATTGGGTTAATATTCCTTCTTAGGAAACGATGGGCCAATTTCTCAATCGAGAAATTATAAAAAATGGCCGTGATTTAATATTTAACAAAAAAAAAAAGTGTTCTGCAATTTAGCTGTTGCTCGTTCTACGTATGTCTTCAAAATGACTTCTACATTTGATCTTATAGATCATATTTCCACCTTTCCAGGTAGCCAACGCCCAAACTTCCAGTCTCATCTCCTCTTTCCAACATTTGATCTGTTTGTTTGTTGCCACGATAGATGGCGTGTCACACAGTATGCATTAAAGGGTAATGCGCACTGTGCCATTTTCATGTCGAAGTTGTAAGTTGCAAAAAGAATCATGACAGAATGAACATTAGGACGGGATTTGACTGTGGTGAAGTTCTGACTGTATTGATTAACAAAATTAGTAATAATATTGACTATGAAAATGAGAAGACATTTATCGTCGCAGACGTCAGAAGTAAGTATGTCATGGTCACACCTATCGGAATCACAAGATAAAAATGTAAAGATATCGTAATGGTACTAGTATCTTCCTTATTCACATCTTGGATTGTTTGATTATGCAGATTTTTAGCATATAACAGATTTATTGTTCCGTCTGGTATTGACATATGTCAGGTGTAAATTGGAATCACGATCATGGCACAAATTTTGCATTGTGTTTTTCTATCGAATTCGAAATATTTAGCCTATCAAGATTTTGGATCACACTAAGTTTTGAGTATCTGGAAAATGACATAATAGCATATGTTACGTAGTGGTCAGAGAATATCGTGTGTCGGACAAGATTGACAAGTGGAGATAATTAAGTCGGCCGCATCGACTATTACATCCGCCTTGTTGCCTGACAACTATCGGTCATTATTTTTTTTGGTTTTGGCATTCTTTGCGTCACATGTACATCCATTCTCATGTTTCAACTAGTGTGAACAATAAGATTATAGTTTTGGTGTGAGCCGAGTACAAAACGAGCTAGTGTGTGTTCGGTTTATCTTTTTTTTGTGAAGGGAGGCACCCTTCCATTACTTACTGGAATGTGAACGTTCTGGAAACTGATTTTGCCTGTCGAGAAAAGTTTTCCCTACAAAACTTGGAATTTCGACTAAGTCCACTTAGTCTAACTTCCACGAAAAAGGAGAACTTCTCGCAAACTAACCTCCTTGTCTGAGGTTCACTCACTCGTCGTGTCGTAAAGACACTGCGACTCTTTTACGTCTAGTCGGTCGAAGACAAAAAAAAATGAAAATGAAATCGTATAACATGTTGTCAGTTGACCCCCCCTTTTTTTTGATACTTTATCGGTTATCTGAAATTATATATCGAGGATAAGGGTTTAGTAAAAAAAAAATTCTAACCCAAGAGTCTCATGCACAGCTGAGAGCCGGACATATGTTAAGGTCTTAAGCTGGGTATTAAGTACTATAAGTACTTGTATGTAAAGTCTGGTAAAGAAAAAAATTGAGATCTCAAAGATTGAGATGGTAAAAAAAATTTGTTCAAGTCTGGGATGTGATTGTAATTCAAGTGTTCTATCTTTTCAAGTCTTTTGTGTGACATGTTGACTTGTGACCTCGCCGGTCTTCAACTTCGTATGAATTATTTCCGATTATTCGATTTACACGAACTTTGTCGAATTTGGGACATAGTTTTGCGCTCAGGTGTTTTGTCGCGTCGCTTAGAATTTGGTTCCTCTTGTAAATCTCATCACCTACTGTTATATATGCACGACATGGCAACACTGTCATAATATGTCTGGATTCGAGTAGAACACTTTTCGAAGATAGAATGTATTCATTGTGAATGAGTTTGTGAAAAATAAAGGATCTGTAAGATAAAAACGTGGTTGGTAGTTTTCCTATAATTTAAATAGATAAATAATATCCGAACTATCGAATATAATAGTGGCGACGAGGACGAAAGTACCTACATACCTAAAATTAAATACATGATATACAATATTAATTTAAAATAATGCCTAATGAGAACAATGCAAATCCCCAAGGACAACCAGGTGTGGCTGATCCTGATAATATTAATAAACAGTCCTTGATAAGACTTCTACGGGAGCGTATCGGAATCCCGCTTTTTAAAATCCCGCTTTTCAAAAATCCCGAAAAAAAAGTATTAAAATCCCGTCTGCTAAAATATTGCTTTTTTATAATCCCGTCTTCTAAAATCCCGCTTGTTTAAAATCCCGATCTATTATAACCCCGCTTTTAAAAATCCCGACAAATCCCGCTAATCCCGTTTTTTTTATAAAATAAGCTTATTTTATAAAGTCACGCGCAGTAAAAAAAAATAATGGGAAATAGAAAAAAATATGAGTAAAACAGGTTTTTTGCGTCGCATTGCTTATAATATACAAAACTAATAAAATAAAAAAATTTGTTAATGGTTTAAAGTTTTTTTTGTTCCCTTTTGAATAATATCGTATAGCATTACCTTATACTTTTTTCTTGTAATTTATTGAAGATTGTCATATTCATTGTTAGAATAAAATGCATTTAAAAAAATCACTCATTGCTTAATTTATTTTACTTTTCTTATTATCCCGCTTTTGCAATCAAAAGTAGTTGTTTTATTTTAAAAAATCGCCAAACCAATCGATAGAGTATTTTGTTTCCGCTGCGGGTTAGCAGATGCGTATAGTCCGTCCTGTCCGAAATGCCTAGCGGGAAACGAGAGGAGGAACAACCCAACAACCGGGGGGGTTCGCTCCGATTAGATATACCCGGAGTTCAAGCGTCTGAGTCGAAAACGCCTCTTGAATAACGAACCCAAACCTAATATAAATTTGAATTGTAGTAAAAATGAAACTGAACCATTATATCGTAAATCTTTTCATGAAAGATTACACAATGACAATGAGGTGCGTAAGAGAATTGTCACTTTTCCAGAATTATTCAAACGAATACGACGGATAAGGGAGCGCTTCCATCGGAAGCGGACTACTTACCGTAACATAGCGTCAGCAACAATAGGCCGAGAATCGAACAACCCACGTCCTTACGTGACAGTCGGTTTATTCGGCGATAGCTTCTTAGGTCTACTCGATTCAGGAGCAAGTATTAGTTGCTTAGGCACTGACATACTCCCCTATTTGAAGAGCAAATATGTTACGGTAAGGAAGGTAGAGACTACCGTGTCCACGGCCGGCGGACACAAGCAATCCATAGTGGGAGTGATCACTACTCCAATTCAGTATAAGAACGTGACTAAAGATATAGATCTGTATATTGTGCCTTCGTTAAGCCAACGTCTATATTTGGGCGTCGACTTTTGGCAAAAATTCCAGATCGCACCTCATGTAATTGCGGGTCTTTCAGGAATTACGACCGTTGGGCCAGAGGAAAGACCCACGAACCAGATTAAGTTGAATGATGAAGAATCTAAACGGCTAGAAGCTGTTGTTCGTAGTTTTCCTTCTTTCGCAGTCCATGGACTCCGGAAAACGAATCTAGTGCAGCATTTTATAGACACGGGTGATGCCGTACCTATAAAGCAAAGGTACTATCCCGTTTCTCCTGCGATACAAACCCTTATGTATGCGGAGTTAGACCGTATGCTTTCGTTGGGAGTCATCGAGGAAAGTTCCAGCGCATGGAGTTCCCCAGTTGTGCTTGTTCGCAAGCCTTTTTTTTTTTTTTTTTTTTTTTATAATGCACACGCGCTCAAGGGGTTTGTTATAGCCCTTTTAATGATAAGTCACAGCGCGAGCGATAGGAAGTTAGGAAGGGAGGGAAAGAAGGTGTCGATGAACATTGATCTTGAATGTTTGAAGATCAAAATGGCAAGGAAAAATTGTGCCAGGCAATCCATTCCACATTCGTGTTGTACGGCTAAAGAAAGAATCTCTATATTTCACGGTACGTCCGAAATTGGGCTCAAGTGTAAACTGATGAGCGTTCCTAGCAAGACGAGTATTACGGGGGAAATGTTTAAGGGGTGGAACGCAACTGGCTACCTCGAGTGAGCATTTTTTGTAAAAGAATCTGTAAAATAAGGAAAGACATGAGACATTTCGACGATGTTCAAGTGACGGAAATGTTTCCATAATGCTTCTCTCTCCTATCAATTTTAACGCTTTTTTCTGAACTCTGTCGAGCAGGTGAAGAAAAGTTTGAGAAGCACCTGCCCAGAGATGGGAGTTATACTCGAGTTTAGGGCGTATAAACGCTTTGTAAATTGTAGCCAGATCAGAAGCGGTGAAAAACTTCTTGCATCTATTAAGAAAGCCTAAGCATCTTGCAGCATTCTTGGCAATCTCAAGTATATGATCATTCCAACGAAGATTGTCACTGATACACATACCGAGTACTGATAGCTTTTCGGCCTCCTCGATGCAAGTACCATTCATGGATAATGGCATAGGGGGTATGTTTAGCTTCAACGACAAAAGACAGCATTGAGTTTTCGACGCATTAAACTCCACACGATTTCTAGTACCCCAATTCACAATGCTGTTTAAATCGGAGTTTAATGAGCTTATCATACGATTTCGTTGTAATAACACGTCCGAAGGCGAAGGCCGTGAATTATCAAACGTATATGAAAAGCTGAGGGTTGAGTCGTCAGCAAAACAATTTAATGGATTAGAAGTCACAGACAAGAGATCATTTATAAAAATGAGAAAGAGAGTCGGAGACAGAACGGAGCCCTGGGGACACCAGCATTTATTTTGTGGAGATCAGACTTGAAACCGTCTAATACAACTTGTATTGAACGGTCCAGAAGATAGTTTCTAATCCAACGAATAAGAGTATCATCGATACCAAATGCACGCATTTTCGATAAAAGAGCTTCATGCCAAACTCTATCAAATGCCTTTGAAATATCAAGCGCAATAATCTTGCTTTCGCCAAAGCGATGCACAGATTTGTTCCACTGTTCGGTGAGATATGCCATCAGATCACCAGTGGAACGATTGCTGCGAAAGCCGTATTGCCGGTCATTTAAAAGCTCCCGATCTTCGAGATATTTCTTGAGCTGATGATTTATCAGCGTTTCCATGACCTTGGAAAGAAGGGACGTAAGTGCAATTGGTCGGTAAGAGGAGGGGGAGGAGGAGTCACCTTTTTTTGGGACGGGCTGGACAAATGCTGTTTTCCATCTACTAGGAAAGATTCCTGAACGATAGGAGCGATGAAAAAGCTTACGCAGTGGTTTTGCCAGAGATGAAGAACACTTCTTCAGAAGAATAGGGGGTATACCATCCGGGCCAGCGGATTTGTGTATATCAAGATCTTGAAGTACTCTTGCTACTGTACGAGTGCGGAAAAATATCTGTCCCATAGAAGAATTAACGTTCTCGAGTACAGGAGGGGCATTGTTGCTTGCAGGCAACGTAGAACTTGCAGCGAAATGAGCTGCGAGCATATTCGCCTTCTCTGAAGAGCTGACAATGGGTTTATCGTCGACGATGAGCGTTGGAACTGATGATGACGTTGAGTTCTTGACGTTTTTTACAAATGACCAGAAATTTTTACTGCCTTTGGGACATTGCAGAATTTTTTGCCGTAACTTCTGGTCATGCAAAAATTTCGTTTTATGTATAACGGAGTTGCACGAGTTCCTAACTTGTTTGTGTTTCTTCCGATTTTCCTCAGTTGGGTTGGCTTTATAGGATCGGAAGCTTACTTCTTTCAACCTGATAGCTTCTTTACACTCTTCGGAAAACCAAGACTTTTCTTTTGGTTTGATACATTTTGTTCTGTGAGGGACACAGGTTCTCATTCCAAGAAAAATCACTTCTGTAATCATTTCAGCACTGGCATCAATGTCATTATCGAGGAAGCATAATGACCAGTTAAAGTTGCGAAAGAAATTATTCAGACCGTCCCAGTTGGCTTTCTCGTATTGCCAAACGTTCCTAGTGGGAATTTTTTCTTTAACTGGATGGTTGGAGATCGAGAAATTAGCTGAAATGACACAATGGTCCGAGGTGCCAAATGGAGAAGTTACTTTAATAGTATATTTATCAGGATGGGAAGTAAGGAACAAGTCAAGAGTATGGGCGGAATGCCCATCAACATCCGGTATACGAGTAGGCTCATCGACAAGCTGGGTAAGATGGTTATACTCAGCAAAGATCTCGGTATACCTTCCTTCGAGTGTTGTCTGGCCAGAATATCGGAGCCAATTTGAATTGTGTACATTGAAGTCGCCCGTAATCACGACTTCTGCCTGGTAAGAACCGATTGTGTCTGGACTTTCGGAAGGTGAACTCCGTAACAAAGAAAGATGCTCGTCCGATTGCGCATATAGAGGGGCTGCTGGCACGTCTGACGGAGACACGTTATATTTCTAGCGTGGACCTGAAGGATGCGTTTTGGCAGATACCGCTGGAGCAAAGTTCGAGGGAAAAGACCGCCTTTACGGTACCTGGCCGACCACTGTACCAATTTAAGATCATGCTCTTCGGTCTATGTAATGCGGCACAAAGTTTGAGTTACCTGATGAGTCGCCTAATCCCGTCGGGGTTACGAGATCAAGTATTTGTATACTTGGACGATCTATTGGTTGTGTCGAAGGATTTCGACGAACATATAGAGACTGGGGATAGTCGGAAAGTGCTTGACGAACGCAGGACTGACAATTAACGTCGAGAAGTCAAAGTTTTGTTTTGATGAGCTTCACTATCTCGGTTATAAGGTCTGTCAGGGTTGCTTGAAAGCAGATCCAGATAAGATTGCAGCCATCACAAGCTTTCCTTTACCAACCACAACTCGCCAAGTTCGCCGATTTCTCGGTATGGCAGGTTGGTATCGACGATTTGTTAAGGATTTCAGCACCCTAGCCGCACCCTTGACCGAGACATTGAAAAAAGGAAAAGCCTTCAAGCTCAGTCCAGAAGCTATTGAAGCTTTCCTGCTGATCAAACAGGCTTTGACTTCAGTGCCTGTACTAGTCAATCCAGACTTCTCCAAAGAATTCATCATTCTCTGCGACGCATCCGCGACTGGTATCGGATGTGTACTCTGTCAGAGGGACGAATCCGGGGCGGAGCAGCCTATATACTACTTCTCTCGGAAACTGAACGCTGCACAGAGAAACTATTCAGTGACAGAGCGCGAGTGCTTAGCAGCTTTTGAAGGTATCCAGAAGTTTAGATCTTACGTTGAGGGATACCATTTTCGTGTTATTACAGACCATTCCAGACTGAAATGGCTGATGACTATGAAGGATCCAACCGGAAGATTAGCGAGGTGGAGTATGCGACTCCAAGGTTTCGATTTTGTGGTGGAGCATAGGAAAGGTACTTTGAATGTCGTGCCAGATGCTTTATCAAGAGCCTATGAAGACGATGAGTTGACAGTGTCAGCCTTCCTCTCATGTCTACCACAGATCGGTGCCTCGGAGGTACTCCACATCGATCTTGAGGATCCGTCCTTTAAGTCTGAAGGTTATCTAGATATTATCAGTCATATCAGGAAGGAACAGGAGCGGTTACCTGACCTCAAAGTGTCGGAAGGATACATATACAAACGCACTAAGCATGCGGGTGGTAATCCCTTGGCCGACGATCTAACTTGAAAGTTGTGGGTTCCCTCAGAGATGACGGAGTAGTTGATCTCACTAGCTCACAATCCGCCGCGTGCTTCGCATGGTGGAGTGGTGAAGACAGTTTATAGATTAAAAGAAAGATTTTACTGGCCAGGTATGTACACTCAGGTTAAACTGCACATTGATCGGTGTGAGACGTGCAAGACCAGTAAGGCAGCTAACATAACGCTAAGAACAGAGATGGGAAACAGTTTCGAGGTGGATAGGCCGTTTCAGCATTTATATGTTGACTTTCTCGGGCCGTACGCTAGGTCAAGATCCGGAAATGTTTACATCGTAATCGTGTTGGATCAGTTAACCAAATTTGTCTTCATCAAACCACTGCGCAAGGCAACAGCCGCGAGCGTGGTCAAGTTCCTGAAAGACGAAGTTTTCTTGATTTACGAAGTACCAGAGAGCATTCTCTCTGACAATGGTACGCAATTTGTTGGGAAGGAGTTCCAAAAACTCATGGATGTTTTCGGGGTCAAACACTACCGGACGGCAGTGTATGCTCCCCAGTCTAATGCTAGTGAGCGAGTGAATCGTTCAATCTTGGCAGCCATTAGGTCGTATGTCAATCCTAGACAAACGGATTGGGATGCCCATCTGTCTTCGATCAGCAGCGCCTTACGCACTACAGTGCATTCCACCCTTTCAATGTCCCCATATGAAGCTTTATTCGGACAACGAATGATAGAGCACGGGGCAGATTATCGTTTATTGAGAGAGTTGGGTGGACTGAACTGTTCAGAGATAGATTCGCTTCCCAAGGTCGCCAAGATGAACATCATTCATTCGTACCTCAAGCAAGCATTAATCCGAGCTCACGATGCCTACGAGAAGAATTACAATCTTCGGAGTAGGAAAGTAATGTACAAAGTAGGTGATGAGATTTACGAGAGGAACCAAATTCTAAGCGACGCGACAAAACACCTGAGCACAAAACTATGTCCCAAATTCGTCAAAGTTCGTGTAAATCGAATAATCGGAAATAATTCATACGAAGTTGAAGACCGGCGAGGTCACAAGTCAACATGTCACACAAAAGACTTGAAAAGATAGAACGCTTGAATTACAATCACATCCCAGACTTGAACAAATTTTTTTTTAATATCTCAATCTTTGAGATCTCAATTTTTTTCTTTACCAGACTTTACATACAAGTATTTATAGTACTTAATACCCAGCTTAAGACCATAACATATGCCCGGCTCTCAGCTGTGCATGAGACTCTTGGGTTAGAACTTTTTTTTTACTAAACCCTTATCCTCGATATATAATTTCAGATAACCGATAAAGTATCAAAAAAAAATAAAGTGCACGACTGGGTCGTACGAACTTGCTCTAATGTATTCAAATGGTCTTGGGGCTTGAGATTTTCGGAAAAAAGCATTGAAAAAATCATATGAAATTTTATTAATCACTTAAAAATCAATAGTTGAAACGTTTTTTGGAGAAAATGAAGTAAGCCATCAGATTTCTTTTGCTTTTTCAAAATTTAAGGAAATTTTTTTTCAAAATCGTTCCACCAGTTTTTTCAAAAAACGGTTTTTTTTGAAAAACTTTTCGAAAACATATTCCAAATTTTTTTTTGAGTATACCAACTTCTAGAACTTTGTAGTTTTTATCAGAAAAATAAAATTTTAAAAAAATTGATTAAACCGTTTTTGGAAAAAACAAAAAATAAAAAAAAATTTTAAAACTTTTTTAAAAAACTCAAAAAAACTTTTTTTGAAAAATTAAAGATTTTTTTATTATTTCGTTTGTAATAGGGCTTCCAGTGGCTTACGAGAAAATCGGAGTTCAAAAAACCGGTCCTATGGGAGGTACCGTTATAAGACTTTTCCTGAAAAATCTATTCCAACCAAAACATTAAGTTTGCGCAGAAAACATCATTCAGAAAGTTTTATCAAAATCGTAGGAGCCGTTTTCGAGAAAAATTGAATTTTCACTAAAAATCGTATGGCAGGTACCGTTAGTTTTAAAGCTAGATTGCTAATTCCAAAAACCCCTCTGTAGGACGTCATAATTATACTATCTACCAAGTTTGACGCAAATCGGTCCAGCCGTTTAGGCTGTAGGTGTCGATACAGACAGACGGACAGACAGACAGACAGACAGACAGACAGACAGAATTGTCGGACCCATTTTTTTCGACTTCTCTATCATCGTAATGTTATGTTTGATTGTCCAAAAAAAATTTTTTTTTTTACGAATGCATAACTTGCCTTATAGTACCTATAATCGCAAGTAAAAAAGGGGGGGTCAACTGACAACATGTTATACGATTTCATTTTCATTTTTTTTTGTCTTCGACCGACTAGACGTGAAAGAGTCGCAGTGTCTTTACGTCACGACGAGTGAGTAAACCTCAGACAAGGAGGTTAGTTTGCGAGAAGTTCTCCTTTTTCGTGGAAGTTAGACTAAGTGGACTTAGTCGAAATTCCAAGTTTTGTAGGGAAAACTTTTCTCGACAGTCATTGGCAATGAGTAAATGTCACCACTGCCATCTAGCAGCGAGACTTCAGTATTACTTGCAACGTGCTGAACGCACCCAATAAGTTCCAATGGCTGATGAATCCACAAAAAAAGGAATCCATCTTGTAAATTTAGATTCCACTTCCAAGTCGGAATCCACAATTTCTCCAGGCAAAATCAGTTTCCAGAACGTTCACATTCCAGTAAGTAATGGAAGGGTGCCTCCCTTCACAAAAAAAAAAAGATAAACCGAACACACACTAGCTCGTTTTGTACTCTGCTCACACCAAAACTATAATCTTATTGTTCACACTAGTTGAAACATGAGAATGGATGTACATGTGACGCAAAGAATGCCAAAACCAAAAAAATAATGACCGATAGTTGTCAGGCAACAAGGCGGATGTAATAGTCGATGCGGCCGACTTAATTATCTCCACTTGTCAATCTTGTCCGACACGATATTCTCTGACCACTACGTAACATATGCTATTATGTCATTTTTCAGATACTCAAAACTTAGTGTGATCCAAAATCTTGATAGGCTAAATATTTCGAATTCGATAGAAAAACACAATGCAAAATTTGTGCCATGATCGTGATTCCAATTTACACCTGACATATGTCAATACCAGACGGAACAATAAATCTGTTATATGCTAAAAATCTGCATAATCAAACAATCCAAGATGTGAATAAGGAAGATACTAGTACCATTACGATATCTTTACATTTTTATCTTGTGATTCCGATAGGTGTGACCATGGCATACTTACTTCTGACGTCTGCGACGATAAATGTCTTCTCATTTTCGTAGTCAATATTATGCCTAATTTTGTTAATCAATACAGTCAGAACTTCACCACAGTCAAATCCCGTCCTAATGTTCATTCTGTCATGATTCTTTTTGCAACTTTCAACTTCCACATGAAAATGGCACAGTGCGCATTACCCTTTAATGCATACTGTGTGACACGCCATCTATCGTGGCAACAAACAAACAGATCAAATGTTGGAAAGAGGAGATGAGACTGGAAGTTTGGGCGTTGGCTACCTGGAAAGGTGGAAATATGATCTATAAGATCAAATGTAGAAGTCATTTTGAAGAAATACGTAGAACGAGCAACAGCTAAATTGCAGAACACTTTTTTTTGTTAAATATTAAATCACGGCAATTTTTTATAATTTCTCGATTGAGAAATTGGTCCATCGTTTCCTAAGAAGGAATATTAACCCAATATGGATTTTTATCAACAGATGAGGACCACCAATTCTATAAAAGTAACTAGGAGGTTCATCGCATAAGGACCTAGAAGGTGGAATAACATAATCCTGAACGGATTTCCAAACCCAGCTATCCAGGATTTACATTTTTTTTATTCCGTGGGATAACCCCTGAAGCGCATATATATATTCATGCACGTGGATTCATTCACATAAAATTCATAACGTGTATTATAAAATACAAATATACAGAGGCGCATGCCACATTTTTGGTGCACACACCCTTTCTTTTGGGATTTACGGTGGCCTCATCATTTATTAATCATTTTCTTGGTATAATACGTTATCGTGCGTACATATATACACACATCGGATTCAGCTCCTGGTCTCACACGCGTGACACCTAGGAGCACCTACAGAGGAACAAACATTGGAGCAAAGCGAACGGGTAGATACCGTCAGGCGTTGATCCGTTACGGCTCGCCGACGGCTACTGCATCGACCCAAGGACTCATCGATTTTAATCTGGCTCCACAACTGTGGACAATTGTTTCATCAGGCTCTCGGTGCAATATAGACGATTAATCTTGGCAGAACTTGGAAACCCTCTACAAGATTCATCTGGACGCCAGGCGCGTGTTAAATCACCGATGCCGGTCCACCAGCTATACGCTCTATCCACGTGGAATATACTTTTGAACATCGAGGGAAAACCTCAACTCATCTTTACAATTCATCAGCTACGTAAAGCAGCAGATCCAGATAAATTATATTTTGTGTATTGTTTTGAAGAAAGATACGAATTTGTATGGGTATAAGACTTAAATAATACCAGGTAACAATATTCTAAATTCTATATGTATTTTGTGAACTTTGCAAGGAGCCAAGGAGCTCCAATTACCGTACTTTTGGATACATAAAAGAGGCTATATCCGCCTCCATAATAAGCGTCGAACGCCAACGCCTACGTTGTCATCCACGGACGGTGGTGAAGACATTTATCTTTTGAGATTACTTGATGGTTGTTTGGGATTTCACGCCCCCCTTCCCCCCTTTTGCATGCCAATATAGATATGTAGAATATATATAGTTATCTTTATTATTATTCATTCTTTGATATTACTTAATAGAGATACGAGTATGTCAATACAAGTGTTGTGAAAATTTACTAAGTAATTTCGTCATCCAACTACATTGAAGTTTGTCATCCATCTACGTTCATTATATCATAGACAGTTGATATTTTGGAAACAAGTTCCCGTAATTTTACTTTACTTTTCATAAATTCAGTTCAATCCAACCGGGATACAAGAAATCCTCAATAGAATTTAGTGTGGAAGCGTCTATTTCCCCGAATTCGGTTTCATGTGACTTTAGTTCGATAACCTTGATTCGTATTTAAAGTTCCTTCGTTTTTATCGCTAGTAGCATTTTTGAAAGACACCTCACTTTGAGGCGGAATCAGATCCGGTGGTACGAATCCTCTTATGTATATATATACATCAAACCGTCACGCTCTTTTCACGGTAGAAGAGGAAGATTCCTCGTTTGTGTTGCAGTTGTATTCAGCCACGAATTTATTCGCACTTTAACAATTGGGAATATAGATTTCCTCGATAGGATCATTTTTCCTTCAACTATTATTACCGCACTTTAAAATTTTTTTTATTACTTGTCCTTCGGGATACCAACAATATGCGTCGGTAGTGACCTGTAACGAAGTTTTTATTAAGAAATTAGAAAATAAGAGAAATTATGCAAATATAGATTCCACCCATTCCCAACGCACAAGACGGGGCCCGTGAGACTTAAAAACTTAGCCCCACGCCATCTGTAACGTTGATATTAAAATAGAATCCCTATTCACACCGGGAAACGATACTTCACACGCTGCTCCCATCTTCTCTAACTTTATACGAAGACCGTGTGACAATCCACAAAGGAAACTCTGCCTCACGCCATCTGTAATGTTAATAATCAATAAGAAGGTGCAAACGGAAAACAGCATGGGGATTCGAATCGTTAACAAACACCTATCCTCTTCACCCAAACACCCTGTGGATATCTAAGCTCCCCAAATCAGATGTCTATTTACAACCCAAACCCGAGAGGAAGCAGACAGAGATAGGCACCTAACATGCCTTGGCTCTTATGCCGAGGTCCAGCAATCTTTCCGTCCATCGCCTGTGTACAGATGTATCCAATGCCCCTATACTCATGACATACTTACATCTCGAAGTGGTAGCCTCCAGCTCTATCTACTCCTCTCTCATTTCCCTCCCAAAATTCTCAAATTCGTATCCATCCCTCTCACAGAAACGAAAACTATCCATCAGCCTACCATAGGTACTGACTACAAAACACCGTAGAACAGCCTAGAGGGTACCTGATGGCATATTTCCGTCTACCCGCTGCGAGTACTAGGTGTTCTGCTTGCAGCTGTAGTGCGTAAGGCGCTGCTGATCGAAGACAGATGGGCATCCCAATCCGTTTGTCGAGGATTGACATACGACCTAATGGCCGCAAGGATTGAACGGTTCACGCGTTCACTTGCGTTTGACTGGGGAGCATACACTGCCGTTCGGTAGTGTTTGACCCCGAAAATATCCAAAAACTTTTGAAATTCTTTTCCAATAAATTGCGTGCCGTTGTCAGAGAGAAGACTCTCCGGCACTCCATAAACCAAAAATATATCGTCCTTCAGGAACTTGACCACGCTCACGGCTGTTGCCTTGCGCAGTGGTTTGATAAAAACGAACTTCGTTAGTTGATCCAACACGATCGCGATGTATACGTTACCAGATTTCGATCTGGGGTACGGTCCGAGAAAGTCGACATATAAGTGTTGAAATGATCTATCCACTACAAAACTGTCTCCCATCTCTGCTCGTAACGTCATGTTGGCGGCTTTACTGGTCTTACATGTCTCACACCCGTCTACGTAAAGTTTAACCTGTGTGTACATACCGGGCCAGTAAAATCTATCTCTCAACCGATAAATGGTCTTTACCACTCCACCATGCGAAGCTCGCGGAGGATTGTGAGCCAATGAGATTAGAGATTCGGTCATCTCTGATGGGACCCACAACTTCCAAGTTAGATCATCCGCCAAGGGATTACCAACCGCATGTTTAGTGCGTTTGTAAACATATCCTTCCGACACTTTGAGATCAGGTAGTCGTTCCTGTTCCTTCCTGATATGATTGATGATATCAAGATAACCTTCAGACTTAAAGGACGGATCCTCAAGGTCGATGTGGAGTACCTCCGAGGCACCGATCTGTGGTAGACATGAAAGGAAAGCTGAAACTGTCAGCTCATCGTCTTCATAAGCACTGGATAGAGCGTCTGGCACGACATTTAACGTTCCTTTCCGATGCTCTACCACAAAATCGAAACCTTGGAGTCGCATACTCCACCTCACTTATCTTCCAGTTGGATCTTTCATCGTCATCAGCCATTTCAGGCTGGAATGATCCGTAATCACGCGAAAATGGTATCCCTCAACGTATGATCTGAACTTCTGGACACCCTCAAAAGCTGCTAAGCACTCGCGCTCTGTCACCGAATAGTTTCTCTGTGCAGCATTCAGTTTCCGGGAGAAGTAGTATATGGGCTGCTCCGCTCCGTATTCGTCCCGCTGACAGAGTACATATCCGATGGCAGTCGCGGATGCGTCGCAGAGAATGATGAATTCTTTGGAGAAGTCTGGATTGACCAATACAGGCGCTGAAGTCAAAGCTTGTTTGATTTGCAGGAATGCTTCAATAGCTTCTGGACCGAGCTTAAAGACTTTTCCCTTTTTCAGTGTCTCGGTCAAGGGTGCGGCTAGGGTGCTGAAATCCTTAACAAATCGCCGATACCAACCTGCCATACCGAGAAATCGGCCGACTTGCCGAGTTGTGGTTGGTAAAGGGAAGTTAGTGATTGCTGTAATCTTATCAGGATCAGCCTTCAGACATCCCTGACCGACCGTATAACCGAGATAGTGAAGCTCATCAAAACAAAACTTCGACTTCTCGACATTAATCGTCAGTCCTGCATCTGTCAAACACTTTCCGACTATCTCCAGAGTCTATATGTGTTCGTCGAAATCTTTAGACACAACCAAGAGATCATCCAAGTACACGAATACTTGATCTCGCAATCCTGATGATATTACGCGACTCATCAGGTAGCTCAAACTTTGTGCCGCATTGCATAGACCGAAGGGCATGACCTTAAATTGGTACAGTGGTCGGCCGGGTACCGTAAAAGCGGTCTTTTCCCTCGAACTTTGCTGCAGAGGTATCTGCCAAAATGCATCCTTCAGATCCACGCTAGAAATGTAACGTGTCTCTGTCAGACGTGCCAGCAGCCCCTCTATATGCGCAATTGGACGAGCATCTTTCTTTGTCATTGAGTTCACCTTCCGAAAGTCCATGCACAATCGGTTCTTACCAGGTTTGCGAACAAGCACAACTGGTGAACTCCATGCACTGGAACTTTCCTCGATGACTCCTAATGAAAGCATGCGGTCTAACTCCGCATACATAAGGGTTTGTATCGCCGGAGATACGAGATAGTACCTCTGCTTTATGGGTACGGCATCGCCTGTATCTATGTAATGTTGCACTAGATTTGTCTTCCCGAGTCCATGGACTGCGAAAGAAGGAAATCTACGAACAACAGCTTCTAGTCGTTTAGACTCTTCATCATTCAACTTAATCTGGTTTGTGGGCCTTACATCTGGCTCACTGGTCACTATTCCTGAAAGACCCGCAATTACATTTGGTGCTATTTGAAACTTTTGCCAAATATCTACCCCTAAATATAGACGTTGGCTTAGAGATGGCACGATATATAAGTCTATATCTTTAGTCACATTTTTGTAAGTGATCGATGTAGTAATCACTCCCACTATGGATTGCTTCTGTCCATCGGCCGTGGACACGGTAGTCTCTACCTTCCTTACCGTAACATTTTTGTCTTTCAGATAGGGCAATATATCGGTGCCTAAGTAACTGATGCTGGCCCCTGAATCGAGAAGACCTAGAAGATTGTCACCAAATAAACCGACTGTCACATCCGGACGAGGGTCATTTGATTCTCGACCTATGGTAGCTGACGCAATGTTACGGTAAGTAGTCCGCTTCCCATGGAAGCGCTCCCTTACTCGACGTATCCGTTTGGATAAATTAGGGAAGGTGACTATTCTCCTTCGCACTTCATTGTAATTACGTAACCTTTCATGAAAAGGTTTACGATATAAAGGTTCTGTATTATTTTCATGTAAATTCAAATTTGTTAATGGTTTAGTTTCTGTACTTAAAATAGGGATTGTTCCACAATCATGAGTAATATCATTCGGTAATTCATTTTGTTTCTTATTCGGTTTTAAAATCGTAATTTTAGGAAGTTCAAGAGGCATTATGGGCTCGGACACTTGACTTCCGGGATTATCTAATCGGAGCGAACCCCCCCGGTTATTGGGTTGTTCCTCCTCTCGTTTCCCGCTAAACATTTAGGACAGGACGGACTATAAGCTTCTGGTAAGCCACATCGAAAACAGAAAATCTTGTCGATTGGTTTTGCACAATCGCGAAAATTGTGGCCCAGAACTTGACAATTCCAGCATTTCTGGAGTTTGCGATCTCTCTGAATCGCTTCTACACTGGTATCAGGTAATGCTACCGTTAGATCCTGACAAGGTTCTCCCGCGATTTCATTAACGAATCGCCTTGCAGGTGGACGTTGTGCACTAGGCACGAAATTCGGACGGACGTTCTCGTATTGAGATTGAGCCTTCTCTATGGCTCGACAGTAGTATCCCAGTTGCCTTAGACTGGACGGACTGTAGGTTATGAGGAGTTCTCCCATACGCCTACGGACATTAGTTTTAATAATTTCAACAAGTTCCTTCTCGGGTCTAGGAACTCGCATCCTGGAATTCAGATGTTGTATGGCGTCGAAAAAGTCGTTGAATGACTCGCCATTCATCATCTTTCGGTCGGACAGCTTTCTGAAGAGTTCGGTATCGCTTTCTAGACTGCGGTATTGTTCTACCAAAGCAGTCTTCAACTCGTCCCATGTCGTATGTTTGTTGCCTTTCAAATATACCCAGTACCAGGATTCCACTGATCCTGATACGAAGTGGTAGAAAGGAGATGGCCCATTTTTGGGCCCAGTGCGTCCACTAATGAATCTAGTATCAAATGAAAGGTGATATTAAGGACATTATGTGGGTGAAATATTTTTAAAATCGTTCGTGGGGTTTTTGAGATATTTGAGCTTGAAGTTGACTAATTCAGAAGCAGAATTTCACTTATTTTTCCGTCAAAACTGCTTATATTTTCCGATGTAAGATACATAGGGAAATAAATCTGGTATCAAATGAAAGGTATTTTGTCCACCTTTTCATAGTAATAAAAATTATTTTTTTACATATCCTATATTCTCCAATATTTCGTTTTAAATTATTAGAAATCAAGTTTTTTGTACTAACTTTTTAAACGTCAATACCTTAAAAAGATCGGCAGTGATTCCTAATTTTTTAACATCATTTTAAAGACTATTTATTTACCTTTAATTTGATATATAATTTAGTGCCTTTTATTAAATACAAACTTAGTTTTGAATAAACTTACACTAAAAAGCATATTTACATACACTATGTGCTATGCACTTTTTCGTTTAGCGTTATTTTTTATAATTTATTAACCAAAATTAGCAAAACATGTATTATTTATTACTTACTTTAAGCAACATTTATATTGATGACAATCTAGGTGATGTTATAAGAAAACATGCATCATGCTATACTTCGAAAATATAGTCCATGTAAAAAACTTACCTTTTTCTTTTTATTTTCATAAGAAGTTTATAAAAGACACATAATTATGTAGATGTAATAACTTATAGTCTTTATTTTTTCAATATTGATATGTACAAAAAGATTTAAAACTAAATGATTTTTATTAATATGAGACATAACTTTTAACTTATATTAAATGCGAAATGGAGTCATTGCATTGAAATAATAGATTTTTATAATTCATTTTGGTTTAGTTACACACATTATAACCTACGTCCTACATTAATTATAATATTAAGTATTATTTCAGATTTATTCTCCTTCAACTTCATTGTCTATTAAAATAGTATTTAAAAATAAAGCTGGAGCTATGTTCATATTTTGTTGGTGACGAGCAAATCCTAAGTACCACAAAATACTCATAACATGAGCGCAGCAACCAACAGTTCTCATTCCTACAAGACAATTGCAATAGTACGCTTCTATTGCGTTGCAACTATTTGCTACATCAGATTCATTACTGACAAGGATGTATGTAAATTATATTTTCCCACTGATGTGTTGAGATTTAATGCGACCTCTAAGTAAATAATTGTTTCCAACCAGGCTTTCATGTGTAGAATTGATTCTTATTACATTTTCACAAACTTCTATTATATAACTTCTATTGCTTTTAAGATGTTCCCCACAATAAGAGCGAGCTTGTTTGATTTGATAATTTCCCAATGATAGTTTACGAATCTCTGTCAAATCAAGCAAAGGAAAGTTATTTAAGCTTGGAATGTGTCCGTTAATTCTACGATACACTGCCCTAGTTCTATTTAAGTTATTTTCCTTAACAAAATCGCCTAAATGGTTAGGAGTATTTAATCTACTTAAAGCCAACTCCACTAAAACGCTGGCATCTGTATTGTCTTCTAACAGAGGATGGAACTTATTAAGGATTGCAGCTGCAATTTTAAAATCATCCATTAAGTGACGAGTAGCTAAATTAAAAAAGTTTTGGCGGAATAGTTTAAAATCTCTCTTAAAGCGTCCATTGACAACTTCCACAACCCATCTTACCATTGTAACACATCTTGTCTTGTTAGCTTGAGCTGTTGTCAGCTGATTATTCCCTTCTAGAACAGTTTCAGGCATGTGAGCTTTGTACCCGTAGGATTCTGGGCTTGAAATAGCATCCCTGAAACCTCTGTCTAGGATAAAACATCATTTTCTTTAACAAAACGCCTCATGTTCCCATATTCATCTCTAAAAAGATTTTTAATAATTGTTGCATCAGAATCAATTGCTATGAATAAGGTTCGTATACGTCTATTATATAGCCGTCACAGCATGTCATCATAAAGGGTTTAACTAAATTCTGAAACTTATGCAGACTATATGTTGCTTTTTGGAAACTATAATTTGAACTTTTTGGAGGTAAACATAAGTTCCGTCACATATGATTATGGCTGGTTGGTCATTTTCATTTAACTGTGTGTTGCCAAAAAGTCCATTTGTAAGTTAATTCAAAACTAAGTTTGTATTTAATAAAAGGCACTAAATTATATATCAAATTAAAGGTAAATAAATAGTCTTTAAAATGATGTTAAAAAATTAGGAATCACTGCCGATCTTTTTAAGGTATTGACGTTTAACAAGTTAGTACAAAAAACTTGTTTTCTAATAATTTAAAACGAAATATTGGAGAATATAGGATATGTAAAAAAATAATTTTTATTACTATGAAAAGGTGAACAAAATACCTTTCATTTGATACCAGATTTATTTCCCTATGTATCTTACATCGGAAAATATAAGCAGTTTTGACGGAAAAATAAGTGAAATTCTGCTTCTGAATTAGTCAACTTCAAGCTCAAATATCTCAAAAACCCCACGAACGATTTTAAAAATATTTCACCCACATAATGTCCTTAATATCACCTTTCATTTGATACTAGATTCATTAGTGGACGCACTGGGCCCAGGTTCCCTAGGAAAATGGGCCATCTCCTTTGCTGTGATTTCATACCATGACACACCGTAGCTACTTCGGATGCATCCTAGGCGGAACAAAAAATCGTCCACCGACATGTTCTTCCCGTCGAACTTCAATCCCCACTTGTGGAATGGATGAACACGGTTCGAAGAAGTGGCATTCGAGAGGGTGGTGGTCTGGGAGGCGAAACAGGTGACTCGTCGTCGAAATTAAAAGCGTTTACCCGTGTTGGATCCGAAATTCATCTAAATAAGCATAATCCTTTTTATTCATAAAACAATTGAAATTGTATTGAAATTGTATTAACATTATATAAATAATTAATCATTAACAAGTAAACATTCACAAGTTATAATTTGAAAACTTTAATTTTTAACTTTGAATCTGGCGCGCAGTTTATACCATTCGCCATATTTTTTAAATATTTTGAATTCGCCTTTGAAGTTAAACTTAAAATATAACGTAATCTCTCTTTCGAAATTGGATTGATCTTGTATAAATACAACTTTGCTAAATAAAATCACCAGATTGTATCATAACCCTTAGGGGGAAATCCTTGCCTTTTTTTTCTAAAACAAATTTCGTTGTCGTTTCGCTAGCTTTTATGGTCTCGTTCGGTAGCCATTAAAAGTCCTTTTCGCTAATAATCTATACCTAGATAAGGTTTCTCGGAAAAACTAGTTACGCTTTGCAATAGAATTATTTCGCTTTTCTCGCTACCGTTGACATTCGGTTAACGCATCAACCAGGATAATTCTATCCTTCATAAAAGGAAATTAATAGATATCCCAGGTTGACGGTTTCTGACCGTTCATTTTGGCGCCCAACGTGGTTGAAGTGAAAATCCACATTAAAATATATTATTAACTATAAAACTTATCCTTAAATGTAGAAGTTCATATTGCACTGAAGTGAATTAAAAAACATTAACATTAACAATAAGAATTTAAATAAAATAGTGCAGAACAATAAAGTTGAACAATCGACATATTTTACGTCGCGCTTTCGGTTTCGGTTTCGCGAGTGCATGGTGTAGGTGAAGAGAAAAAAAAAAAAAAAAAAAAAATCCTCAAAGGAGTAAGGAGAAACAGCCCATCAAAATCCAGAAAAAGTCACCAGACAACCTAGAGGAATTGGAACAAATCTACAGATCACCAGAGAAAAATTGTGGGAGATAAGTATAACATCTCCCACCCAGGTACATTTTGTCTGAATTTTATTCAAATGTGCGTTGTTCTGATCAATATTAAAAGTCATAATTGAACACAAAGTAAAGTTTAAAACGCACCTTCGAAATAAAACAGACCATCAAATTGATTATATTGCATACAAATAATATTTTAAATGAACAACATATTTCGAATTAACCTAAATACTGAAAACGAACAAACAAAATAATGTAAAACAAAATTACAAGCACTATTAAATCGCCAATTAGTCATAGTCATCTCATTACATATATCAGTGTCCGCAGTATTCATTGTGTTGTCGCTGGAACAAATTAGATATAATCCACAAAAGAGAATACTTACGATCCACTTTTCTGTTCAAGACACACACACACACATACAACTAAATTTGTAAAAGCTTTTGCTCTAAACTCGCTTTCAAAAACTTTCGCCGCAACTACCACACCATTGCATTGCCTTCTTCGTCGTTATTCGCCCCATTCGTCTCATTCGCTCGCACTCTCGCAACTTTTGTCAACTCTCGCATAGCATACACACTTGATTTCGCTCTAAACTCTATTTCAGCGCATCGATCCTCATTTCGCCACAACATCTTTAATAAGAGAAGAATCTTTTCGTCATCGTCGTCGTCGCCGGGGAAGATCTTGCTGCATGATCAATGCACTGAAGGAAAGCTTTTTTTTTGAAAATTGAATTCTCGTGGTTATTCCAAATACAATCAACTTAAGTTTGGATTCTATCTTTTAATAAAAATTAAAACTCCATTAAAATAAAGCTTTATCGCATAGTTAGCTGAAATAGTTCGTCTACTTCTACATTTATTTAAACTTCATTCGCTCGCACCGTGGGAGTTAAACATTCTTTGTGTTGAAAATCAATTGTTGTTGAACAGGGTTGTTAAATGCCATTTTAATTTTATTTAAATAAATTCGAAGGAGCTTTTATTTAAGTACAAGAATCTTTTTCTTTCGTTTGAATTGTTGCTGTTTGAAATTATTTTATATTCGTTTCTTGGTCCTCGAAATGGCAACTGAGCAGACTCTTGAGGAATTAAAGCAACAACGGGCTTCTACCAAAGGAAGCATAACGCGCATAAAAAATGTGGTTGAATCTAATGACAAATTAACATCAACTGAACTTGAATGTCGGTTAGGAATTTTGGAGTCGTACTTCAAACAAATTTTAGTGTATCAAACTAAGATAGAAGTCCTATCCCCTAATGACACAAGCCGAGGTGAGATTGAAGATTTGTACATCACTGCAAAAACAAAAATTATTTCGCTTTTGGGGACCAACATAAGAAGCAGTGTTGCAGATACGACGTTATCTATCCAACATTCAGCTAGTCATCTTCCTAAACAACGCTTACCTAGATTTACGGGAAGATATTCAGATTATAAGAATTTTATAAATTCTTTTAACAATCTTGTAGAAAATGATTCAAGCTTAACCAACATTGAAAAATTTAATTATTTGCTATCATGTTTGAGTGATCAGGCTCTTGGAACAGTTAAAGCTTATCAGGTCACAGAAGACAATTATACCAAGGCACTTGAGAGTCTTAAGGAGCGCTATGACAATAACTGTCTTATCTTCTTAGATTACATATCACAGTTAATCGAATTGCCCAAGGTTCCTAAAGCCTCTTCTGCTTCGCTAAGGAGTTTAGTAGACGATATTTCTGCGTTGTTCAGTTCGCTACTCTCGATAGGTTCTTTTGAGAATATTTGTAATGCTATTATTATTCACATTGCCATGTCTAAGGTGGATCCTGAAACACAATCTAAATGGGATGAACAACTTAATTATAAGAAGTTGCCTGAATGGAAGGAGTGTGCAGGTGTCCTTAACAAGCGGTGTCAATTCCTGGAGGCTAGGGATAGCAAACAAGTTCGGTCGGAAGTAACTCACAAATCGTTTAACAAACAAAAACCAACGTTTGTCAACCATCAGTCTCAATTTTCACTTGCTGCGAATCAACGATCTTGTGTCCTGTGTCTAAATCACAACCATTCAATAACAAGCTGTAAAAGTTTTTTGGAACTTTCAGTAATGGATCGTTATTTTAAATCAAAAGAGCTAAGGCTTTGCTTGAATTGTCTAGGACAGGGCCACGGCGTTTCGAAATGTCCCTCGACTTATAAGTGTAAGAGTTGCCGACAAGCACATCATAGTCTTTTACATAGGCCCAAAACTGCAGATACTGCACCTTTTATTAAGGTTTCACAGCATCCATCATCAGCTTCAACACATTCCACCACCGCTACAACACATCCCACAACCGCTGCAACACATTCTGCATTGGAAAAGGAGCATGTTCCTGAAACACAGGTTATCTTAGCTACAGCGTTGGTCCTGGTCAAAGAATATTCAGGAGGCTATCATTTGGGTAGGGTCCTTCTCGATTCAGGGTCACAAGTCAATTTCATAAATGAAAAATTCGCAAACTCGCTTGGTCTTAAAAAGCAAAGAAAGAACGTTGATATTGTAGGTATAGGAGTTACCGAAACACAAACAAAATATCAAACTCAATCGTCAATTCGCTCAAGATACAACAATTTTGAAGTTTCCTTAGAATTTTTAGTTGCCCCTCGCATAACAGGGTATCAACCGGAAGCAGCACTCAACATTAGTGATTGGAATCTACCTACAAATTTAGAACTTGCTGATGAGAGTTTCAATCAACCATCTCAAATAGATATGTTGTTAGGTGCTGAAGCTTTCTTCGATTTGCTGAAAACAGGTCAGGTCAAACTAGGTGACGGACTTCCATCGTTGCAAGAAACGGCTTTAGGTTGGATCGTATCGGGCAGATACAAAACACAAATCAATGAAAACAAAATATCTTGTTTCGTAAATTCAAAAGATAGTTCGTTAGACAAATACTTGGAGAAGTTCTGGGAATTGGAAGAGATTCAAGGTCATCAGTCGAGGTGGTCTGATGAGCAGGCCACATGTGAAGAACATTTTAAGAACACTATTGAGGTTCTTCCTAGCGGCCGACTTATGGTTCAACTACCATTTAAAAAAGATCCCAGCTGTCTTGGAAATTCCTACGATATCGCATTCAGAAGATTTGTATCTCTTGAGCGAAGGTTATCTAAAAACGCATCTTTGAAATCGCAATATGTTGATTTTATGAAAGAATATGAATCGTTAGGTCATATGTCACTAGTTCAAAATCCTAATCTTGAAAAAGCTCACTATTACTTACCTCATCAATGTGTACTCAGGCCTGAGAGTGTGTCTACGAAACTTCGCGTAGTATTCGATGCATCTTGTTGCACATCGTCGCAGATATCTTTGAATGGAATACTTATGGTCGGTCCTACGATACAAGACGAACTTTTAATCATTCTTCTTCGCTTTAGACTTTATCGCTATGCCCTTACTGCAGACATCGTAAAGATGTATCGACAAGTCCTAGTGCATCCATCGCATAGAAGCTTGCAATTCATCCTATGGAGAGAAAATGCACATACTCCTATACAAACATATCAGCTAAACACCATTACATACGGTACATCATCGGCACCATTCCTGGCAATCCGTTGCCTTCAGTACTTGGCTGAGACAAACCAAGAGCGGTTTAGCCTAGGTGCTTCTGTTCTCAAGTCTGACTTTTACGTAGACGATATGTTGACTGGAGCAGATGATTTAGATAGTCTAACTCAAAAGAGAAACGAAGTCGTTTCGATTTTGAAATCAGCTGGATTGGAGATGTCAAAATGGAACAGCAACCATCTTTCTTTGATTGGGGAAGCTAAACAACAAGAAATAAGATTGACTGAATCCAATCTAACAAGCACGTTAGGTATTGCTTGGAATCCTCTCGCTGACGAGTTTAGTTTTTCTTACAAGCCAAATCGTAATTACACAAGATATACAAAAAGATCTATACTCTCTCTTTCGTCGTCACTATTTGACCCAATGGGTTTACTTAGCCCCATCATCATTCGGGCTAAAATCTTACTACAACAGCTTTGGATAGATAAAGTGGATTGGGATGAGTCAATTCCACAAAACATCGACACTGAGTGGCGTCAGTTTATGACCGACCTCCACTCACTCCAAAATCTCTCAGTTCCAAGATATATATTTATCGAAAGTAAACAGAGTTACCAAATACATGGTTTTTCAGACGCCTCCATGAAAGCCTATGGTTGTTGCATATATCTCAGAACCACAGATGCATTTGGATCTGTAGGATTGAAACTATTAGTTGCCAAGTCCAGGGTGGCACCTGCCAAAACTAAACAACTTCCTCGCTTAGAGCTCTGCGCCGCACATCTTTTATCTAAACTCTGGGTAAAAATTCAAAGAGTCATAGACAAAAACTATTCGGGAGCGTTTTTTTGGACTGACTCTGCAATTGTTTTGCACTGGGTATCCACGCACTCGTCAAAGCTTAATACATTCGTTGGAAATAGGGTAGCTGAAATTCAGGAAACAACGAAGCAAGTAGTTTGGAAACATGTTCCAACAACCGATAATCCTGCAGATGTGGTCTCGCGTGGATGCACGGTAGATGAGCTAAAGAACTCAATTTGGTTCCAGGGTCCAGCTTTTTTAATTGAAAAGGAGGAAAATTGGCCATCCACAGTAGGAATTCTTCCTCCTCCAGAGGAACTTTCGTTGGAAAAAAGAAAAACTGTTCTGATTTGTCAAAAGACAGAACAAAATCCTTATCATTATCATTATCTCGAGATAATAGAGAGAGTTAGTTCATACACTAAGATTGTCAGAATCTTCGCATACGTTGCAAGGTATATCAATTTACGGAGATGGCGAATCCCATTCCCAGGTGAATACCTGACATCTGAAGAGCTGGAGTATTCTTTACAAATAATCGTTAATTTGATTCAAATGAAGTACTTTGCCAAGGAAATCGAAGCAATCAAAACAAACTCAACACTTAAAGGGTCCATAAACTCTTTAAGTCCATTTATTGAGGAGAGGAATGGGCTACTTTTGCTAAAAGTAGGAGGACGATTGAAGCACGCGAACATTCCAGAAGAGAACAAGCATCAACTGTTACTGCCAAAGGAATGTAGTTTCACCAAAACACTCGTCCAACAACTTCATGTTTCGAACTACCATGCTGGTCCAAAAGCTCTTGTGGCGCTTGCAAGAGAACGATTTTGGATCATCAATATTCGAGAGGTAGCACGACGAATAGTTCAAAAGTGCCCTCATTGCGTAAGGTATAGACCCAAATTGTTTAAGCAGGTTATGGGAGATTTGCCTGCTGAAAGACTTACCCCTTCACGTCCATTTATATGTTGCGGAGTGGACTTCTGTGGTCCAATAAACACGTATTATAGAATTCGCGGTAAGGTGCCGTACAAAACCTATGTGGCGGTTTTCGTTTGTTTCGCTTCAAAAGCAGTCCATTTAGAAGCTGTGTCGGACCTATCAGCCGATGCGTTCATAGGAGCCTTGAAAAGAATGATAGGTCGTAGAGGTCTCCCGAGAAACATCCATTGTGACAACGCGACAAACTTTGTTGGCGCACAGTCAAAACTTAGAGAATTGCGTGATATGTTGTTCAGAAAGTCTAATCAACAAAATATAATTAACTTTTGTTCTAATGCATCCATAAATTTTCATTTTATACCCCCCAGGGCACCCCACTTCGGTGGAATTTGGGAAGCTGCCGTTAAAGTGGCGAAGGGCCACCTCTATCGAAGCCTTGGAGGTGCAAAGCTATCGTTTGAAGAATTGACAACAGCACTTGTGGAAATCGAGGCCATTATGAATTCGAGGCCAATAACGCCGATGTCTACAGATCCCAACGACCTCGAAGCCCTAACGCCAGCACATTTCCTCATTGGGTCATCGCTAAAAGCAGTATCGGAGCCAGCAGTAGAAGTATCCGACATCAGTTATCTTCAAAGATGGCGGCGAATAAATGCCGTCAAAACCCATTTTTGGAAAAGGTGGTCATCCGAGTACGTCCAAGAACTCCAAGGCCGTGCAAAGTGGACGTCACCCAGCCCGAACATCGCACTCGACAGCCTAGTCATCATTCACGAAGACAACTTACCGCCCCAAAGGTGGCTCATTGGAAGAGTCACTAAAATTATCGAAGGTCCAGATGGTCGAGTCAGAGTCGCAGATGTGAAGACAACACGAGGAGAATATAGACGACCCATTCATAAACTAGCAGCTATTCCGTCTTGAAAGAGTCCTTTCAAAGGAGGCGGAATGTTGGATCCGAAATTCATCTAAATAAGCATAATCCTTTTTATTCATAAAACAATTGAAATTGTATTGAAATTGTATTAACATTATATAAATAATTAATCATTAACAAGTAAACATTCACAAGTTATAATTTGAAAACTTTAATTTTTAACTTTGAATCTGGCGCGCAGTTTATACCATTCGCCATATTTTTTAAATATTTTGAATTCGCCTTTGAAGTTAAACTTAAAATATAACGTAATCTCTCTTTCGAAATTGGATTGATCTTGTATAAATACAACTTTGCTAAATAAAATCACCAGATTGTATCATAACCCTTAGGGGGAAATCCTTGCCTTTTTTTTCTAAAACAAATTTCGTTGTCGTTTCGCTAGCTTTTATGGTCTCGTTCGGTAGCCATTAAAAGTCCTTTTCGCTAATAATCTATACCTAGATAAGGTTTCTCGGAAAAACTAGTTACGCTTTGCAATAGAATTATTTCGCTTTTCTCGCTACCGTTGACATTCGGTTAACGCATCAACCAGGATAATTCTATCCTTCATAAAAGGAAATTAATAGATATCCCAGGTTGACGGTTTCTGACCGTTCAACCCGCTCCATGAACTCATCTAAATTCGAGCCTAGAGGCATTTGTGCAGGATTGACCTCTGACAGAGGTGGCACTCTAGCGTGTTCGTAGTGTGGCGTGTAGCGATCTACTATATCGATATTATCGATAGGCCTCTGCTCGGACTGGACATTATTGGCGGTAATTGGGTCGTTAGCTATATATGTATTAGTGACACGTGGAGTGTCTATCTTGGCTAGATTGACTTGCCGCGTAGCCCTTTGTGTTGACGTGATGCCAAGGGGATCAACTGATCTAGGAGGGACAGATGACTTAGGAGGGGCGATGGGTTTAGGAGGAGAAGCAGGTTGAGTTGCCTTCACAGTTCGTTTTTGAAGAAGCTGGGTCACTTGGTCAAGTAAGCGCATGTGGCTTTTCTCCAATGCTTCCGCCATAAACTTCTTGTCGTCGACCATGTGTAGGTCAATCGTAGCGGAAACTACTCTCTGTATGTATGCTGAATGGTCAGCAGCATCCTTGCGCAATTGCTCTTCAGCTCTCGCTACCTCCTCGTCGTCTACGTCTATACTCCTATTACCAACATCATCCCCAGGTAGACTTTCAGCTTGGCTGACATCATCATCGGAGACGTTCTCTACAACATCGTCTCGGCTACGGCCTGGTTTGGTTTTTGGAGCTGTAAGAGCCATGACCTCGTAATCTTTATATTTAGTCAGGTAAGTGCTTCTAATGGCTCTTCTACGGCTTCGGTCAGTCATTCAACCGTAAAGGTAATCGGACGGAATAAACTTTGGGTAAGTAAAACAAAAAAAAAGGTTCTGTAGGCCGTGAGAGATTCCTCAACGGTTCCTACCAAGAAATGTAACAATAAAAAAAAAGGGTAAGTCAAGGTATGGAAATTTGCGAATACCCCGTGAGTAAATCCTCTAACGGGTAATCGTCAGTACAAATCAGTGTAAATAGTAAAATCCGGTGGATGAAAAATAATTCAAGTAGCCCGTGAGTAAATCCTCGAACGGTTACTACTGTAAGTAAGTAAGGTTAATTTGATATAATCAAAAAGGAAAAATTCAAAATGTTCCGTGAGTATGAAAACCTCTCACGGAAATTTGGTCAAGCGTAAATTCAAAAAAAAGTGAGTATATAAAAAAAAAAAAATACTTAGTTAATCTAAACGTGCTTAATACTAAAAGTAAGTGTATATAGACCATATTCGTCTTTCAAAAACAATAATTCAAAAATGTTTTTCGGTAATCCTGTAACTAGGTAAATACTTAAAGATAATCCTAAAAGGAAATATAATGTATGTTTAACTATATCTGAAAAATCCAATATCAGAAATCAATAATTGAATCGAGTTCAATACTTAACTATAATACTATATAATCTATGAATCTAAGCTGTATTCTAAATTGGCGGGCACTATCCCAAACTATAAGCTAAAAGTGGGCACTATCCCAAAACTGTAAATGGTGGGCTCTATCCCGAACTTACACGTCCAATCAAGAGGTTTACGTCTCAACTTGATTGACGGAAAACTCAAAAAGACTCAAAACTGTACTCAAAAATATCTCAAAATACTATAAAGGTGGGCACTATCCCAAAACTACACATCAATTGAGAAGTTTACGTCTCGACTCAATTGACGGAACTCAAAATTCGAAAATCTATACTAATCTGAACTATAATATGTCTCAAAAAAAAAATTAATGTAAACTGTAAATAACTATGATTGGTTTTTCATAAAGGATTCGGGAGGTGGTAGCCCTCCTTTCCTCGGAATGTTGTATTGTGTGTGTGGGCGCGGTTGTACTATATACAATCGACTTAAAAAAAAAACAAAAAATCTTTAGTGTGTGCGGTCTTCATACTATACGGAATTCTGGATGTAAAAGAAAAGACAATTCTTACAATCAAAAGGGTTGATCAGATATGCAACGGAGACTTTACGCTACTGCAGACGTACATCGGGTATAAAGACACCAATTACCGGTTAGAGCTTCAAGTCCCGTTGAATATCATCACATCCTGATGAATTTCAAAACTGACTAAAACTTCTAAAACAAATATATGGCTAGAACAATGGCTAAAAGAAGTAATTCGAATGTAGATGAAACAAATGGGTCGTGCTCGAGTGAATGACCAGCTTCTGCAGCTGACGTGCGTCGGGCAATAAGCACCAACCACCGGTCAGAAGACCTGCTCATACTGCTCTCGCACTTCCGGTTCTCAGACTTCACTATCAGGACTTTGTCAACACCTCAGCAACTGACGATCAAGCAAATACTCCTGCTCAACCCGGACAGAGATCGAAGACATGCCTAAGTGACAAGAGGTAGAGGAGAAGTGAGTAGACCTAATGCAACAGACTGACTCAGGAACATTTTCACCAAATCACTAGACAAAATAGTGCCTACCCCAATAACCTTGATGGTATTCCTCCATCCAAGAAACCTGAACAATAAACAAACTATACTTCGACAAAAAAAAGGAAAATCAAAAAAAAAAAAAATTTTAAAAATCTGAAAAATTTCTAACTTCAAACTAGGTTACTCTGAATCGACTTAAATTAAATCAATTCTAATCGGGTTTTCTCGAGCTAATTCGGGCCCCACGTTGGGCGCCATCTGTAACGAAGTTTTTATTAAGAAATTAGAAAATTAGAGAAAATATGCAAATATAGATTCCACCCATTCCCAACGCACAAGGCGGGGCCCGTGAGACTTAAAAACTTAGCCCCACGCCATCTGTAACGTTGATATTAAAATAGAATCCCTATTCACACCGGGAAACGATACTTCACACGCTGCTCCCATCTTCTCTAACTTTATACGAAGACCGTGTGACAATCCACAAAGGAAACTCTGCCTCACGCCATCTGTAATGTTAATAATCAATAAGAAGGTGCAAACGGAAAACAGCATGGGGATTCGAATCGTTAACAAACACCTATCCTCTTCACCCAAACACCCTGTGGATATCTAAGCTCCCCAAATCAGATGTCTATTTACAAACCAAACCCGAGAGGAAGCAGACAGAGATAGGCACCTAACATGCCTTGGCTCTTATGCCGAGGTCCAGCAATCTTTCCGTCCATCGCCTGTGTACAGATGTATCCAATGCCCCTATACTCATGACATACTTACATCTCGAAGTGGTAGCCTCCAGCTCTATTTACTCCTCTCTCATTTCCCTCCCAAAATTCTCAAATTCTTATCCATCCCTCTCACAGAAACGAAAACTATCCATCAGCCTACCATAGGTACTGACTACAAAACACCGTAGAACAGCCTAGAGGGTACCTGATGGCATATTTCCGTCTATCCGCTGCGAGTACTAGGTGTTCTGCTTGCAGCTGTGTCACTCAGTAGCCTACACCTGTAAACCATAACCTTACTCATACCCCACTGATGAATCTAAACTTGGAAGACTATTTTTTATTATCACGGCATCAAATTCTCAGAGTTCATGCTCCAGTTAGCCCCTAGGTATTTAGATATTATCAGCTCGATTTGACGTGAATTGGGATGGAAGCAACCTTATGTCGGCAACGCCCCTTCCTCACCGGCTACTCGTTAAAAGTAAACGGTAAGGACGGCATGCGACAACGTAAGGTTGTGGCCGAGATCGACCGTCGCGTTGGCCGGCAGCACCCATGCCACAACTAGCTCAGTCAGGCCATGGGCACTTGCTCCGGGATCTACCTGACCGGTGTTACCTTTTATTATCCTGCCGACCGTTGAACCCTGGTGGTCGAGTTCGAATAATTATATTAAAATGCTTGATGGCCCTCATAACTTTAAAAACTCGACTATAACGAACTGACTGAATATAAAGTCAAAAACTCTAATCTCAACAAAAGGAAAAGAAACCACACAAGCATTGCATTTCCATAGCCAAGGAAGTGAGAGGGGTACCACCCTCCCTCAGAAATATTTAATCCATATTCAGATGCATTATTGCATCTAGTCACGAAAATTTATAAGTCTTCATAAAAAAAAAGTAAACTAGAAAATTTCAATAAACGTTATAAAAACGGTAATGTCTTTTATTAATATTTTAAGATCTTAATAATCTACTTAAATCTACCTTAAAGGATGTGAAAGAAATCCTTATTCTTTTTATTACCTAATTCTATAGTATTGTGTATATCTTCTTTATCTGAAGAAAAATCTCTTTTTTCTTTGGGTTGATATCGCAGATATCAAAAATTTATCGAAAAAGTTATTTGTAATCAAAAGTATTTATTTTTTTTTTGAAGCTTAAGAAAGTCAATTTTTAAAGTAAATTATTCTTTATTATTCATGGAAATTCAATATTCCAAGATAGACTTTAGCATAATTTCAACAGAAAAGATAAGTTGCTTCTGATTTCAATTAAGGAATTTGACTTAAAACTAGAGTGTTATTTCACAGTGTACAAAAAAAATCAACAAAATAAAACAAGGAGTGAGTGAAAATGGTATTTACCGATAGCGATGACGCTATGAACGAATTGGTAAATGAAAGCTTTACGCGACGATAAGAAAGTGATACTATATTAAAGAACTATACCCGATAGTCTTAAGGGATGAATTTGATTCAAATCCTATTGTAAGTCTTATCTAATTCGCGACTAAGTACCGAATTTGTTTGTAAGCATAAAATTCCCTCAACATAAAAATGGACAGACAAGATCACGAAGTTAAAAAAAATTAACCATATACACAAGATCACAATTCGTTTTCTTGAGTATAATCGATCAGTTATAAATTTAAAAGCAATATAATGTCATAAGAAGCAAAGCAATATAGTGATTTCAATACGGCACTGCCAATGGGGCAGTGAAGATATTATAATATAAATAGCTTATCCTCAAAAGTGCATTCCAGAGCTGGGCTGTAAATGAAAGTATGGTTACGTTAATTCGATATGACACTACCTTCCTTCAACTGAGGTATAACTCTATTACGTTTGACGCTTCTAATAAGTGTTACTTTAAGCTTGTTCGTGAATAAAAACGTGGACGATTACAAAAGAAGAAGATTCCCAAACACGATATCGCGACAGAATAGTAAGTTTCAAGCGTTGATTCAATATATGATTATGATGACTGTAGCATAATATCTGCTAGCTGGTACGCTTAACCGCGTGTGGTTAACAAGCGCGACTGTGTAATTGTCACAGATTTACAGACTGTATTGACGATATAAAAAAAAAAAATCAAACGCGGCGTTCAACGCGAACGTTTTTGGTCGCTACCGACGCTTAATGCCAAGAAGTTAAATATGTCTTAACGACTAATAGGTGTTTTTGGACATTGAATCACGACACGATAATATAAGCAATAATTAGCTAGATGAATTCACTGCAAACAAGAAAAGTGATTTGAAAATATGTCTAAATATTTGAATGAAATTAGCTGTGGGCGTGATGAACAAAGAAAACGTACACGAAAAGTAAAAAAAAACTTTGTGAGCACGACCTCTTGCGAATATACACCGATAATTGATTACGAAATTCTTTCTACGCGATCAAAAAGAATGTTTCGCTATTTGGTTTAAAAATGGTAAAAATTGAGTAGGTATACCATCCATGCAATATAACACTAATATAGAACACTCTTCATATAAAACACTGTATATAAATTTATCATAATATGTTCTTAATATAAATATCGTAGTCTTAAATTCTTTACCACCGTCCGTGGACTTTTACTTGCGTCTGTACGTTCTCGCTTAACGCGACGTACGAGGATGAACGTAGTCTGAAGACTATTAAGTCATATGTTGGAGCTTCACGCTCATGGTATCGAATAATTATACATGCATTTATAACACAGACAAAACAAATCGTTACCTGGTTAAGATATCTTATTTATCAAGAAATATATATAAAGAACAGGATCTGATGGTTGTTGAGATGAAAATACTGAACTGCTGTGGCTGGAGGACCGGCATCTGTAACGACACACTCGCCAGGAGTCCTGGTGTAGTATATCCCGCTATTAAAATCGAGATGAAAAATGTTGCTTAAAATCCCACGGCGTGTTTTAAGAAATCCCACGACGTGTTTCTTCAGCCTATCGTGACTGGGTTCCGAAGTGAAATCCTCAGGATGAAGTGGAGTATAAAAATGATTGAAAAAGTTGCGCCGACAGGGCGATAGTGAGGAAGCGGGGTTTAAAATACCAGATTCCCTCAATAGAGCGTTATCATTTCCAGGTCTGGAGGTAGTATGCTCCAGTGAAGAGCCTTGAATGATTGAGGAGGCGTTTCTACGCTGAGTTGCCTCGTGGAGTGCCTAAATATATGGGACCAATGATGAGAAGGTTGACTCCCTTGTGATGTGGCACAAGTATCTGCGCAAAATGGCAAAATACCTTGCCTCGCTTGCGTTCTTTATGGTGGATTGTTGGAAGGCGAGGAGGAAGTAATTAATTCCTCTGAATATCCACGGATAAAAAGGTGGTGCGGCTGGAATGTGTGGCGTGGTTGCGTCTATGGGTGAGCCGATTAGCGGATCAACACCTATTTAGTCCTGCCACATGGAAAACTAGCCGGCACGAAAAATGCATGTGGCGTATTCCCAATGGTGTGAGGGGTACGAATAATAGTACCCACTTCTAAATCTGCTCTCTGTAGCGAGACGCAGTTTTGCCATAAAAAATCGTGAGAAGCGTAATTTTCGTTCTACCACATATATTTTCTCACATGTCTGGACTTAAATACACGATATGTATAGATGGATGGCCAGAAATGAACAAAAGAAAAATCCTTGCCACACGGTGGCGAGGTGCTCCCTGGATCGTCTGGATGATGTCCTGGCGAACTCCAGTGCCTTTGATTTCAATATTTCTTTTCAGGTTAATAGACCATATCCAAAGTCTTTCAATGAAATGTTTCCACCTGAATCACACGGATGAAGATTGGATTAGAAAGTTGGCCACATGGTTCTGGTAGGTATGAGTATTTCTACACATCCCGACCAATTTCTTATGTTCAGAATATCAAACACTTAAACTTACCTGATTTCGTATGTAATCCTACTATTTGTTCGATGGATGGAAGAATAAAGAAATGCATACGCCATTTCCAATTATTCTTCCATCAAATCAAATGAATAGTTAGCAGCGACAGTAAAAAAAAATACTTTATTATGTTCTGGAGCAGAATTGATCTTGCTCCAATGATGGTCTTCTTCAAAATGGGGTATCTTTCTGTCTGGCTTCCTGGATTGTGTTTCCACGTTCCACTCAGCCAACGCCCTGTTTTCCAGTAGGAATTCTTACGTTTCAGTTCGTAATTTCGTGTGCCTGTGACGTCAATGTCGGTAAGTAGATGTAGGTCTTTATAGTCTGTTTACACTTTTCTGGTTTTAGATGTTCTGCGTTTTGAGCAAATGGTAAGTATGGCAAGCTTCATAGTTGAGTATGATATTTTTCACGTTCTGCGCATACTCGTATGTCAGAAAGTGACAAATGGTAAAATTAGGTTGAAATACACATGATTTCAGGAATGAACAGTACAATGAAAATGGATGAAAGAACTTTGACGTAAAGTCGAGCGACTTGACATTTCTGTCAGTGAAACTGTCATCACCATAATGTTATGGACGTTCTCATCCTAAACGTTGTTCTTACCTCGCATGTGTGAACTGACCTGGTTTTGGTAAGTGTAAATACCAATAAATACAAAACCATTGCCGAAAATAACTCAGTCATCTATAGCGTGTCTGCACTTGACAACGTATCAAATCGCATTAACATTCTATATTGTCGGGTCGTTAATGTTATGAAACGAGACTTAAGCAAGTGTTTCTGCTGGGCAGTATGGAACGAGAAAAGGAAATAAACCTATTTCACCGATGACGTCAGTAGTGAATGTTTGACTGTTCTCGCTCAATGTAATAATCATCTGTCAAAACAATTTCCTTGAATGGCTTCGGAATTACCATTAGTGTAAGCGTCAGATGAAGTTACTTACGTCGGAATTAACAATTACGTTTGACAACTTCAGTTGGATGATGAGAGTATACCCGTAATTCAGATAATAAAAGACTTTAGTAATCTGACGTTCATTTGTCAGGCAGAAATTCTTCACGTTTACATATGTCGGATGGGGTAAACACCATTCTGCAGATTGCCGTGTAAATCACACTTTGTGTAGTTCCGCATGTAAGTCAAGTAAAATATCCGTAGCGCACAATTTCGGGTCGCCTATCGCTCAAAAGTCACACTTCCATGGGAATTGCGAACTGCGCATGTCTTGGAAATTCTCTTTTAAAAGTGGAGGCCAGGTGGCTTCCATGAGAAGTGGAATGTGTTCGTCGGGGTGGATTCTAGCTGTGGACTCATATTTAATGGCGGACCATAGTTTCCGTGCGTTCAGCACAATGTGAGTCGAGGATCGGTTTGCCCGATAGATGGCACCAGTTGCAAACATCTATTGTAGTTGGAGGGCAAGTAGGTTTTTCCTACAAAGTCAATGGAGGGCAAGAAAGTTTTCCCTACAGACCAACTCAAACTTGCGTTCAACGTCGCATTTGATTTTTCATATTTTATTGTAATTCTGAGCAATATACTTACCTACTTTGAATCGTTCTCATCTTTTAATTTTTTTTTGTCTTCATTCAGTGAACGTCAATCCGTGTTTTACCTATACAACGATACGTACTTTTATTTTGAAAAAGCGTTAGCAATATACAGGGTGATTCACCAGCGTTGTGCCAAAAAGCTTGAGCGTGTAGGTTGAGTTGAGACAAGAAAAAAATCGTATGGGAGGGGGGGTCTATTCCCCCCCGTTTAGCCGGGAGGGGCAATTGTCTGAAAAATTGACTTATTTTGTAAAAAAAAAGTATTAAAAATCAACGGCTTCGTTTACAACACCGTGTTATACTTTTTTGGAAAGCCAAAAACTTTTTCTTTCATTTTAATTTTAAGTTAAATTGTTTTAACGAATTGTTTAAAAAATATAAATTTTCAAACTCAAAATTTTCAAAAAAAAAAAGAAAAAAATCATTTTTGAACTAATTTTTTTCAAAATTTTATGTAATTAAGTACCAATTTTGTTTTAAAAATTCAATGCCATTTTTAATTTTTAGTCGAAAACAGAAAACTTTTGACTTTTGACTTTTCGTTTTTGAGAAATAAAAAAAAAACCAGAACCACTTTTTTCTAAGAAAATCTTTGTTTTTATTTTTACCTATCTCGACTTTTAGTTTTATTAATTTTTGAAACATAAACCTTTCTTTTAATATTTGTTCTGTAATAGGAGGACTCAATAAAGTAGAAAAGTATTGGATTTTCCCTCGATTAATCATTTTGTTCATTGATAACGTCTGAAAATTGACCTGCAATTTTTTCTTATTATGCCTGGGGGCCGCCCGCGGCCACCTGCCGAGAAGGGTTCTACCTGCTAGGAGCTTAAGATGATTAAACCACAATTTTTCTTGAATGAATAAACAACTATCAACCTAAAGGTAAATAAAAGGCATCGCATATTTAGTAAACAACCATTTCCAATTGGAATATTGACTCATCAACACATAACAATGTCAAACTCATACTCTCGAGAAGAGTTAGCGGACATGCACTTCTGCTACGGTTTAGCTAATGGTGGAGATCGGGAAGCTGAAATACTTTACGCTGAAAGATATCCCAATAGAAGGTGCCCGAGTCGTAGCATGTTTTCAAGAATCCACCGACGTCTAAGAGAGCACGGACAGCTAGAGATTAGAAGAAGTGAAAGGTCAATTGCAGGAACCCCAATCATAGAGGAAAGAATTTTAGATACGGTCCGACGTAATCCCTCCATTAGTACAAGGAGGATAGCTACAATGCTCGGAGTGTCCCAATCTAGAGCATGGAGAGTGCTTGGTACGGAACATTTACACCCTTACCACTTCACGCCAGTTCAGGAACTCACAGCAAACGAAAGGTTATTGAGAGCAGAATTTTGTCGATCATTGCTGCTTAGAGATGAAACTGAACGCAACTATTTTTCAAGGATTTTCTGGACGGGTGAGGCACAGTTTACCAGGGATGGCGTCACTAACTTTCACAATTTACATCACTGGAGTGCAAATAATCCACACAACAAAAAGCAGAACAAATCACAACACCGCTTTAGCTGTAACGTCTGGCTTGGTATTGTTGGACACACCGTGATCGGACCCCGATTTCTGAATTCCGTTATTAATGGAGAATCATATCTACAGTTCCTACGAGACCTTTTGCCCGATTTGTTAGACAACGTTCCATTGGCTATAACCGATAGTTTAATCTATCAACAAGATGGTGCTCCAGCACACTATAGCTTACAGGTGAGAAACTGGCTGGATGATCATTTTAGTGACCGATGGATTGGGAGAAGAGGCCCAACAGAATGGTCTCCTAGATCACCAGATTTAACACCCTTAGATTTTTACGCATGGGGATTCATGAAGAATTATGTGTACGAAGTGGAAATCGTTTCTTTGGAACAGCTTAAAGAACGAATTGAAGTCGCTGGAGTAAAATTGCAGGAAAATTTATCAAATATAAATTTATGCGCAGGCATTAGAAGGAGATATAATCTATGCCTTCTAAGAAATGGGAATCATATTGAAAATTTCTTATAATTTCAAAAAATTCAAGAAAAATTGTGGTTTAATCATCTTAAGCTCCTAGCAGGTAGAACCCTTCCCGGCAGGTGGCCGCGGCCGGCCCCCAGGCATAATAAGAAAAAATTGCAGGTCAATTTTCAGACGTTATCAATGAACAAAATGATTAATTCAGGGAAAATCCAATACTTTTCTTTTTTATTGAGTCCTCATAAAACTCCTATTACAGAACAAATATTAAAAGAAAGGTTAATGTTTCAAAAATTAATAAAACTAAAAGTCGAGATAGGTAAAAATAAAAACAAAGATTTTCTTAGAAAAAAGTGGTTCTGGTTTTTTTTTTATTTCTCAAAAACGAAAAGTCATTTTTGCATCCGGTTTTCTGTTTTCGACTAAAAATTAAAAATGACATTGAATTTTTAAAACAAAATTGGTACTTAAATACATAAAATTTTGAAAAAAATTAGTTCAAAAATGATTTTTTTCTTTTTTTTTGAAAATTTTGAGTTTGAAAATTTATATTTTTTAAACAATTCGTTAAAACAATTTAACTTAAAAACAAAATGAAAGAAAAAGTTTTTGGCTTTCTAAAAAAGTATAACACGGTGTTGTAAACGAAGCCGTTGATTTTTAATATTTTTTTTACAAAATAAGTCAATTTTTCAGAAAATTGCCCCTCCTGGCTAAACGGGGGGGAATAGACCCCCCCTCCGATACGATTTTTTTCTTGTCTCAACTCAACCTACACGCTCAAGCTTTTTGGCACAACGCTGGTGAATCACCCTGTATATCCGCGTTTCCGCGCCGTGTACGATAGATTATCCTCGTTGTATCCGTGATAGTATGTGCCTATTTGGAAGGATAAACCTATTTGGATTAGGTTTCATACTTACTTAGTGCCAAGCATATCACTAGTTTAGGAAGTGGGTGACGCATTCTGGTCCACATAAAGCTCTGGTCAATGTTGACAATAAGAAAAAAAAAATCCTTTCAAATAATTAATTTTTTTTCAGGGGAATCCAGGAGTGCACTTCCGAATTTCCGCGTATGAAAATATTGAGTAATAACATCTACTCAGTATTACAAACTTATATACTCATTACTATATTTGTTTACATACCTTTAAAATATATTGAATTTTTATCTTTAACATATTTGCAATCGAGTACGAGTCGCACGCGAATAATTGTGTGCAATCATATATGGTACATTTATTTAATTATATTGAACCATCTTGACTGCCTTTATGTTGTTACGGGTTATTTTTTCTGTAACAGATCCCTAATGCCTGTTGTTGTCGATCCTTTGTAAGTCATATTGACTTTTTTTTGGTCAGGTCGTATTTCGTGTTTTGTGTTTAGTTGTAAATAATATCAATCGTAATCATTGATAACTTCCAAAAAGCATATACGTTTATGCTCTTGCGATAGATATAGGTCTGACTACTTCGTTATTAGTCGCCTAGACATCATTGACGTCGCGTCAAAGTACGTCACTTTAATAATTTTCCTTTGAATATTAACGTCGGTCCGCGAACATAAATTTTAATTTTCTTTTACTAAGCGTTAATAAAATTTTTCCTTTTGACATTCCTTTTAGTTATTAACTTTTTTTTGCACTTGCATTTGCAATCAGTCTTCTAACATCTTACACATAATAAAGTTACATTTTCGCAATTATTATCGATAGGACAAAGTTCCTAACTCATTGAAATATTAAATTGAATTTCGTATTAGCGATTCTATCTACCTTAAAGATAGAACTTAACTTTCAAAGCCAATTGAATTTGTTAATACATTAAAAAGATAAATTAAGCCGAAAATATTTGATAAATTTTCTGAAGTTACTTTTAAGCGGAGTTTATAATAGGTATCCCATTGTTAGACCATAAGAATTACTTTTAATAAATCAAACATTATTCTTTAATAACGTTAAAGAAAATTCATTGCAGTTCAGTTTATTCATTTCAGACATAAAGATTTCTTTTGAAGAATTTTCAGATGTTTAGAATGGAGAAGTAAGTTATCTTTAGGGAGGGTGGCAACCCTCGTTCTTTTCTCGGTCGGAACAAGGAGGTGTAAGAGAATGGAATATAGTTGAAGTATTCTTCGTGTAGCGTAAGAGTTTCTCTCGTTGGTATTAGTATCTCTGATAGATACTATAGTTTCGTCAGGAAGATGAAGTAGGCAAGCATATTAATTGCTTGCTCTTCTAGTTAAGGGGCTACCTAAAAATTTTATTGAGTCGTGGGGACTCATAGGTCCGCAGCTAGCCAAGGTCGTAGAGTAAGAGAGTTGATTTCTACTTACGAATTGGGTGGGTTGAGAGACCAGGGGGATTATATAACACCTTTGATCCTCCCTCCCCTCACGGTTAGACACCTCATCCTCCACTATCTGCACAGCATCGTGGTAGCAGAGTGGAAGGAAGGCGACATTAGCCATTGCAGCCACGACCACCTATGGTTTGCTAGCTATTAATATACTTACGTGTCACGTTCTTTGGGTTGATATTTCAATTCAAACACGATTTCTTCCTTTTGACCATCGTTTACTTTCAACAAATTATATGAGGTGCAATCAGGAATCAGTCTTTCTTTCCGCCTATTCTTATCAGTCTTATCTTTGCAGATTATGAGGGCCCTTAAGCATTTTAACATACTTATTCGAGCTCACCCATCTTGAGCTCAACGGTCGGTAGTGAAAAATAGAGGTAACACCGGTCAAGTAGATCCCGGAGCAAGTGCCCACGGCCTGGCTGAGCTGGTCATGGCTATGGTACTGCCGGCCACCGCGACGGTCGATCTCGACCACGGTTCTACGTTGTCGCATGCAGTTCTTACCAACTGTTCTCTACGGACGATTGGTGAGAAAGGGGGCGTTGCCGGCATAGGATCGCTTCCATCCCTTCAACAATAAGAATAGGTAGCCACAGTTAGATAAGTGAATGCGATCTGGAGCAAAGTCTCTGGAGAAGGGTATCGTTTCTAATTACAGCATTTCGAATCTAGTTGTGAGCCTGGGGATTTGAGTAGAGTCCATGGTTTTTGGTGTAAGCCACAATACTATACAGCTGCAAGTAGGACATCTATAACTTGTAGTGGATAGGCACGGGCATGCTCGTAGGCACCCTCTAAGCTGTTCTACGGTGTTTTGTAGTCAGGACCTATGGTGTGCTACTAGATGGCTCGTGCTTCTGTGATGGGGATGGAGATGAAATTGGAAGAATGGGGAGAGAAGTAGGGAGAGCAAGTAGCCGTGTTAGCGAAGTGTAAGTATGTCTTATATAGGGGTGCTAGATACACCGATACACGGGCGAAGGACGTTGGAGTTGCTGTTCCTTGGTATAGGGATCAAGGATGTTTGGGGTGCTTGTCTCTTCCTGCTTCCTCTCTGGTTTGTGTTCTTGATGGGCATTGGGGTTGATTCTTGGGTATCCATAGGGTGTCCGGGGTTGATTCGAATGTTTGTTGGCAATTGCAAAGGGGGGGTGAGTGGGTTAATTCACTATGGTACCTATCGCTTTTCAATTTTTTCATAATATTCATTCATTTATTATTTTTTTTACGTTACAGATGGCGCCCAACGTGGAGCCCGAATTAGTTGACGAAGATAAGATTAGGATTGACGAAAGTTAGGTCGATTCAGAGTAACGTGGAAAAAGTTAGGAATTTTTTAAAGTTTTTGAAATTTTTCAGTTTTTCTTGTGAAATTGAAGCCGTTGTTTTACTTGTTGACTAGGTCTTTTAGATGGAGGAATGCTATCGAGATTAGCAGTGTAGGCACTATTTTGTCCAGTGATTTGGTGAAGTTGTTCCCGAGTCAGTCTGTTGCATTAGGTCTACCTTCTTTTCTCTACCTCTTGTCACTTCGTTATGTCTTCGATCTCTCTCCGGATTGAACAGTTTTCCATGCTTGATCGTCAGTAGCTGAGGTGTTGATATATCCAAACGGGGATGTCTGACATCCAGGTCGTATGGGAGTAGAATGAGCAGGTCTTCTGACTGGTGGCTGGTGCTTTTCGCCCGACGCACGTCAGCTGCAGAAGCTGGGCACTCGCTCGACTACGACCCTATTTGTTTCAACCACAACGCAGCTTGTTTTATCTAATTGTTTTATTAACCAAATTGTATTTGAAGGTTATAGTCAGTTTTGATGGATGTTAGGAAGTGATGGTATGTGATGAGACATGAAGCGCTAACCGGTAGTTGGAGATTTATACCCGATGTACGTCAGCAGTAGCGTAATGTTGACTTTGCATACCTGAACAACTTTTCGTTTAGAAGAAATTGTCTTGTTCTCATACAACAGAACGCCGTAATGTACCAAGTCTACACACACTAGTCTTTTTATTTTTTTGTTGACAAAGTTTTTTTTCAGTCGGTTATGTTGCAGAACTGATCATACACACTTTGCTCCGAAGAGGGGAGAGTGGGGTTACCATCTCCCGAATCTTCTATGACAAAGTTATTTAAGTATTTAGTTAATTTTTGAGACATATTTCAGTTCAAGTATCTAGTTTTTGAGTTTTCCGTCAATCAAGTTGGGACGTAACTTCTTGATTGGATAAGTAAGTTGGGATAGAGCCCTTATTCAGTTTATAGTTCCGTTATTGTGATAGTGCCCACATTTAGTCATATTTTGTTTGATATAGAGCCCGCATACAGTATACCGTTTAGAGTTTTAGATCATAAAGTATAAAGTTAGTTTTTAGTTTTTCAATACAATTAAAGTATAGATTTCTGAAATTGAATTTTTCCGACAGAAGTAAACATATGTTTATTATAAATCCTTTTTTTTAAGATTACAATTAAGTATCGACTAAGATTTTTAGCGCTAGTTAAGTATCAATATAATTTTTCTTTACTTTTTTTTATTTTTTTTTGAATTTTTCTTCCGTAATTATAGAACATATTTAGTGAGGATACAATTAGGTATTCATTTGAACTTTTCGTGAGAAACTGATTGTTGTTCCACGGAACAAACTGGAAAAACGGATATTAAAACCAATAATAAATATCGAATATCCAAAGACTGCTGAACCAGATAAGAAGGTAGATGGTAGTATCCAAAAACAAAAAACCACTGAGCACTTCTTCACAGCAATACAAATTCGATTTTATTTTCTGTAATATGAACAGATTAAAACTTGACTGCAAAAAGACATTTTAAACTTACAAATTGGTATTTGAACGTATCTTAACACTTCCAGAATGCACTTGGCAACAACTCAAAACAATATTTAAATGCTTTAAAAATCTAAATTTAAAATAATATTATTTTACAAATATAAGAAAAATAATTATCAAATTTACCAAAGCTAAGATTTAATTAGGACTTTATCCTCTGACTTTCTTTTGACTTTAACTTAAACTAGCAAGGTCAAAAGTACGCGTGTACATTTATCTTTAAATCAATTGTCTCTTTCTCTTTCTCAAATTAGAAAGAGATGAAATTAATAAAAAAGTGCAATAACTAGCTACATTAAGTACTTTTGGTGTTGCCAATGTTACATTTGAAGTACATAACTACTTAATATGTACATTTTTCGTAGTTTCAAAATTCAAAAATTCAAATATTCAAAAAATTATAAAAAATTCACAAATATTTTCTAATTATATGTATGACTCGATGACATTCCGGGGGCCGTCTGAGACTATGATGAAGACTTTAAATCTAATACAGCGAGTCTTCCAATGGATCTCTTTGCCTTTATTGAACCGTTGGGTAGTTTTACGTCTGCCATTCGAACAACTCCGTCCGGACCGGGGTAAATCTTGATGACACGACCTAAGTTCCAGGCTGACCGTATTTCATTAGGTTCGATTACGATGACAATGTCATCTATCTGAACTGGTTTTACCTCCTTCAACCATTTGGACCGCCTTGTGATAACAGGCAAATATTCGGCGTACCAACGTTTAGTTAGCTCAGCCATCAAGTGTTGAGAACGACGACTATAGAGCTTGCTGCAAAAATCTCTATCCGAGAAGATCCCGGGGGCCGTAACGTCTCTATCATCATTGCCGAATAGCATTGAATTCGGGGTAAGAGGTTTGGGGTCTTCCGGATCGACTGGGATGTGAGTCAGTGGGCGACGGTTTTTCTGGCCCTGGGCCTCCATGAGGGCGTTCCGCAAGACATCTTCTCTAGGTACGCAACCTTTAAGCACGAAATCTATGCTCCTTTTGATGGACTGAATGAGACGTTCCCAAGCTCCTCCCATCCAAGGAGAGTAGGCTGGTATAAAGCGCCACAGAATACCCTCGTACCTTGATGAGTAATCACAGAGAGAGGTTTCCATTTCCTTAGCATCTCTGTCTAATAAATTCTTAGTCCCAACAAAGTTAAGACCGTTGTCACTGTAGAAAAATCTCGAAACCACTCGGTTGATTAGGAAGGCTGTAAGGCGCTTCCTTACATTGGTGCATTGATCTTATTTTAGATCATTCAATAACTCGATCTGCACTGCTCTGAATGTGAGGCATGTGAAAATCATGCCGTAGCGTTTCACCGTACCTCGACCAAACTTGACCAACAAGGGACCAAAGCAGTCTACTCCAACATGAGTAAATGGCCTGGAGTCAAAAGCTAAGCGAGCTTTGGGAAGCTGACCCATTAACGGCATAACTGCCTTAGCCTTAAGACGCTTACACATGTAGCAACCTTTTCGCACTCTCTCAACAGCTCGTCGTATGCTGATTATCCAGGCGCTTTCACGAATGTCGGAAATAACAGTAGCCGTCCCCATGTGAGAATTCCTTTGATGATGGTACTCAATAAATAGATCAACCAAAGGATGATTTTTAGGGAGTATAGCTGGGTTGCGAGAGGAATAAGAAGAATTTGCCTTTTGCGCCCTGGATCGCAAACGTAACGTACCAACCTCGTCTAGAAACGGCGACAGACTCAGGATTGAACTGGATGAGCAGACTTTGCCACTTGATCTGAGCGAAGCGATGTCACTTGAAAATGACTCTTCCTGAATCTTTCTAAACATCCAGTCTTCAGCCTGACGAAACTCAAACGGTGTAACGAAGACTTCTTTAATGGCGGCCTTTTTCTGAACGATTTGTTTGAACCGTAGCAAAAGGGCAATGGCTCTGACGGAGGAGGACCATCTTGCTTGAAATCTTGCTGATAGTAAGTTGAAAGCACCGTCAAAACTTCTTTGAGTAGAAACATGAAGAAACATCTTAGAAATTTTCCCTTCGTTGTCCTCTAGATCAGACGTAGTTAAACAAGATGTAACGGGCCACTCCTCAAAGGAACGTTTCAGGAAATCGGGGCCTCTGAACCATCTCGTGTCCTGATCTCCCATAGATGTTTCGGAACGTTTTGTGCCATCATCAGCCACGTTATCGTTGGAGCCGATATGAAACCACTGTCGGGGGGAAGTAGAGTCCAGAATCTCACCCACTCTGGTTGCTACCAAGGAGGGTAATTTATTGGTGTTGTTGGTCCAAGAAAGCACAGTCTTCGAATCGGAAAACCAAAACAACTCGTCAATCCGAATGGAATGCGACTCCTTGATTGAAGCTGCTAATCGAACGCCAAGTACAGCAGCTTGTAGCTCTAAACGAGGTATTGACAATGTCTTGACAGGCGCGACCTTGGCCTTTGCCATAACCTGTGTAACCTCAACTTCATCATTGCAAAGCGAAATAAGCCACTGTAGCAAATGCCTTTTCCGACGCGCCGACGAAAACTATCAAACACACTTTGCAATCGTCTGGATTCCATGATACGTAACGTCTAGGAATTCTGATATTTTCAATGTTTTTCAGTGCCTTGATAAAGTCAAGCCCCAAAGTTACGTAAATGAGATGATACCGGTTCGTCCCAATCAAACCCCTCTCTCCAAACCTCCTGAAGTATGATACGTCCACGGATGATGAACAAAGAGATAATACCTAAAGGATCGAAAACCTTCATGACGGTTTTAAGCATCTGACGCTTTGTTATAACGGCTTCCACATCTAGCATATCTTTCATAACGTCTTCGACTGCAAGTTTATACGAGAAGTGATCGGATGATTAGTGCCAAAACATACCTAAGATCTTGGAAACCAAACTGTCGCTTTCATTAGGATTGATGCTTACTAACTTGGAATTGACATAACCATCCGGCATCTGATGCAACACTTCACGGCTATTTGATTGTACACCTACCAAGTCAAAATTCATGGAATGACAAATACGAATAGCGTCTCTCGTAACAGAAATAGCGTCCTCAACTGAATTATGGCTATTGAAAAAGTCATCGACGTAGGTGCGTTTAGTCAATCCATCAACGGCTTCAGGACACTCCTCTTTAAAAAGGTTGGCATGGTGATTTTTGACATACTGCGCGCAAGTCGGAGAACATCTGGGCCCAAACATCATAACCTCCATGATGTATACTGTTGGATGCTTAGAACTGTCTCCTTCTCTATATAGAATGCGCTGGCACTGCTGATCCTCAGCCTTGATTTTGATTCTGTGGAACATTTCTCTTACATCGGCACTTGCAGCTACTTCACGCTCCCGAAATTTGAAAAGACCAGCATGTAATGGAACAAGATTGTCTGGACCCTACAACAAATGAGTGTTTAAGGATATACCGTTGACTTCCGCAGCCACGTCCGCCACACATCTGGGTTTTGGAGGAAACTTGTTTGGATTTACGATGATAAAAGTTGGCGCGTACCAAACTCGAGGCCAATCCTTCTCCAGCTCCTCCTGCGGAGCAATTCTAGCGTAACCCTTAGATAGCAGATCCTGGAAATAATTGTTTGGCCACTCCAGAAGATGAGGCTTCTTCCTTAAGGATTTCTCTAAACCAAGAAGACGTTTAAAAGCCATATTTTAGCTGTCGGGCAGTCTGACGTCATCTGAATCCCACAAAAGTCCAATCTCATATTGCCTGCCCACCAATTTCAAGGAACGTTCCATTATATCGAAGGAACGACTTACTTCTCGACTAAGCAATTCACCTTTTGGAGGCATGACACCAAATTCTTCGGTGGTGAAATGACGCCGTACAAGATCGTGTAGGTCAACTTCATCTTTAATAGCATCGTGGAACATGAGTTTCATAGAAGGTTTCGATACCTGATGCAAGCAGGAAACATTTATGGATGGAGCTGATTTCCCGTACACTATCCATCCTAGCAGGGTCTTTAAGGCGTGTGGTTCCTCATCCTTGCCATGGCGCTGACCGTGGCCTAATAGAAATTTGGCTTGATCCAAACCAAGCAATATTTTTGGTCGAGCATCCACCAGATCAGAAAGTGGAAGACCTCGAAGATGGGGGTATAAGCTTTTCAGGCGGGCAACATCGATCGACTGGCTAGCAAGACCCTTGATTGTGTAGACATTCTTTAAAATATACTGCTTACGACCCTTAACACCAGACACACAGAATGAAGCGCGTTTAGAATCCTCAACGCGAGATACCCCTCTAGTCCACTGCAACGTGAGTTGTTCAGGTTGTCCATTCAGACCCAGTGCATAAAAAAGCTCTTCCTCAATCATCGACAATGAAGACCCATCGTCCAGGAATGCATAGGTATCCACAAACAAATCCCCATTTCCATAAATCCTAATCGGCACTATCTTGAACATGATTATGACATCAGCCCCTACATGAGAAGATTGAATATGTGGTTGTGGAACGAAAGGAACTGCCGCAGAATTCAACTCAGAGTTGCTGCTATTTGATGTCGAGTGCAATAACGGATGGTGACGTCGGTTGCATCCATCGGAACCACAAGATTTTTTTTTAGAGCATGCTTTCCACTGATGCTTTGATGGATCCAGACATGAGAAACAAATCGACATTTTTTTAGCAAATGTTTGCCTTAAAGCCGGAGTTAAGGCCAAAAACTCTTCGCATTGATACAAAGCATGTTGCTTTTTGTTGCACTTGCAACATAAAGCTGTTGATGCAGATGGCGTAAGGGGTTGGTGGTGCAGCACTCGAGAAGATTTAGAATTACCAGCTGACTGAGGCTTCTTTTGATCAGAAAGTCCACCCGTTCTCATCAGGTCAGGAGGTAAATCGATAACCTTTCCGTCAAGAACTCAGCAAAATGTTGAAAGTTGACTCGTGGTAAAACTGACTTTCTTTTTTGCCAATCTTGATAAAGGCCTGCTCCTAACCTAGAAGCTAGATTAGTGAGGACATATCCATTTGTTAGATCTTCTTCTCTGTTCATAGATTTCAAGTCGGCTACGAAACCATTTAGTTTCACTGCCCATAAGCGTAGATTTGGATCGCATTTTGACGAAAGCTTGGGAAGACATAACAAATCCGATGTTAAGTCACGTACGAGAACGTCATACCGGCCAAACACGGTACGAAGGGAGTCCATTATTGCATCGGCATCCGGAGAATACTTTAGACGATCACTAACAAGTTGATACGCCTCCCCCTTTAAGGCCTTACGTAAACGCGCAACATTCTCTTTGCTGTATCTGCCTTCGTCGGTTGTAGACTTAAAAACCTCCTCGAAATAAAGCCACTCTCTTTTGTTCTCACCCGAAAAGGCTGGCAGCTCTTGAACGTTACTGCGATTAAGAATCGTGAGAAGATTAGCCATATCATGGTCTTTAAAGGAAGTGGCACTATTGCCTTCATGGTGCTCGGTGCTTTACGAATGGGAGTCGACTGACCAGTTGGAGCAGAACTATTCAACAATGCCTTGTGATTGGCTTGTATCCTTTTTATTATTTCCAACTTCTCGTAGTAGCGTTTTTACTTGGAAGGCTGAAAAGACCAACGGTTTTGTTTTTGACGGGAGATTCCTTTGATAGCCTTAACTTCATCTGCGCGAGCTCAGCACGTAACTCCATCAGCTCTTTATCTCGTTGTGCAACCGCAGCCTGTGCTACTGCAGCAGCTTCCATAACCATCTCCAATTGATCTTCCTTATCCTTTCCTAAGGCAGCATCCGCATCTTCTTCTTCCCTAAAAACGCAGTCAGTTTTCTCGCAGTACCAAGGGGTGGCAGTATCATATTGATTAGGATCAAAATCGTGGCAGTTAAAGTGCCACCAACGCTTACATTTGTCACAGCTGACCATAGAGTCATCGTCCTTTCTTTGACAACTCGACAAACTGCAACTATATCCTGGCTCCTTATCCATATCAAAAGGCACCAAAGAATCAAATAAATATGTTTTTTTAAAAACAAGATCAACTTAAAATAAAATAATGTTGTTCCACGGAACAAACTGGAAAAACAGATAATAAAACCAATAATAAATATCGAATATCCAAAGACTGATGAACCAGATAAGAAGGTAGATGGTAGTATTCAAAAACAAAAAACCACTGAGCACTTCTTCACAGCAATACAAATTCGATTTTATTTTCTGTAATATGAACAGATTAAAACTTGACTGCAAAAAGACATTTTAAACTTACAAATTGGTATTTGAACGTATCTTAACACTTCCAGAATGCACTTGGCAACAACTCAAAACAATATTTAAATGCTTTAAAAATCTAAATTTAAAATAATATTATTTTACAAATATAAGAAAAATAATTATCAAATTTACCAAAGCTAAGATTTAATTAGGACTTTATCCTCTGACTTTCTTTTGACTTTAACCTAAACTAGCAAGGTCAAAAGTACGCGTGTACATTTATGTTTAAATCAATTGTCTCTTTCTCTTTCTCAAATTAGAAAGAGATGAAATTAATAAAAAAGTGCAATAACTAGCTACATTAAGTACTTTTGGTGTTGCCAATGTTACATTTGAAGTACATAACTACTTAATATGTACATTTTTCGTAGTTTCAAAATTCAAAAATTCAAAAATTCAAATATTCAAAAAATTATAAAAAATTCACAAATATTTTCTAATTATATGTATGACTCGATGACACTGAAAAAGTTTTGAATTATTGCTTTCAGTTGACGAAATTATTTAGACAAATACTTACCTTTAATATTAAGCACTTTTAGATTTAAGTTGATAACGTTCTTTACTTGAATAACTTGATCGACAAATATCCGTTAGAGGTTTATTGCTCCACCGGATTTACAATTTACATTGACTCATATCAACGAATACCCGTTGGAGGATTTACTCACGGGATATTTGAAATTTTCAATACCTTGACTTACCTTTTTTTTTCTACTGTTATATATTTCTTGAGTAGGAACCGTTTGAGGAATTTCTCACGGCCTACAATACCTTTTTTTATTTTGATTTACGCATCCGACGTTATCCGTCCGTTAACCTTCACGGTTGAATGAGCGACCGAAGTGTAGAAGAGCTACTAGAAGTACTTACCTTACAAAGGACAAGGACTACGTAGTCATGGCTCCTGGGGCACCGAAACCTAAACCTGGTCGTAACCAGAACAATGTAGTTGAGAACCCGTCCGACGACGAAGGCAGTCAAGCCGAGAGTCTTCCCAGAGATAATGCCGGTAACAGAAGCATAGTAGTAGACGCTGATGAAGTGGCGAGAGCCGAAGAACAGTTACGTTAAGATGCAGCCGATCATTCTGCGTATATACAGCAGGTAGTTTCCGCTACTATCGATCTGCATAGAGTCAACGACAGACAATTTATAGCAGAAGAGCAAGAGAGGAGTCATGCACGATTGCTTGATCAAGTTGCTCAACTATTGCAAAAACGTACTGTCAAAAAGACTCAGCCAGTTGCTCCCCCTACAAGACCACATGCTCTACCAGACGCAACTTCCACACAGAAAGTTATGCAACAAGCTAATTCAGCTAATCCAGACACTACACGTGTCGTAAACCTTAATGTCCCTTCTGGACCAGCTACGTCCAGAAATGTCCAGTCCGCATATAGACCAAACAATGAAGATGATTTAGCAGACCGATTCACACCACATTACGAGCCAACCAGAGTGCCACCTTTACTTACTTACTTAAGGTAGCGCAGACAGTCCCTTGTGGACCACGGCCTCAACCAACAATCCTCGCCAGCTAGGCCGGTCCCTAGCCAGTGGCCTCCAGTTGCGCACACCAAGTTGGTTGAGGTCGTTTACCACTTGATCGCGCCACCTTAGATGGGGTCTTCCAGAACTGCGTCGGCCCTCCGGGTTGGAATTGAAGACTCGTCGGGCAGGAGCGTTTTCGTCCATACGCTCCACATGGCCCAGCCATCTAAGCCGCTGAATTTTCAGCTTCTTAACCAAGTCAATGTCGCTGTATAGCCCGTACAGTTCGCCATTGAATCTTCTCCTCCATACTCCATTGATACATACAGGCCCGAATATCACCCGAAGAATCTTTCTCTCAAAGCACCCCAGCCTGTATTCATCCGATTGTGTCAGTGTCCACGCTTCTGCCCCATACAGCAGGACTGGGATGATAAGGGTCTTGTATAGTGTCCCCTTGGTCCTTTGAGAGAGGGCTTTACTACTAAGATGCCTTCTTAGCCCGAAGAAACAGCGATTGGCAAGAGTGATTCTTCGACTGATCTCTTCACTGATGTTGTTCTGAGAGGTTATAGTGGAACCCAAATAGACAAAGTCCTTGACAACCTCAAAGTTATATCTGTCCATTGTGACGTTTTGTCCGAGCCTACGGTGATGATCTACTTCACCCGAGGACAGCATATACTTTGTTTTATCTTCATTTACAGCCAGACCCATTCGAGCCGCTTCCACTTCAATACTTGCGAATGCTCCACTGACAGCGCGCTTCGTTCTTCCAATAATGTCAATATCATCAGCATAGCCAAGTTATTGAACGGATCTAAAAAAAATCGTACCGCTGGTGTTGACATGCGAGTTGCGTACGATTGCCTCAAGAATGATGTTGAAGAGGTTACATGACAGCGCGTCACCCTGTCGTAAGCCTTTCTCGACATTAAATGAGTCGGTGGTGTTCTTACCAACCTTGACGGAGCAGCGCGAGTTCTCCATAGTCATCCTGCACAATCGAACGAGTTTTGCAGGGATGCCAAGAAGCGACATGGCTCTGTATAGCTCGTTCCTGTTTACGCTGTCATAGGCGACTTTAAAATCGATAAAGAGGTGGTGAGTATCGATCTGGAATTCTTGGGTCTTTTCCAAAATCTGCCGAAGTGTGAAAATTTGGTCCACGGTTGACTTACCGGGCCTGAAACCACACTGATAGGGGCCAATCAGTTCACGTGCGAAAGGGTTCAGACGTTCACACAGAATGGCCGATAAGATTTTATAGGCGACATTTAGGAGACTTATACCTCTGTAGTTGGCGCAGCTTAGAGTATCTCCTTTCTTGTGGATAGGGCACACAATGCTGAGGTTCCATTCGTCAGGCATATTTTCATCCGACCAGATTGTACAGATGAGTTGGTGTATGCTCCTCACCAAGTCATCTCCCGCTGCTTTGAAGAGTTCAGCCGTAAGGCCATCAGCTCCAGATTAGATATTGCTATCCGAACTTCTTCTTGGTCGGGAGGACGGAAATTTTGTTCATCATCATCCAAATCGAATGGATCATTCTGCCTGACAGCGATTAGTTGGTTGTCTTCGCCGTTTAACAGTCTGCAGAAGTGTTCTTTCCAAATTATCAGCACCGACTGTGTATCTACAACGACATTCCCACCCTCGTCTCTACAAGCTTCCGCTCGGGCTTTGTAACCCTTGGACGAATGCTTTACCCTTTGGTAGAACTTTCGAACATTGCTTCTGCCGTAGCACCCCTCAATAGATTCAACCATTCGTTTTTCCAGTTCTCTTTTTTTTCTTCTGAAAAGCCGATGTTCCTCTTTCCTCTTTTGCTGGTACACCGCACGGAAAGCGCTCTTGGCAGCTCTAGTTCTGGCATTCAGAACTGCATGATAGGCTTCGTCTTTGGCCAAGTGTGTGAGCCTGCACTCATCATCAAACCAGGTGTTTCGTTGTGGTCGCCTAATGAAACCCAAAACATCCGTGGCAGCGGTTTTGATGGCCATTTTGCAATGTTGCCACTGGGCCTCTGGGTTTGGCGCAGGCGCCGGGCTTGTCAAGAGATAAGAGGAGACATGATTGGCAAAGGTTGTGGCGGTCTCTTGCGATTGTAACTTCGCAACATCAAACTTTCTCACAGTGGATGTTCGACTCTGCGGACTGGTGGAGATCCGCATTCGCACTTTAGCTACAACAAGGTAGTGGTCCGAGTCTATGTTGGCCCCTCGGAAAGTGTGGACATCCATGACACTGGACGCATGTCTGCTATCAATCGCAATGTGATCAATTTGGTTGACGGTATTTTGATCAGGAGACCGCCAGGTCCCCTTGTGAATATTGAGGTGTGGGAAGTATGTGCTAGCTAAGATGACACTTCGCCCCGCAGCAAAGTCGATTAGCCTGTGTCCGTTACCGGAAGTGTTGTCGTGCAGGCTATGCTTTCCGACTGTCTAGCCAAAGTTACCCTCCTTTCCGATTTTGGCGTTGAAGTCACCAAGAATAAACTTAGTGTCGTACTTCGGGCATTCATCATACGTCTTCTCGAGAAGATCGTAGAATTCTTCTTTGGTCGTGTCATCTTTTTCCTCCGTGGGGGCGTGAACGCAGATCAGCGAGATGTTGCTGAATTTGGATTTAATGCGGATTGTGACAATGCGTTCGCTTATGCCACGAAACCCCAAGACTTCTTGCCTAAGCCTTCCTCTTATCACAAATCCGCATCCAAATAGCCGCTGTTTCCTTGTCCTGTAGCACTTGCCGTAGTAGATGTCACAGTTTTTCATCCTCCTTGTGCCTTCACCATCCCATCGCACTTCTTAGATGGCTGCGATGTCGGCTTTGACACCATCTAGGGCTTCCACTAATTGTTCGGCTGCACGCGGTCTGTTAAGGGTCCGGACATTCCACGTGCAGAACCGAAATTCGTTGTCCTTGTTTCGTTTGCTAGGGTCGTCATCAGTAAGGTCATCCATATCCGAGGCAATTGGTTGTTTCGGAACTATTGGTTTTTTTACGTGGTAGGGAAGTTACCCCGACGCACAACCCCCAACCTGGGGGACCAGGCCCTATGCTGCTCTCCTTGGACAAAAGGAGCTGGAGAAATCCAGAGTCAGTAACCCACTACGGGGATGTGAGAGCTACCGTTGGTCCTATATGGGCTCATCAGCCACCTTCTCTATTTCACTGCCCTGACTAATAGTAGTGAAAGGACCCAAAGACCTGAGCTCCGAATGTGTCGAAGTAGCTCAATGGGGTGCCTACCATATTGTCTGTAAGCGTCGCCGTTGGTTCACTTAATTGGAAGCTCATCCGCCGCTCGCTTGCTTTCTGAGGGGTTCGTACAGAATAAAGTGCTACCCAACAAGAGAAACAGAGGAGTTTTATGGCAGGGCAATTAAAGTGTTGCTATTTTCTGTGATCAACACTCGCGCTTATAAGTTAAGCAAGTCAAGTCCGGGTGGACAAGACCAGTACCCGATGGCTACCACTTGGAGGTAAAATAAACACAATTGATGCGTATGAGACAGTTGCAACGCTGGGCATCGCCAAGTTGATACCAATCAGGGTCTACCCTATTCATACTGCACCAAGCCATCGAGTGCCACCTTTGCCGGAAGTTAATCCAGCCCAAATGCCTCTTGGCTCGAATTTAGACGAGTTTATGACTCGTTTAAACGCGTTCAATTTCGACGATGAGTCCGCTGCGTCGCCACCTAGGCCACCACCCTCGAACGCGACTTCGATGAACCGTGTTCATCCATTCCACAAGTGGGGTTTAAAATTCGATGGCAGGAACATGTCGGTCGATGACTTCCTGTTCCGCCTCGATTGCGTTCGATGTAGTTATGGTGTGCCGTGGTATGACATTACAGCAAACTTTTACCACTTCGTGTCAGGCTTCGTAGAGTCATGGTACTGGGTATATCTGAAAAGCAACAAACACACTACGTGGGAAGAGCTGAAAACTGCTTTGGTAGAACAATACCGCAGTTTGGAGACTGACACGGAGCTATTCAGAAAGCTTTCAGACCGTAAGATGTTGAACGGCGAATCCTTCAATGATTTCTATGATGCCGTTTTGCAACTGAATTCCAGGATGCGAGTTCCTAGACCCCAAAAAGAACTCATTGAAATTATAAAAACAAATGTCCGTAGGCGTATGAGTGAACTCCTCATTACCTTCAGTCCGTCCAGTTTGAGGCAATTGGCCTATTATTGTCGAGCTTTTGAGAAAGCTCAATCTCAATATGAGAATTCCCGTCAGAATTTCGTGCCAAATGCACAACGTCCACCTGCAAGGCGATTCGTCAACGAGATCGTAGAAGAGCCCTGTCAGGATCTAGTGGTAGCGTTGCCTAATAGCAACATCGAAGCGATCCAGAGGGATCGTAAGCTACAGAAATGTTGGAATTGCCAAGTTCTTGGCCATAGTTTCCGCGATTGTGCCAAACCAATCGATAAAGTATTTTGTTTCCGCTGCGAGTTAGCAGATGCGTATAGTCCGTAGTGTCTGAAATGCCTAGCGGGAAACGAGAGGAGGAACAACCCAAAAACCGGGGGGGGTTCGCTCCGATTAGATATACCCGGAGTTCAAGCGTCTGAGTCGAAAACGCCTCTTGAACTTCCTAAGATCACTATTCTGAAACCAGATAAGAAAAATGAATTACCGAACAATGATAATGATGATTGTAGAACTATCCCTATTTTGAATAACGAACCCAAACCGAATATAAATTTGAATTGTAGTAATAATGAAACTGAACCATTATATCGTAAATCTTTTCATGAAAGATTAGACAATTACAATGAGGTGCGTAAGAGAATTGTCACTTTTCCAGAATTATCCAAACAAATACGACGGATAAGGGAGCGCTCCCATCGGAAGCGGACTACTTACCGTAACATAGCGTCAGCAACAATAGGCCGAGAATCGAACGACCCACGTCCTTAGGGGCAAGTATTAGTTGCTTAGGCACTGACAATCTCCCCTATTTGAAGAGCAAAAATGTTACGGTAAGGAAGGTAGAGACTACCGTGTCCACGGCCGACGGACACAACCAACCCATAGTGGGAGTGATCACTACTCCAATTCAGTATAAGAACGTGACTAAAGATATAGATCTGTATATTGTGCCTTCGTTAAGCCAACGTCTATATTTGGGCAAAAATTCCAGATCGCACCTCATGTAATTGCGGGTCTTTCAGGAATTACGACCGGTGGGCCAGAGGAAAGACCCACAAACCAGATTAAGTTGAATGGTGAAGAATCTAAACGGCTAGAAGCTGTTGTTCGTAGTTTTCCTTCTTTCGCAGTCCATGGACTCCGGAAAACGAATCTAGTGCAGCATTATATAGACACGGGTGATGCCGTACCTATAAAGCAAAGGTACTATCCCGTTTCTCCGGCGATACAAACCCTTATGTATGCGGAGTTAGACCATATGCTTTCGTTGGGAGTCATCGAGGAAAGTTCCAGCGCATGGAGTTCCCCAGTTGTGCTTGTTCGCAAGCCTGGTAAGAACCGATTGTGTCTGGACTTTCGGAAGGTGAACTCCGTAACAAAGAAAGATGCTCGTCCGATTGCGCATATAGAGGGGCTGCTGGCACGTCTGACGGAGACACGTTATATTTCTAGCGTGGACCTGCAGGATGCGTTTTGGCAGATACCGCTGGAGCAAAGTTCGAGGGAAAAGACCGCCTTTACGGTACCTGGCCGACCACTGTACCAATTTAAGATCATGCCCTGCGGTCTATCTAATGCGGCACAAAGTTTGAGTTACCTGATGAGTCGCCTAATCCCGTCGGGGTTACGAGATCAAGTATTTGTATACTTGAACGATCTATTGGTTGTGTCGAAGGATTTCGACGAACACATAGAGACTCTGGGGATAGTCGGAAAGTGCTTGACGAACGCAGGACTGACGATTAACGTCAAGAAGTCGAAGTTTTGTTTTGATGAGCTTCACTATCTCGGTTATAAGGTCGGTCAGGGTTGCTTGAAAGCAGATCCAGTTAAGATTGCAGCCATCACAAGCTTTCCTTTACCAACCACAACTCGCCAAGTTCGCCGATTTCTCAAGACATTGAAAAAGGGAAAAGCCTTCAAGCTCAGTCCAGAAGCTATTGAAGCTTTCCTGCTGATCAAACAGGCTTTGACTTCAGTGCCTGTACTAGTCAATCCAGACTTCTTCAAAGAATTCATCATTCTCTGCGACGCATCCGCGACTGGTATCGGATGTGTACTCTGTCAGAGGGACGAATCCGGGGCGGAGCAGCCTATATACTACTTCTCTCGGAAACTGAACGCTGCACCGAGAAACTATTCGGTGACAGAGCGCGAGTGCTCAGCAGCTTTTGAAGGTATCCAGAAGTTTAGATCTTACGTTGAGGGATACCATTTTCGTGTTATTACAGACCATTCCAGCCTGAAATGGCTGATGACTATGAAGGATCCAACCGGAAGATTAGCGAGGTGGAGTATGCGACTCCAAGGTTTCGATTTTGTGGTGGAGCATAGGAAAGGTACTTTGAATGTCGTGCCAGATGCTTTATCAAGAGCCTATGAAGACGATGAGTTGACAGTATCAGCCTTCCTTTCATGTCTACCACAGATCGGTGCCTCGGAGGTACTCCACATCCATCTTTAGGATCCGTCCTTTAAGTCTGAAGGTTATCTTGATATTATCAGTCATATCTGGAAGGAACAGGAGCGGTTACCTGACCTCAAAGTGTCGGAAGGATACATATACAAACGCACTTAGCATGCGGGTGGTAATCCCTTGGCCGACGATCTAACTTGGAAGTTGTGGGTTCCCTCAGAGATGACGGAGTCGTTGATCTCACTAGCTCACAATCCACCGCGTGCTTCGCATGGTGGAGTGGTGAAGACAGTTTATAGATTAAAAGATAGATTTTACTGGCCAGGTATGTACACTCAGGTTAAACTGTACGTAGATCGGTGTGAGACGTGCAGGACCAGTAAGGCAGCTAACATAACGCTAAGAACAGAGATGGGAAACTGTTTCGAGGTGGATAGGCCGTTTCAGCATTTATATGTTGACTTTCTCGGGCCGTACCCTAGGTCAATTTCCGGAAATGTTTACATCGTAATCGTGTTGGATCAGTTAACCAAATTTGTCTTCATCAAACCACTGCGCAAGGCAACAGCCGCGTGCGTGGTCAAGTTCCTGAAAGACGAAGTTTTCTCGATTTACGGAGTACCAGAGAGCATTCTCTCTGACAATGGTACGCAATTTGTTGGGAAGGAGTTCCAAAAACTCATGGATGTTTTCGGGGTCAAACACTACCGGACGGCAGTGTATGCTCCCCAGTCTAATGCTAGTGAGCGAGTGAATCGTTCAATCTTGGCAGCCATTAGGTCGTATGTCAATCCTCGACAAACTGATTGGGATGCCCATCTGTCTTCGATCAGCAGCGCCTTACGCACTACAGTGCGAATGATAGAGCACGGGGCAGATTATCGGTTATTGAGAGAGTTGGGTGGACTGAACTGTTCAGAGATAGATTCGCTTCCCAAGGTCGCCAAGATGAACATCATTCACTCGTACCTCAAGCAAGCATTAATCCGAGCTCACGATGCCTACGAGAAGAATTGCAATCTTCGGAGTAGGAAAGAAATGTACAAAGTAGGTGATGAGATTTACAAGAGGAACCAAATTCTAAGCGACGCGACAAAACACCTGAGCGCAAAACTATGTCCCAAATTCGTCAAAGTTCGTGTAAATCGAATAATCGGAAATAATTCAAACGAAGTTGAAGACCGGCGGGGTCACAAGTCAACATGTCACACAAAAGACTTGAAAAGATAGACAGACTTGAATTACAATCACATCCCAGACTTGAACAAATTTTTTTTTAATATCTCAATCTTTGAGATCTCAATTTTTTTCTTTACCAGACTTTACATACAAGTATTTATAGTACTTAATACCCAGCTTAAGACCATAACATATGCCCGGCTCTCAGCTGTGCATGAGACTCTTGGGTTAGAACTTTTTTTTTACTAAACCCTTATCCTCGATATATAATTTCAGATAACCGATAAAGTATCGAAAAAAAAGGGGGGGCAACTGGCAACATGTTATACGATTTCATTTTCATTTTTTTTTGTCTTCGACCGACTAGACGAAAAAGAGTCGCAGTATCTTTACGACACGAGTGAGTAAACCTCAGACAAGAGGTTAGTTTACGAGAAGTTCTCCTTTTTCGTGGAAGTTAGACTAAGTGGACTTAGTCGAAATTCCAAGTTTTGTAGGGAAAACTTTTCTCGACAGTCATTGGCAATGAGAAAATGTCACCACTGCCATCTAGCAGCGAGACTTCAGTATTACTCGCAACGTGCTGAACGCACCCAATAAGTTCCAATGGCTAATGAATCCACAAAAAAAGGAATCCATCTTGTTAATTTAGATTCCACTTCCAAGTCGGAATCCACAATTTCTCCAGGCAAAATCAGTTTCCAGAACGTTCACATTCCAGTAAGTAATGGAATTGTGCCTCCCTTCATAAAAAAAAAGATAAACCGAACACACACTAGCTCGTTTGTTACTCGGCTCACACCAAAACTATAATCTTATTGTTCACACTAGTTGAAACATGAGAATGGATGTACATGTGACGAAAAGAATGCCAAAACCAAAAAAATAATGACCGATAGTTGTCAGGCAACAAGGCGGATGTAATAGTCGATGCGGCCGACTTAATTATCTCCACTTGTCAATCTTGTCCGACACACGATATTCTCTGACCACTACGTAACATATGCTATTATGTCATTTTTCAGATACTCAAAACTTAGTGTGATCCAAAATCTTGATAGGCTAAATATTTCGAATTCGATAGAAAAACACAATGCAAAATTTGTGCCATGATCGTGATTTCAATTTACACCTGACATATGTCAATACCAGACGGAACAATAAATCTGTTATATGCTAAAAATCTGCATAATCAAACAATCCAAGATGTGAATAAGGAAGATACTAGTACCATTACGATATCTTTACATTTGTATCTTGTGATTCCGATAGGTGTGACCATGGCATACTTACTTCTGACGTCTGCGACGATAAATGTCTTCTCATTTTCGTAGTCAATATTATGCCTAATTTTGTTAATCAATACAGTCAGAACTTCACCACAGTCAAATCCCGTCCTAATGTTCATTCTGTCATGATTCTTTTTGCCACTTACAACTTCCACATGAAAATGGCACAGTGCGCATTACCCTTTAATGCATACTGTGTGACACGCCATCTATCGTGGCAAAAAACAAACAGATCAAATGTCATTTTGAAGAAATTCGTAGAACGAGCAACAGCTAAATTGCAGAACAATTTTTTTTGTTAAATATTAAATCACGGCCATTTTTTATAATTTCTCGATTGAGAAATTGGAACATCGTTTCCTAAGAAGGAATATTAACCCAATATGGATTTTTATCAACAGATGAGGACCACCAATTCTATAAAGGTAACTAGGAGGTTCATCGCATAAGGACCTAGAAGGTGGAATAACATAATCCTGAACGGATTCCCAAACCCAGCTATCCAGGATTTACATTTTTTTTATTCCGTGGGATAACCCTTGAAGTGCATATATATATTCATGCACGTGGACTCATTCACATAAATTTCATCACGTGTATTATTAAATACAAATATACAGAGGCGCATGCCACATTTTTGGTGCACACACCCTTTCTTTTGGGATTTACGGTGGCCTCATCATTTATTAATCATTTTATTGGTATAATACGTTATCGTGCGTACATATATACACACATCGGATTCAGCTCCTGGTCTCACACGCGTGACACCTAGGAGCACCTACAGAGGAACATACATTGGAGCAAAGCGAACGGGTAGTCGTCTCGAGAAGTGTGGAATCTTCGAGAAAGTGACACACTCCGATTGGGGTACACCCATCGTGCCAGATGTTAAATCTTCGACTGAGTTGCCTCTATGTGCCGATTACAAGGTTACATTAAACCAGTGCATAGTCAATGATAAGTACCCAATTCCAAAAATTCACGATCTATACAAACAATTAAAATACGGCGAGTATTATTGCGTATTTGATGTACACAAGGCATATTTACACATGGAGATGACAGAAGAAAGTGCACTTATGCAAACTGTTAGTACACACAAAGGGTCATATAAGGTACGAAGACTAATGTTCGGGGTAAAAACAGCACCCAACATTTGGCAACGTTTCATGGACGACTACATCATGCGAGGACTTAAAGGAACTGTCTGTTTTTTCGATGACATCATAGTCACTGGAAGTTCCCTAGAGGAGACTGATAAGCGAGCTAGGGCAGTCTTAGATAGATTACGTACACATGACTTACATATTAATTTGCGTAAAAGTAAATTTTTCCAAAAATCCGTTAATTATTTAGGTCATACAATTGACAAGAATGGATTGCATAAGGATAAAGAAAAGATACAATCAATTCTTGAAATAAGTGCTCCTACCAACATTAAAGAACTTCGTGCATTCCTAGGTATGGTCAACTACTACAATAATTTCATACCTGACCTAGCCACAAAATTACATAGCTTACACCAGCTTCTTCAGAAAGATACAACCTTCGAATGGACTCCACAATGCGAAGAAGCATTTCTTAATGTTTAAGAAGATATCATGAGCGAAAATGTTTTGGTACCATTTGACGAGAAACTGCCTCTTGTCCTTGCTACGGATGCTTCACCGTTTGGTTTGTCAGCAATACTTTCCCATGTTACGTCCAAAGGAGAACGGCCGATTGCCTTCGCATCCCGAAGTCTTACAAAAAGCGAATCAAACTACAGCCAAATCGATAAGGAGGCTACTGCAATTTACTGGGGTCTGCATAAATTCTACAATGATTGCTACGGTCGTGAATTTACACTAATCACTGGCAACAAACCATTGACATCTATTTTTAGTCCTAACAAAGGCTTACCAATACTTACCGCTCAGAGAATATTACATTACGCTCAATTCTTATCCGGCTTCAACTATAAAATTATTTATCGAAATACCAAAGAGCACACCAACGTTGATTACCTGTCACGATATCCGCAAAGAATCGATCCAAGCGAGAAGATATATGAAATTCATATGTTCCAGCTAACAGACTTCGTATTGCCCATTACGAGTAAAATAATCGCCAATGAAACGAGAAAAGACCAAGAATTATGTGAAGTATACAATGCTCTCCAAGTTGGTCGAAATCTTTACAACACTACCTACAAAGGCAAAGAAGATGAACTAATGTTACAGAACGGCTGTATTTATCGTGGTATACGCGTCATTATTCCGAAACAATTGCGAAAACAAGTACTAAACGAACTACATACAGCCCATGTCGGAATGATAAAAATGAAAATACTCGCAAGAAGCTACTGTTACTGGATCGGTATAGACAATGACATAGAACAACTAGTAAAAAGTTGTAAAAGCTGTGCTATGGTAGCCAACGAACCTGCTAAAGTCCCTACCCATCCATGGGAAAATCCATTCATGCCATGGCAAAGAATTCATATAGACTTTGCAGGACCTTTCATGGAATACAATTTTCTTATCGTTGTCGACGCAAAAAGTAAATGGTTAGAAGCAATTATGATGAAAAGCATTACTAGCGGCAATACCATCAAAGCTCTACGCGAAATGTTTGCCAGATTCGGACTGCCAACTACAGCCGTATCTGACAATGGCACGAACTTTACATCAAGCGAATTCCAAGAGTTCTTGAAATCAAATGGAATCGTACACAAATTGACAGCACCAGCGCATCCAGCTACAAATGGACAAGCTGAAAGATATGTCCAAACCGTGAAGAAGGCACTTCGATCAGCAATAGATGATCCTGGAGACGTGCATATAAAACTACAGCGTTTTCTAATGCAATATCGGAAAATACAAAACACAACTACAGGCAGAAGTCCAGCCGAGGTGATGCTGCGATATAATCTTAGAACTCGACTTGATCTGATGAAAACTACAAACGAAAAAATAAGTTATATTGAAAATAATAGTAATTTTAAAGCTATTCGCAGTTTTGAGACGGGAGATAATGTACAAATTCGATATTACCTCAACAAACAAATTAAGTGGAAGTTTGGAAAAGTTATTCGGCGAGATGGTTCACTGCATTACATCGTTGACGTTGATGGTCAACATTTTAGACGACACATCGACCAAATGAAATCTACAAACGTTCACCAGGAAACTAGTTCACATTATATGATACCATCATTTTCTAATAGCAATAACACGAACAGCTCAAATTCAACCACATACCCAGACGTAACTAACAACACCGAAACCGATTTTACACCAATCCAAAGTATACCAAAACCAGAGTCAGAGGTTCCTTAACTTTTGTTTATATAATTTTTTTTTGTTTGATTCTTGAAATGTCATTTATAGAAGTCAGAGGTTCCTAAACTTTTCTGCAAAATAAAAAAAAAAAAAAAACAATGTACAAAATGTTAAAGTAGGCTCCAGTCTCCTTACTTATATATTATGCGGGGGAGATTGTTATATATGCACAACATGGCAACACTGTCATAATATGTCTGGATTCGAGTAGAACACTTTTCGAAGATAGAATGTATTCATTGTGAATGAGTTTGTGAAAAATAAAGGATCTGTAAGATAAAAACGTGGTTGGGAGTTTTTCTATAATTTAAATAGATAAATAATATTCGTACTATCGAATATAATACCTACTTTGTACATTACTTTCCTACTCCGAAGATTGTAATTCTTCTCTTAGGCATCGTGAGCTCGGATTAATGCTTGCTTGAGGTACGAGTGAATGATGTTCATCTTGGCGACCTTGGGAAGCGAATCTATCTCTGTTCAGTCCACCCAACTCTCTCAATAAACGATAATCTGGCCCGTGCTCTATCATTCGTTGTCCGAAAAAAGCTTCATATGGGGACATTGAAAGGGTGGAATGCACTGTAGTGCGTAAGGCGCTGCTGATCGAAGACAGATGGGCATCCCAATCCGTTTGTCGAGGATTGACATACGACCTAATGGCTGCCAAGATTGAACGATTCACTCGCTCACTAGCATTAGACTGGGGAGCATACACTGCCGTCCGGTAGTGTTTGACCCCGAAAACATCCATGAGTTTTTGAAACTCCTTCCCAACAAATTGCGTACCATTGTCAGAGAGAATGCTCTCTGGAACTCCGTAAATCAAGAAAACTTCGTCTTTCAGGAACTTGACCACGCTCGCGGCTGTTGCCTTGCGCAGCGGTTTGATGAAGACAAATTTGGTTAACTGATCCAACACGATTACGATGTAAACATTTCCGGAAATTGACCTAGGGTACGGCCCGAGAAAGTCAACATATAAATGCTGAAACGGCCTATCCACCTCGAAACTGTTTCCCATATCTGTTCTTAGCGTTATGTTAGCTGCCTTACTGGTCTTGCACGTCTCACACCGATCTACGTACAGTTTAACCTGAGTGTACATACCTGGCCAGTAAAATCTATCTTTTAATCTATAAACTGTCTTCACCACTCCACCATGCGAAGCACGCGGCGGATTGTGAGCTAGTGAGATCAACGACTCCGTCATCTCTGAGGGAACCCACAACTTCCAAGTTAGATCGTCGGCCAAGGGATTACCACCCGCATGCTTAGTGCGTTTGTATATGTATCCTTCCGACACTTTGAGGTCAGGTAACCGCTCCTGTTCCTTCCTGATATGACTGATAATATCTAGATAACCTTCAGACTTAAAGGACGGATCCTCAAGATCGATGTGGAGTACCTCCGAGGCACCGATCTGTGGTAGACATGAAAGGAAGGCTGACACTGTCAACTCATCGTCTTCATAGGCTCTTGATAAAGCATCTGGCACGACAATCAAAGTACCTTTCCTATGCTCCACCACAAAATCGAAACCTTGGAGTCGCATACTCCACCTCGCTAATCTTCCGGTTGGATCCTTCATAGTCATCAGCCATTTCAGGCTGGAATGGTCTGTAATAACACGAAAATGGTATCCCTCAACGTAAGATCTAAACTTCTGGATACCTTCAAAAGCTGCTAAGCACTCGCGCTCTGTCACCGAATAGTTTCTCTGTGCAGCGTTCAGTTTCCAAGAGAAGTAGTATATAGGCTGCTCCGCCCCGGATTCGTCCCTCTGACAGAGTACACATCCGATACCAGTCGCGGATGCGTCGCAGAGAATGATAAATTCTTTGGAGAAGTCTGGATTGACTAGTACAGGCACTGAAGTCAATGCCTGTTTGATCAGCAGGAAAGCTTCAATAGCTTCTGGACTGAGCTTGAAGGATTTTCCCTTTTTCAATGTCTCGGTCAAGGGTGCGGCTAGGGTGCTGAAATCCTTAACAAATCGTCGATACCAACCTGCCATACCGAGAAATCGGCGGACTTGGCGAGTTGTAGTTGGTAGCGGGAAGTTAGTGATTGCAGTAATCTTGTCAGGATCAGCTTTCAGGCAACCCTGACCGACCTTATAACCGAGATAGTGAAGCTCATCAAAACAAAACTTCAACTTCTTGATGTTAATCGTCAGTCCTGCATCAGTCAAGCACTTTCCGACTATCCCCAGAGTCTCTATGTGTTCGTCGAAATCCTTCGACACAACCAATAGATCGTCCAAGTATACAAATACTTGATCTCGTAACCCCGACGTGATTAGGCGACTCATCAGGTAACTCAAACTTTGTGCCGCATTACATAGACCGAAGGGCATGATCTTAAATTGGTACAGTGGTCGGCCAGGTACCGTAAAGGCGGTCTTTTCCCTCGAACTTTGCTCCAGCGGTATCCGCAAAACGCATCCTTCAGGTCCACGCTAGAAATATAACGTGTCTCCGTCAGACGTGCCAGCAGCCCCTCTATACGCGCAATCGGAAGATCATCTTTGTTTGTTACGGAGTTCACCTTCCGAAAGTCCAGACACAATCGGTTCTTACCAGGCTTGCGAACAAGCACAACTGGGGAACTCCATGCGCTGGAACTTTCCTCGATGACTCCCAACGAAAGCATATGGTCTAACTCCGCATACATAAGGGTTTGTATCGCCGGAGAAACGGGATAGTACCTTTGCTTTATAGGTACGGCATAACCCGTGTCTATATAATGCTGCACTAGATTCGTTTTCCGGAGTCCATGGACTGCGAAAGAAGGAAAACTACGAACAACAGCTTCTAGCCGTTTAGATTCTTCATCATTCAACTTAATCTGGTTTGTGGGTCTTTCCTCTGGCCCACCGGTCGTAATTCCTGAAAGACCCGCAATTACATGAGGTGCGATCTGGAATTTTTGCCAAAAGTCGACGCCCAAATATAGACGTTGGCTTAACGAAGGCACAATATACAGATCTATATCTTTAGTCACGTTCTTATACTGAATTGGAGTAGTGATCACTCCCACTATGGATTGCTTGTGTCCGTCGGCCGTGGACACGGTAGTCTCTACCTTCCTTACCGTAACATATTTGCTCTTCAAATAGGGGAGTATGTCAGTGCCTAAGCAACTAATACTTGCCCCTGAATCGAGTAGACCTAAGAAGCTATCGCCGAATAAACCGACTGTCACGTAAGGACGTGGGTCGTTCGATTCTCGGCCTATTGTTGCTGACGCTATGTTACGGTAAGTAGTCCGCTTCCAATGGAAGCGCTCCCTTATCCGTCGTATTCGCTTGGATAATTCTGGAAAAGTGACAATTCTCTTACGCACCTCATTGTAATTGTGTAATCTTTCATGAAAAGATTTACGATATAATGGTTCAGTTTCATTATTACTACAATTCAAATTTATATTAAGTTTGGGTTCGTTATTCAAGAGGCGTTTTCGACTCAGACGCTTGAACTCCGGGTATATCTAATCGGAGCGAACCCCCCCGGTTGTTGGGTTGTTCCTCCTCTCGTTTCCCGCTAGGCATTTCGGACAGGACGGACTATACGCATCTGCTAACCCGCAGCGGAAATAAAATACTCTATCGATTGGTTTGGCGATTTGGTGACTAAAGATATAGATCTGTATATTGTGCCTTCGTTAAGCCAACGTCTATATTTGGGCGTCGACTTTTGGCAAAAATTCCAGATCGCACCTCATGTAATTGCGGGTCTTTCAGGAATTACGACCGGTGGGCCAGAGGAAAGACCCACAAACCAGATTAAGTTGAATGATGAAGAATCTAAACGGATTCCCAAACCCAGCTATCCAGGATTTACATTTTTTTTATTCCGTGGGATAACCCTTGAAGTGCATATATATATTCATGCACGTGGACTCATTCACATAAATTTCATCACGTGTATTATTAAATACAAATATACAGAGGCGCATGTCACATTTTTGGTGCACACACCCTTTCTTTTGGGATTTACGGTGGCCTCATCATTTATTAATCATTTTATTGGTATAATACGATATCGTGCGTACATATATACACACATCGTATTCAGCTACTGGTCTCACACGCGTGACACCTAGGAGCACCTACAGGAACATACATTGGAGCAAAGCGAACGGGTAGATACCGTCAGGCGTTGATCCGTTACGGCTCGCCGACGGCTACTCCATCGACCCAAGGACTCATCGATTTTAATCTGGCTCCACAACTGTGGACAATTGTTTCATCAGGCTCTCGGAGCAATATAGACGATTAATCTTGGCAGAACTTGGAAACCCTCTACAAGATTCATCTGGACGCCAGGCGCGTGTTAAATCACCGATGCCGGTCCACCAGCTATACGCTCTATCCACGTGGAATATACTTTTGAACGTCGAGGGAAAACCTCAACTCATCTTTACAACTCATCAGCTACCTAAAGCAGCAGATCCAGATAAATTATATTTTGTGTATTGTTTTGAAGAAAGATAAGAATTTGTATGGTGCTATAAGACCTTAATAATACCAGGTAACAATATTCTAAATTCTATATGTATTTTGTGAACTTTGCAAGGAGCCAAGGAGCTCCAATTACCGTACTTTTGGATACATAAAAGAGGCTGTATACGCCTCCATAATAAGCGTTGAACGCCAACGCCTACGTTGTCATCCACGGACGGTGGTGAAGACATTTATCTTTTGAGATTACTTGATGGTTGTTTGGGATTTCACGCCCCCCTTCTCCATCCAAATATGTTTGCATGCCAATATAGATACGTAGAATATATATAGTTATCTTTATTATTATTCATTCTTTGATATTACTTAGTAGAGATATGTCAATACAAGTGTTTTGAAAATTTACTAAGTAATTTCGTCATCCAACTACATTGAAGTTTGTCATCCATCTACGTTCATTATATCATAGACAGTTGATGTTTTGGAAACAAGTTCCCGTAATTTTACTTTACTTTTCATAAATTCAGTTCAATCCAACCGGGATACAAGAAATCCACAATAGAATTTAGTGTGGAAGCGTCTATTTCCCCGAATTCGGTTTCATGTCGGAATCAGATCCGGTGGTACGAATCCCCTTATGTATATATATACATCAAACCGTCGCGCTCTTTTCACGGTAGAAGAGGAAGAATCCTCGTTTGTGTTGCAGTTGTATTCAGCCACGAATTTATTCGCACTTTAACAATTGGGAATATAGATTTCCTCGATAGGATCATTTTTCCTTCAACTATTATTACCGCACTTTAAAATTTGTTTTATTACTTGTCCTTCGGGATACCAACAATATGCGTCGGTAGCGACCAACTCAAACTTGCGTTCAACGTTGCATTTGATTTTTCATATTTTAGTGTAATTCTGAGCAATATACTTACCTACTTTGAATCGTTCTCATCTTTTAATTTTTTTTGTCTTCATTCAGTGAACGTCAATCCGTGTTTTACCTATACAACGATACGTACTTTTATTTTGAAAAAGCGTTACCAATATATATCCGCATTTCCGCGCCGTGTGCGATAGATTATCCTCGTTGTATCCGTGATAGTATGTGCCTATTTGGAAGGATAAACCTTTTTGGATTAGGTTTCATACTTACTTATTGCCAAGCATATCACTAGTTTAGGAAGTGGGTGACGCATTCTGGTCCACATAAAGCTCTGGTCAATGTTGACAATAAGAAAAAAAAAATCCTTTCAAATAATTAATTTTTTTTTCAGGGGAATCCAGGAGTGCACTTCCGAATTTCCGCGTATGAAAATATTGAGTAATAACATCTACTCAGTATTACAAACTTATATACTCATTACTATATTTGTTTACATACCTTTAAAATATATTGAATTTTTATCTTTAACATATTTGCAATCGAGTACATGGTCGCACGCGAATTGTGTGCAATCATATATGATACATTTATTTAATTATATTGAACCATCTTGACTGCCTTTATGTTGTTACGGGTAATTTACCTGTAACAGATCCCTAATGCCTGTTGTTGTCGATCCTTTGTAAGTCATATTGACTTTTTTTTGGTCAGGTCGTATTTCGTGTTTTGTGTTTAGTTGTAAATAATATCAATCGTAATCATTGATAACTTCCAAAAAGCATATACGTTTATGCTCTTGCGATAGATACAGGTCTGACTACATCGTTATTAGTCGCCTAGACATTATTGTCGTCGCGTCAAAGTACGTCACTTTAATAATTTTCCTTTGAATATTAACGTCGGTCCGCGAACATAAATTTTAATTTTCTTTTACTAAGCGTTAATAAAATTTTTCCTTTTGACATTCCTTTTAGTTATTAACTTTTTTTTGCACTTGCATTTTCAATCAGTCTTCTAACATCGTACAAATAATAAAGTTACATTTTGTCAATTATTATCGATAGGACAAAGTTCCTAACTCATTGAAATATTAAATTGAATTTTGTATTAGCAATTCTATCTATCTTAAAGATAGAACTTAACTTTCAAAGCCAATTGAATTTGTTAATACATTAAATAGATAAATTAAGCCGAAAATATTTGATAAATTTTCTGAAGTTACTTTTAAGCGGAGTTTATAATAGGTATTATAATAGGTATCCCATTGTTAGACCATAAGAATTACTTTTAATAAATCAAACATTATTCTTTTATAACGTTAAAGAAAATTCATTGCAGTTCAGTTTATTCATTTCAGACATAAAGATTTCTTTTGAAGAATTTTCAGATGTTTAGAATGGAGAAGTAAGTTATCTTTAGGGAGGGTGGCAACCCTCGTTCTTTTCTCGGTCGGAACAAGGAGGTGTAAAAGAATGGAATACAGTTGAAGTATTCTTCGTGTAGCGTAAGAGTTTCTCTCGTTGGTATTAGTATCTCTGATAGATACTATAGTTTAGTCAGGAAGATGAAGTAGGCAAGCATATTAATTGCTTGCTCTTCTAGTTAAGGGGCTACCTAAAAATTTTATTGAGTCGTGGGGACTCATAGGTCCGCAGTTAGCCAAGGTCGTAGAGTAGGAGAGTTGATTTTTACTTACGGATTGGGTAGGTTGAGAGACCAGGGGGATTATATAACACCTTTGATCCTCCCTCCCCTCACGGTTAGACACCTCATCCTCCACTATCTGCACAGCATCGTGGTAGCAGAGTGGAAGGAAGGTGACATTAGCCATTGCAGCCACGACCACCTATGGTTTGCTAGCTATTAATATACTTACGTGTCACGTTCTTCGGGTTGATATTTCAATTCAAACACGATTTCTTCCTTTTGACCATCGTTTACTCTCAACAAATTATATGAGGTGCAATCAGGAATCAGTCTTTCTTTCCGCGGATTCTTATCAGTCTTATCTTTGGAGATTATGAGGGCCCTTAAGCATTTTAACATACTTATTCGAGCTCACCCATCTTGAGCTCAACGGTCGGCAGTGAAAAATAGAGGTAACACCGGTCAAGTAGATCCCGGAGCAAGTGCCCACGGCCTGGCTGAGCTGATCATGGCTATGGTACTGCCGGCCACCGCGACGGTCGATCTCGGCCACGGTTCTACGTTGTATGCGTGGAGTGCGTTTAGCAGATTCGGCGAAGAATTCACATTCTATCAGAATTCACAATTGTTTATATTTCTCTGACTCAAATACTGTGTTGTCGTGGATAAACACTACCACATTCAAGTTGCCATCTTTTGTTGCCGTAAGAGTCGGAGAAATTTTAGATTCAACATCGCCTCGCCAATGGTATCACGTGGGTACTAAAGACTATGTTGCAGACGATGCTACATGATGGAAGGATTCATCAGTTGGTGACACGAATACAAGGTAGTTTAAGGGACCGGAATTTTTGCTTGATCCTATAAGCTCTTGGCCTGTGACTTCCGGAAAAAGTGTAGCTATCAAGCACGGTACCGATATGCAAGAACCCAATAAGGTTTGTGTACATGATTAACAAGTTCCTATTTCTTTCAGCATATACGATGAGATTAAGCCTAGATTTCGGGCTAGATGGTCATCTTCCGTTCGAGTGATGGCTTTCATATTGCGAATTACGAACATATACCGAAAAAAAGATACCGAGATATTTTCTTTTGTTACCCCAGAGGAGTATCGGAGAGCTGAAAGTATGTTATTCAGGAAAATACAGTCAGAAGCATTTCCAAGTGAGGTAGTTTCCCTGTTGGCAAAAAAGGATGTTGGTAATTCAAGTAAAATAATGAATTTATCACCATTCATGGACCAAGAAAATACTATCCGGATGAGTTCCAGAGGTCAAAAGGCTTTTATCTCATACGCTGCAAGAAATCCAGCAATTTTTTCAAAATCTCATCCATTGGTGGACTTGTTCGTCACCCATCATCATGAGAAAAACGGACACATCGGAACAGAGTCAGTCATCTCAGTCATCTCAGATATCAGAGAACATGCTTGGATCATTAGCATTCGAGTTGCGGTGGAAAAAGTTCGATCCAGATGCAATATGTGCAAGCTTCTGAAGGCTAAGCCAGTGATGCCGAGAATGGGACAGCTTCCAGAAGCCCGTTTACTTACTTACTTACTTATGTTGGCGCCACTGGAGCATGGTACTCCAAGGCCTTTGCTGAGAATGGCCCTCCAGCCGGCTCGATCTCTAGCCTGCTGTCTTCAATTTCGTACTCCAAGTTGACGAATGTCTCCCTCTACCTGGTCACTCCATCGAAGATGAGGTCTACCTTGGCTTCTGACTCCCTCGGGTTTGGCGTTGAAGACTTTACGAGCTGGAGCGTCGATGTCCATTCGCTCTACATGGCCCAGCCATCTTAGTCTTTGGATTCGGATTTTTCTGGCTAGGCTTATGTCGCTGTACAGCTCGTACAGTTCATTGTTATATCTTCTTCTATAAACGTTGTTTTCGTGATTTACACAGACAGGACCATAGATCGTACGCAGAACTTTTCTCTCGAAGACTCCAAGTGAATTTTCATCCGATTGAGAGAGGGTCCATGCTTCCGCACCATATAGCAGGACCGGGATGATGAGTGTTTTATGCAGTGTCACCTTGGTTCTTCTCGATAGGGCTTAACTCCTCAATTGCTTACTCAGCCCAAAGAAACAGTGATTAGCAAGAGTTAGTCTGCGTTTGATTTCAGCACTGATGTTGTTGCCTGTGTTTACAGCAATGCCCAGGTAGACAAATTCACTGACTACCTCGAAGTTATACCTATCAATGGTTACGTTCTGACCAAGTCGGTGGTTTGATTGGACTTTTGTTGATGAAAGCATATACATATATGCTGACTCCATAGTAGTGAAAGCACCGGTTACTGCTCGCTTTGTTCTTCCTATCACATCTATGTCGTCAGCAAACCCAAGTAATTGTGTCGATTTATTGAAAATGTACTGGCATGGGTGCTCCGTATTACATTTTCAAGCACAATATTAAAACAGCTGCATGACAGTGCGTCACCTTGTCTTAGCCCTCTGGTGGTTTCGAAGGTTTCAGTAGAGTCTCTACCAACTTGGACGGAACAGCGAGCATTCTCCAACGTCATCCTGATAAGGCGTATCAGTTTAGCAGGGATTCCAAAGTTAGACATGGCACGATACAGTTCAACTCTATTAACACTGTCGTAGGCGGCTTTAAAATCGACGAACAGGTGGTGGGTGTCGATGTTGTACTCTTGGGTTTTCTCCAGGATCTGTCGTAATGTGAATATTTGGTCGGTGGTATATTTTTTTAAGGTCTGAAGCCGCATTGGTAAGGACCTATCAGGTCGTCAGCAAACGGCTTGAGACGTTCACATAAAACGCTGGACAGGATCTTATAGGCGATGTTTAAAAGGCTTATGCCTCTATAGTTGGCGCAGAGGAGGCGGTCTCCTTTTTGGTGAATCGGGCAGATGGTACTGAGATTCCACTCATCGGGCATACTTTTCTCCGACCATATTTTGCAGATGAGTTGGTGTATGCTCCTGACCAGGTCATCTCCAGCGTGTTTAAAAAGCTCCGCTTGAAGGCCATCACATCCAGCTGCCTTAATCATCTTTAGTCTGGTGATGGCTACTTTGATTTCATTTTGGTCGGGCGGGTGTAGTTCGTGGTCGTCATCTAGATTAACTGGAACAAGTTGATCTTGGGCGGGATCTTGGCGGTCATCGCCATTTAGCAACCGGTTAAAGTAGTCTCCAGATGGCTAACGTCGCCTGCGTTTCCACTATGGTATTTCCATCCTGATCCTTGCAGGGCCCAGGGTGGCTTGTGAAATCGGATGTAGACTGTTTCACCTTTTTATAGAAGTTTCGTACCTCTTTTCTGCAAAAACATCTCTGCATCTCCTCGACTTCGCGTTGCTGGTGTTCTTTTTTCTTTCTCCTGAGTAGACGTCTCTCAACTTTCCTTCGCTCAACATAGAAATTTCTGGATGTTCTAGTATCTCTCTGGAGCCACGACTTGTATGCCTCCGTTTTGGCTTTGTTTGCCTGAGCACATTCGGAGTCGAACCAGGGGTTTCTGGGGGGTGGATGTGAGAAGCCCAATATTTCCGACGCAGCACTTCTTATGGCTTGTTGACATAGCTGCCATTGGTCTTCCGGGTTCATGTCATCAGTCGAAGGATTTCTCGCAAGGTCAAGGGATACTCGGTCGGCATAGGCAGCGGCGGTCTCTTCCGATTGAAGACGTCCAACATTGAATTTCCTAGGTGTAGTCGGTGTTCGCCTAAGAACTTCCATAGAGATCCGTACCCTAAGTTTTGCACCGACTAGGTAGTGGTCCGAATCGATGTTTGCTCCTCGGAATGTACGGACATTCATAATGCTGGAGGAGTGTCTTCCATCAATCACAACATGGTCGATTTGGTTGCAGGTTCGACCATCTGGGGATCGCCATGTGCCCTTGTGGTCTTGTGGATGTCGGGACGTGGGAATCGCGTGCTGCTCAGCACCATGTTTTTTCCCGCTGCAAAATCGATGAGCCTGAGTCCGTTGTCGGAGGTGGTGTCGTGCAGGCTGTGTTTTCCGATCGTCATACCAGAGATGTCCTCCCTCCCAATTTCGGCATTGAAGTCTCCCAAGAGAATTTTAATATCGTGTTTTGGGCACTGCTCATATGTTTTGGAGAGGAGCTCGTAGAAACATTCTTTGGTAGCGTCGTCTTTCTCTTCTGTTGGGGCATGGGCGCTATTTAGGCTTATGTGGTGGAATTTGGCCTTAATGCGGATCGTTGTCACTCTCTCGCTGACTTCGCGAAAGCTCAATACCTTTTGCCTAAGTCTTCCTCTGACAGCGAATCCGCACCCAAACAAGCGCGATCTCCCATTCAGGTGGCATTTCCCATAATAGAAATTACAGTCCTCTGTAATTCTCAGGCCCGGTCCATCCCATCGCATCTCCTGCAGGGCTGTTATATCAGCGTTGAGACTGGCGAGGGTCTCGGCTAGCTGCTCGGCTTTACGCGGCCTGTTAAGCGTACGCACATTCCACGTGCATATGCGTTAATCGTTGTCCGTTTTTAGTTTGCGGGGGGGTCGTCAACATTTTTGGTTCTTTCATCCGAGGCATTTTCTGCGGTTTTCATCACAATCGAGTTTTCCTTTCATGACCGGCTTGTGAGGCCTGTGCATGACATATAGATCTTTGTGGTGGTTGGATCTTCAGAGCGTATCTCTTTCTTCCTGCTCCTAGTTCCTGAGAAGATAACTCAGGTATCTACAACCTATGGATCCGATGGATCCAACGTTCGTCGTTAGTTCACCTTTCGGCTATCCAGCAGGCACCACTTGGAGGTGACGATACGATTTTGCCCACCTAAGAAGCCCGTTTAGCTTTTGATAAGAAACCCTTCACCCACGTTGGCGTGGATTGTTTCGGACCATTGCTGGTAAAATTTGGACGAGGGACGGTCAAAAGATACGGCATGATTTTTACTTGCTTGACATTTAGAGCAGTTCAAATCGAGCTTTTGAATGACCTAAGTTTGGATCAGTATGCAATGGCCGTCAGGCGTTTTGTCATCAACCATGTGGTTACCTGTTATTTGTTCAGCGACAACGGGCTTCGCTTTGTTGGAGCCAAAAACCAGTTCCAAAAAGACGCGAAAGAAATGGAAGCAGCTCTTGGTGATTTTGCGTGCAAGTACGAAGGTATACTGTGGAGGTTTATACCAGCCTACTCGCCCTGGATGGGTGGGGCCTGGAAGCGTTTGATCCAATCTATCAAGCGCAGTATCAATTTTGTCCTGAAGGGCATTCTCCCTCGAGAAGACGTTCTGCGTAACGCCCTACTAGAGGCACAAGGACAGATTAACATGCGCCCTCTAACGCATATTCCAGTAGACCCAGAGGACCCAAAGCCACTTACACCGAACTCGATGCTTTTTGGTGAAGACTTCAGAGACGCCACTGCTCCTGGTGTTTTTCATGAGTCCCACTTTTGTAGCAGGCTGTTCAGTCGAAGAGCTCAGCATTTGATGTCCCAGTTTACCAGACGTTGGTATCTTGAATACCTCCCGGAGATTACGAAAAGGTCTAAGTGGCACCACGATACTAAGTCTGTGGAAGAAGGAGCTCTTGTGCTTATAATCGATCCAAATGAAATTCGTTCGTCGTTACAGATGGGTCGAGTTATCAGATCATATCCTGGACCAGATGGAGTAGTCCGAACAGCAGATGTGCAAGTTTCAAATGGATCCGTTAAGACAAAAAGATCTGTAGGACGTCTCGCTGTTCTAGATTTGTCTTCATAGTTTCAGACGGGCCTCGGGATGTCATCGAGCCGCCAAATGTTATTATAGAGTACTTATTAGAATTAACTACTTTATCTGTAAATCTTACTCTTTTATAATTTGTTTTAACAACCCTGCTTAAAATTCTTTTGTCTCATTCCAATTTGCTATTCTTTATCTTTATGCTTTCATTCGCTTTATGTCAAATCTAGTAGTCTGTTTTAAACCATCGAATATTTTGTAATTCAGTTTTCTCATTCATTCGTTAACCAAAGTTGTAGATACAAGTTGTAAAAGTAAAATACCAAGCAAAAGGAATGTAAGTTAGGATATTCTTTAAGTTATTATTTTCTAAATGTTATATTTTTCTTTTAAAAAATAAAATTGTTATTTGGATTTCAAACAATATTTATAATCCCGAAAAGTTAAAGTTTTTTAATTTGGCGCTACAATAGCACTGAGGTTCTAATGCTCCCTCAAGAATAAACTACAAATAACTACAAAATCTGTTACCTGATAGTATAAATTTGCGAAATACTTTTTTTTTCTTCTTTAATACGTATAGATCCGGTACAGGTGAGTGCAGATGTAGGTAAAGATGTAGGTAAGTTTAGTTGTAAGTAAAGATGTAGGTAAATGTTGGTGTTGGTAAGTATCCCTCGGTGCTCCAGAGTTGGCAATAGGAGTTGATGACGTTCTTCGGACCGGCATCTGTGTCGAATACACTCGCCTGACGTCCTGGTGAGTATCTGCTGGAACAATTTATCCAAAACACGTTGGGGCCTTCAGCCTTTTCGAGACTGGGTACCAGCGGCGGATTTACATATTCGCCGTCAGTAGGCTATTCAAATTTTGCCGCCCCTACTGACCTCTGCAATTCACTATCATAATGATTTTATTTACATGTTTTTAATGTTTTACTTCGAAAATCAAATCGTTTTGAGGTACCAGGAAGCCGTTCCGACTATTTTCAATAAGACGTCCGTGTATATGTGTAACTTATATTTGATGTCTGATATCTTAAGAACAAACCGAGCGATTGAGATTTCTGACACGGCGTTCGAAAGGTTCTATTCACAATAGGAGCTGAAAAGATTTTGAAGTCAATCAGTCGAGCGGTTTCGAAGATAGTCAAAAAACAAGAATTTCGAAAAAAAACTATCTTTGAGAGCTCAAAAACATAAAAACCAATTTTTGTGGACACGAAGAGCTCAAAATTGTGCAAGCTTGGAGCTTGCAATTATTAAAAAGTTTCAGAATGGGCCTGCATTGTTTACCGCTTTTCTATTTACTTTTAATTTTTTTAAGATAACTTTGACAATTTTCATTCAAACGATTTTTGTCCTAATATAAAAAAATTTGTGATCGAAAAACTACGTTAAATGCCGCCAAGCGGATCAAAATTTGAATTCAAAAAGCTTGATAATCCCAAGTGCCTACATTTTCGAGCGCTCCGAGCCTGAAAGTAGCGGGAAGCTTCAGTTATGGCCTGCAGGGTCAATCGCTTTTCAGATAGTTGTCAATGAGATTGCAACTTTATGATTTGTGCATAATCGTCCGCATTAGATACATCAGCTTGTTCTCGTTATTAGCGTGATCTTGCACTAAAGGTTCCTCTTGTTTTTTTCTTAATCTTGGTTTCTAACCTAAGAAAAGCTCAATTACTTACTACTTATAAGGTGGGATAAGGTATGCGTTAAAACTACTTACACAATATGAACACATCATGTAAGAATAGTTAGTAAATGTTTTTATTTCACTTATAGTTAAAAAAAAAAATAGGAAAAATATCCCTATCAAATTTGTTTTAAATCCGGTGCCTTTTTGATCGATTTTATATCCGCAAAATCATCAATGTAATGTCGTATAAAATCTTGTTCATTAGCTCTGATTCTATGCACAAAAAGGCTAATGCGTTTATTTTCTCTTGACTTAAAGTAGATCGAAGATAATTTTTTACCCGCTTTAAGCAAGAAAAGCTTCTTTCACCTGAACAATTTGTAGCTGGTGTACACAAAGCCATGCGAAGTGCAATATCCAAATTTGGATAAATGCTCTCCAAATTCTGTTTTCGCAGGAACAAAGATAGACTTTTTAATGATCCAGAATCTGGTTTTGTCAAAAGATTTTTAGAAGAAAAGTGGTATTGGAAGTGTGCGCATTCTTGAACCAAGTCAGTTTCTAAGTTATTAGAATACATTTTTTCCAATAAAATGGATTTTTCGTTCAAATTCGATGGTCAACTCACTAATTTTGGTTAGGAATGAAAACTTTTCATGAAATCCGCTGCCGACCTTCTGCCGTTTTTCTAACTCGGAAACGAGTAAATCTATGAGGACGAGAAACGTGTTAACCCTGAAATGTTTTTTTTCTGTGCAGCTCTAACATACACAGTTCTCCGCCCTAGGCTTCAGCCTACTCAGCCTATTGGTAAATCCACCACTGCTGGGTACCCTGGTAGAGTTGCTTAAAATTATGAGCTTGTTAGATATTAAAGTTGAAAGCGTGTCACGCGGTGGTGCTACAAGGCAGAGGCATGAGGGCGTGAATTGTAGCTGGTGAGTGGCGTGAGCGTCGCTCGACGTTCTCTCGTGTATAAACTTAACCCAATAAAGGAAGGAAGAGTGAACAATTCCGAGGATCTATCCTCGTCGCTGTGTACGGGCGTGAGGTGGACAATTTTGATAAATTGGCCGGAATAAAAAAGGCGATAGTTTTGTGTCTCGCTGGAGTGCGTCGTGCGTATACATATATATTTATATGGATACATATAAATAGTTTATAAAGGTTGCAGCGCATATGCGCAACACAAAAATATGATTTCCAAAATTAGGGGTAGAATGATGGCTATTTTCGAGGAGCAACCTCGTCTGCCCTGTGCCGATGGCTATGCGTTGCCTCGATTCCTCCTCAGCGTTGAATATTTCCTAAGAAATAAAAGAAAAAAAAGGGAAAATCCTTGTTTAAAAGCGTGCCGACCATGTGGCTTTGCTTAATCCTCATTGTTGATAGAAGCAAAATTATATTATTTTGTCTATGAACAATGATGAACTGCTACCTTACCTTTAATTGGTGTAAAAGCAATTGCTTTTATAATTGGTGTAAAAACTTCCAATTGCCCATGCAATTGGATGGTTTTTGCAGCATCAGCAAGAAAAGAACAGATCAAAAATGGGGTGCGGTTCGGCTGCTTACAAAAAAATTATTCGTTCTGTTGCGGAGTTCTTATTGCGTCAGTGTCTTCCTTCAAAATGAAGTCTATAGACAATTTCTCGATCCACAATACCATATTCCAGGTAACCAACGCCCTGTTTTCCAGTATACTTCCTCTTTCCAATATCTGATCTGTTTATTTGTTGACAGGGTAGATGGCGTGCGATAGGGAGCATTAAGGGGTAGTGCTCACTGCACTCTTTGTCAAACGCGAATTATAATTTTCAAATACGTACGTCAGATTGAATAATTTGGATGGAACTGTCTGAGGTGAGGTTCTGGTTGTGCTGGATAACATAACTATGCATCGCACCGAGTACAAGATAGAAGTACCCTAATCGCTTTTATAATCAGATATAGTTATTTTGAGCCTGTTTTTGTCAGTGTACAAAGTCAATAAAGCGAGGAACTGTCAAGGTGGCGCTAGTATCTTCATTAAGAATATAAATTGACAAATTTCGTTATGTGAATCCTCTAATGTGATACGGATTTCGTGACTCGTTCAGACTCGACACATGCCAGGTATAGGACATTGGTACCGAATTGTTGGCACTTCTGTAATAGCAGAATGTTATTATGTTTCGGTATGACGTAGCAAGTACTTATCATCATCTCACTCATAGGATCGATTGAATGACATTTCCGTGGGAATAAAAAAAAAATAGTCTTGTTTTCCTACATGGTGGTAATTGGTTTAACCTAGGCTTTATTTCGTTTTTATGGACAACCTCTGGTCCTTTCAGTCCTGGAGTCACACTTGCATTGAGTTCTAGATATTACAGAAATGGTACTTCAAAACCTTGAGTAGCAGTATGATACTACAAAGCGCAGGTTCAATTTGACAAGTCAAGAAAAATAATCGGCCGCATCGACTACTTTACTCGATTTGCTGCCTGACGGCTATCTGTCACATTTTGCAGGTCCGACATTCTCCATATCGCGGGTATCTCTACATTTGTACTCTAGTTAGTGTGATCACTATGCCTATAGTTCTGGGTGTGATCGGAGTATAAATTAAGCTAGTGTTTGTTCGTTTCTGGATGTCTTATGCCTTTCCACTAAAATCATGGGAACGAGAACATTCTGGAAACTGATTTAAACTGGAAAAATTTGTGGAGTCTGATTTGGACGTGGAGTCCATTTTGAAATTGGATTCCTTTTTGTGGAACCTTCTTCGGTGGATTCCATTGGGTGCGTTCAGCACGTTACGAGTAAGATGAATGTTCCGAAGGTAGATGGCACCAGTGGCGTTCACTCTTTGCCAGTGACTGGCGAGAAAGTTTTCCCTACAAAGCTTGGCATTTCGACTAAGTCTACTTAGTCTAATTTCCAAGAAAAAGAAAACTTTTCGCAAATTGGATTAAGTGCTCATGGTCCTCTCACTCGTCGTATCGTGGTGACACTGCGACTCTTTTACGTCTAGTCGGTTGTAGGGAAAATATTTTGACAGCTGTAATGTCAGTGTGACTTCACCCCAAAAAATTTTTTTTTGCTGTGTAACCACCGCCTTAAAAGCGATGAAAATACTTACTTATAGGTTCACACCAGTCACTAGATGGCGCTCATCCCACATTACAGATGCTCAATTTAATGGCGACAGATTTCCGTTTTCTATTAATTCCCACTTTTGGAGAAATTTCCCTGGTCAAAATTGTTCCCTTTCGTAGGAAATTTTGCCTGTCAGAATAAAATTCCTTCACGGAACAGATCCTTTCTACTCTGACAGGAGTTATCGTAAAATCGATCCTGTTGAAATTATCTCTTCGGCTTTTTATGTCCAATCTGACATTTGCGCCACTAACGATAGAGAGTTTCCAAACCGAAATCCGAATTGGATCCATGTATTAGTGTCGGTATGTCATTCACCAGACCGACTGGTGGTGAGATTAATTTGTATAACAATTACACCACACGGAAAAGAAACAGGAATTTCGATACTAATTATTTCTGATGACGTAATGGTCTGGTTTATATATTTCCCATGGCGAGGTCAGTTTCGGAGTAATAAATGTTTATTATTACACAGACTAACCAATACATTCATCAGAATTGAGAACGACGTGACAAAGTGACTTGTCATGAAGTTGTAATGGCATAATAATTTTTATTGAGTGTGGAATTTATTTTCCCTAACGTATGTCCAGCATCCCTCATCTGATGGAATGGTTGACACACGTCGGTTGGACAAATTGGGAGACATAATCTAATTGATTATTTAGATTATTCCAAGTTCCATGACGGTGGTGACATCTAGGCGTGAACTAGATACACTAATAATAAGAACAATACTCTTTGAACATGCCCCAGCCATAGAGAAATTTCCCTATCGCTACCTTGAGTATTTTGATATTCTATGGCCAGCCATATAAAAATATGATCGAGATCATATTTCTGCCTATTTCATTTTCGGCCAGCCAACCTACCAGTCACTTTAAGTTTTTCCTGTACAAGCCACCAAATATATTCGACAAATTGGATTTTTCCCTATAAAAAAGGTATGTAAAATATAGAATATTGTTGGAATAACTGGGCCAAATATATTCAGCTCATTTATTCGTCATAATATTCAATATTTTTACACTTATTTTCCTCATTCCAGGTAATTTATTTCAACCCTAAAGAAATTTTCGCCAGTGGCAAAATTTTTTTTTTTTCCTTCTTTTGCGCGTCGGTGGTACCACACAACGTGGCTTACACGACGTGGCGTTATATTAATCGTTTTTGTACGATTCCTGAAATCCTTTCGGTAGGATTTGAAAAGAATTTTTGACGGATTTTAAAGGTATGTGATTGAAATTTTCAATATATGTATAAGGTGCTATATGGCATGGTTTTCCCTTAGGAAACGCCAGAGCACATGGTGCTGGCCTTGCCAATCCATGTGGCCATCGACGCATCAAGGGCTGTATCAACTTTAATTTTATGAATCTCCTATTACAACATTACTTAATTTCAACACTGAGTTGTTGTGTTCTCTTCGGCGGTATCCGGAAAGGGATTCCGAAGGAATTACAATTAAAATCTCCATACATAAAGTGAAGTGTTGTGCCTTGTTTTTTTGTGATAAAGGAAATTACTCTGTTAAGCCACGTGCGGCCGACGCAGTCCCGCACACAAATCTGTAAATTTCACTGTCGCTTGGACACCAGAACCTACGAGGAAGTGGTGTGTCGTCGCTGGTTAGTGTACCTCACCCTTCCGCCCACTTGTTTTGTTCGACGACGTGGAATTTTCTACGCTTCTCTGCACCGTCCTGACGCCACGGTTGCAGATCTTTTGTACTTATCCTCGGACATCATTGTATGATTTCTGAAGCACCACCTGCGGTGCCAAGAAAGCCCACCTGCGGGCACATACACCTTTGTTTGATAACATATACTGTGAGCAGGAGATCCTAGAGATCAACCACCGGATATCCATCTGTTTGGACAAGTGTTCCACAGACTGGATACCTCATCACTTACATCTGTACTTTAGACACCACGCGCGGTGTATTCACCAAGCGCACCTCAGCTCTGTTGCGGATCCGCATCGGATTTGGACGCTTTTGCTTCCAATCTTGCGAAACGTTTGCATCCCTACAACTGGAGTTACGTTTTGGTCCTCTTCGAGTCTACAGCTTCATCAGTTCGAGATATTTTTATCATCTTTAAGGATATACAGGAGTGCGATCACAGAATCCATTTCAGCAGAAACAAAAAGAATTCACTTGAGTATTACTTTTCATTTTACTTTATTAACAATTCATTCGTATGGTATATAAGTAGTTATTTGAAGATTTATATGGAAATGCTAAATAATTTTGATCCCTGAAACTATAACAAAAGATAATCATTAGACGTGAATTTTGATTTCTACATTACCTGATAATAATCGTGATTAAATTTACTTTGTGCTGCATACATTAACGTAAAATTTCTGGCTGATGCTATATAATCGAATAAGATACGATTTTTTTTTCCTTTTGAATAATAATAATTTACTTTCGCGATACTTTTTTTTTTGAATCCGCGAACAACTTTTGGCGAAACCTTGAAATATCTTGCTGAAATTAATTGGAATTAATAACAGATAGTCTGGAACTATCTAACAATTATCTTCGTCCTTTAGTGTATTATGTTTTGTGAATTTGTGTTTTCCTTACTTTGGTTTGTCCACGTATTCCATTGGCAACCAACCCCCGAGTCACAAAGACTTCTCACGCCAATAGTCAATTATCTTGCTAGGGATATAAACTCCCTACCCCGCTGTATAGCTGGTAAATTGCATCTGGTGAATAATTGATATCAAGTTGCAACCATAATAAAGTATAAAGTTAACTTTTTTTGAAAATACAGATAAATATTTTTGAAAATACGATATTAGATAGGAGCAGTGCACTTCTTCATCTAGGTATTTAAGATCTTTAAACTATATTGATTTTTAAAATATATTTAACTATATTGCATTCATTGATATCATATACGAACTGTATATGCATTTATTTCCAACTTTTACTTTTCAGCGACCCTCCCTGATACTGGCCTGAATATTGATTCTTCAGTTTGATATAGTCATCTATACTTATCAACTTTTTCCTTTTTCTTAAGAAACCTTGTTGTGTTCATGTGTTTATTAAGTACATAATTCATCCTTTATTGTCCTCTTGAATTGTATGCAATTCACTCCACACATTGGATTTGTTCCCAGTGTGCTCTCAATAACTTTATTCTTCATTTAATATGATAGTTTTTGCCATCTTGTTATGGTTTATATTGTATAGTATACCTCTGTGGTACTAACCTACCTTCTTATATGATGATACTGATTATCAACCTTCACGGTTATTATATACTCTTTACTGGTATTCTTACCTGAGTTGTGTCATCCCATTAGCCCATCGTTGGCTTTGGTATTCGTTCCAACTTAACGTTGCAAAGTGTTGATACACTACCTGTGTACCCACTTATCTATTTATTGTCTTTAACCTTTTGTCGGAAGTTAACAATAGATAATTATTAAAGATCCTTTGTTGTGAATGTTGTTTGTTTGTATTAGGTCAGACGGAAGTGACGGTTTATAACACCGCTCTTCCCGCCTATCATTGATAAAATACATTATTTACCTGAGTTGCCGTATATTGTTTTGACTACCATTTCGTTGTGGTTCGCGTATCTCAATTTCAAACTCGGTATATAATCGGTAAATACATTTTTGAATCTATTTTGACTTAAAGATATTTACAATACTTAACAGCATTAACAAGCTGCTGTGGCCTAATTTGTTTTTACTACGTAATGATTTAACTTGTTTCTTTGTCGTGTTCTACTCATTTTTGTACGCGTGATTATCTTTAGTATTAGAATTAATTTTTTTTTACTTTAATTGAATTTTAAAAAGATTATCGACCTTTTTATCTATTGAGATTGTCTAATCTTATTACCCTTCTGGTATTGAAAATCGATACTATCAAGATTGAATCTTGAATATCGACTTTGTATTTAATTAACTTTACTTTTGAAATCGAGTTGAATTCGATGTTATTTACGGTCGAGTAAAAATATTAGAATTTTGACTTAAAAATATATTAAGTATTTAGGAAATATACTCTTGTTAGATTTAAGACTTTATTAAATAAAATTTTTGGACGTTTATAGAATTTGAAACTTTTTTGCAGTCTTCATTTATCCAGTAAATTTTGATGCAGATTTTATTTTTCAGATTTTCTATGAGTAATAAGAATTTAGCTATTATGGAATAGGTTAGTTTAGGTCCGATGGGGGTTGTATAGAACTCTCTCTCCCTCACATATTCATGAACGGTGGAATATTTTAGGTATAGGATGTTTGGGTTAGTTTTGATATAGTATAGTGATTTAGTGATGTAGGTCAGGCTTGACCTACATGCATGTTAAGGGGCTTCTTAATAATATTCCTTTTTCTGTCATAGAGAAGCCATGGTTCGAAGAGGGAGTTGATCCTCTTCGGAAATGGGTGGGTTAAGAGACAGGGGTTGTCGTCTACACCTTTGACAACCCGCCATCATGTCAGACACTTCGCTCCTGCACTCTACGTAATAGTTGAGCATGGTAGAGACGAGGAAATAGACAGCTCAAGATGTCTTCTAACATCTAAAGACATCGTAGTAGAAACTATTTAGTGTGGTCAATGTTATTTGTGGTGTAGGGAATTTTTCTACTCGGAACTCCATAGAAGTGCAAGGTTAACTTTTTTTTTCTCAATCAATCAAAATATCCATACACCTACGTGGGTGTCTCAGACCAAGTGAGTCTGAGAGAAATAGTCATTCGCATCTAAATGAACAAAGTATCTTGTGCCACAGGCCTTAGTCTTTTAGAAAGAAAGGGATATATTAACATCCGTATCCAGATATGCAGGGTAAAAACTTGTAGCACCGTCGCGATCCCACAGCAAGGACTCACCTCCCTTCTGCTCTTGAGTGGAGCGGGGCAATGCTGCATATCGACGCGGTGGTCGATCAGCGACAACCTCAATTTGCCTCTCGGGTCAATGCCTTCCAGTGCGTGTAGTGGACTGAAGGGTAGTACGGGGAAGGGGAATTGAGGATTTAGAAATTCGACTTACTAATTATATTTTTCTTCTGTACCAACCGAGTTCGTGAGGGACAAGAGATTCTGCATATGTCATTTCCCATGACACATGAAGGCAGTAGGCCTTTGTGACTGGCGAGGTTTAGGGAGTCAGGAATCTAGTTTCCTTCCGCGAACACTACAGTGATTGGGTCGGCTTCGGATCTTGTGAGTGTGGTAGTGATCTCGTGGGGAATAAATTCTGTTTCCGCGTGGATTTTCGGTATGAGTTTTCTTTTGAAGTTTAAGATAAAGTCTCTGGTGAGTTTAGTTTTGAGCATGTGTTGAATTAATTTTAGGTATTGCAGGTCATCGAAGCTACCAATTAAAAATAATAATAAATTATCCACCCGCATTCTGGTTTCCTCTGGTTGTTACAAATCTAGTTCTGAGGTGATCAGCATGGTAAGTTTTATGTTCTAAGGGATGTAGGTTCTGTTCTGTGTGTGAACCTATCTCTCTTACTAATCGTGTCTATGGTATTAGGGTGTATTGGTGTATGTTCCCATTCATGGTGGAACTTTGCAGAATGCGTAATCGTTGTGTATGTATACATCTTGATACCTATGTGGTCCTGTCATACAACTATGAGAGAAGCGAAAGAATCAGAATGCTGTGGTGGATAAGTCTGTGTATGGAGAAAAAGAGGCCAAGGATTGGCATGATGAAGATATACCTAGTAGAGACATGGTGTCCGATGGTAGGTGATAGTATGGACACTGTATTCTACTACCAACACCAGGGGATATTGTAGTTGGGGCACTGTCTGGCGGTAGGGTTACTTGTAAGTTGGTCTTATGGTTTGATACCCTCTACCGGGTGGTCGTGTCAACATGAATACACAATCGTCATCATGCATGTCAATAGCAAGGAGGATGCATGTCCTTATTAATTGGCTATTGACGGAATTGCTTGATGCATTAGTGTCGCCGGTCTAAGGGAAGATATACCCAAAGGAAATTATATCATTTTTTTTTATTATTTTCTTCGGTTATTCTTTCATTTGGCTTCACTTTGTGCGTTTTTGGGAGATCAGTAATTCCGTCAATTTTTGGTTTGTAATTTTTTTTCTACGTTACAGAATGGCGCCCAATGTGGGGCCTGGAGCACGTACCCGATGCTTTGTTATGATGTTTATTTTGATTATGGAGAAATTTAGTTTTTGAAGTTTTGAAGTTAGAAAAATTTTTTTTTGGTGTTCGAGCAAAATTTTTTTTTTGGTCGAATTCTTTTCTGAGTTTAAGTTGCTTTTGGTAGAGTTATTCTGCTGGAGGAATAACATCAAGTCTATGTTTTGGATGCCTTATTGTCCGGGAGATTGGTGATCAAGTTCCTGATCTTCGTCTGTTGCATAGGATTCATTCGTAGTACTTTACCTTCTGTTTTGCTTTTGATTGAGGTTTTCGGTAACTTTATTGTCCAGGATTTAGACGTTTTTGAGTCTGGTCGTCTGTTGCGAGAGTACTGAAACTTTTTTCTTTTGAGTTTGGTAGAATTTTGAATTCTTCGAGGATGTTGTTGATAGATCTTTTGACCGGTGGTTGGTGAACTTATTCCCGATGCACGTCTGTTGCAGAAGCTATAAACACTCCAAGAGAATCCACTCACTCACCTTTAACGCTTATTTTCGGATCTTTCAGTTTTTGTATTGAGTAAAATCACAAGCCCAAATATTTTATGATGTTTTCATTCAGTTATGGTTTTTGTCAGAGTTCGTCAAGTTGATGGAACTCTCATGAAGCGCTAACCGGTGGTTGGTGAACATGTTCCTAACGCACGTCTGCAGTAGCGTAATGAGACTCCTGATAACGGAACGAATTTCCCATTTCTCATTGATTGATGTTGTACATTTATTGACCCAATAGTTAGACCACATCCACTAATTATTTTTAAAGTTTTTTTTCAGTTTTTTGGTGAAGTTAGTCGCTAGGCGCAATACTTCCACCTTTCCGTTTATGTTTATGGGGGGAGATTCTTTCCAGCCCCCGGACCGTATTTTGATGATAAGACAGTTTAGTATTTTTGAAGTTAAAAATTATTGATTATAGTTTAGATTTTGCAGAGTTGCATTTATGAGTATAGTTTAGATTTTTGCAGTGTTGCACCCTTTTGAGTATTTTTGAGTATATTGCAGTGTTGCACCCCTTTTGAGTATTTTTGAGTATTTGCAGTGTTGCACTTTTTGAGTAATTTTCGGAAGATAAGGAAGACGTAATCCTGAAGATTCCATTTTTGAGATTTTTGAGTAATTTTTCGGAAAATAGGGAAGACGTAATCCCGAAGGTTCCACTTTTTGAGTTTAGTATTTTCGTTTGGTGAGGTCGTGGAATTCTGCGTGTTTCACGGGTCATCGAAACGCTTTAGTTTTGAGTTTAGATTTAAGCACTCTTAGTTAGTATATCTTTCATTCTTTTTCTATATTGAGATTTGAGATTATAGTCTTTGAAAACTTGAACTAGAAGAAGTTCCTTAGTTTACAAAGAGCTATATTAGGTTTTTGTAGAGATTAAGTATCTTTTGAAGATTAGTTACAGATATTCAGTTTTGAAGTTTATGAGTATTTAGCTTATCTTACGTATTTAAGTATAATTAAATTTTTTTTTGATATTGAGCTTGATTTTCGATACGATTGTTTCGAAACTCAATTTTTGCGAAGTCTAAGGAAGAAGTTTACCTTAGACCAACATAAATTTACTTTCACTGCTTTATTTTTAAGATTTTTGAAGTTTTGTAGGAAGTTGGATATTACCAACTTCTCTCCAAATAATTTGATATTCAATAAGTTTTTGAATATTTTCTTTCGATACATTTTTGAATTTTTACGTGGTGTGAATTAGTGAACGAATCACTGCACACCCCACTCTTCTATAGTTTTAAGACTTTCTTTTTCTTTGTTTTGTGTTATTTTCGAAGCACAGCCCAATGCCCGGCTCTGCTAGAAAATTCTTTAATCCTGGTCCTTACAACCCGGAGTACTACGCACGTGTAACTGACGATATGTCACGAGTTGCACCCGCTAATCCTCAGGATGATTCCGTACATTCAGCCCACCACTCTGGTGTAGGCACGGATCATTCAAGCCCACCCGCTCGCGTTCCAGCGAATGAAGGGCAACCTTTAGGCTCACCTTTGACTCCTGAAGAGCAAAGAAGAGCACAACAAGCGGCCAATCAATCTGCCTATATGCAGGAGATGATCTCGGCAACGGTAGACTTACACCGGATGGATGACAGGAAATTTTTTGTAGAAGAACTTTCGCGAGGTCTCGCTGAAAGTCAAGCTATTTTGTTAAGACATGTAACTGAGTTGTTACATAGTAGGGAGAACAATGCTAATAATCAAAATGTGAGTTATGCGAGTAATGCTAATAATAGCAATATTAATGTTGATGATAATGTTAATCATCCACCACTTTCACAGCCAACTCCGGCTTTTCAAGCCAGTCGGCCTCCTAATTCCGCAGTAATTCCCTACGTCGACATGCCTACTCCTCAAGGTAGGTCTGTCAATTTTCCAGCCAGAACTGTGGCTGGCGATATTGTTGATTTGACAAGTTTCGTGCCGGTTGCGCCTCCTTTGGCTACACAACCTGCATCACAACCCGTTCCTCCTGGAGCAAGTTCAAGTACCCCTCCGGTACATCCTTCGAACATGGCTCAGGGCGTGAACGTGGACGAGTTCATGACGCGCATGAATTCTATTCGTTTGGATAACGATCAGTCTGCGGCTTCTCAGCCGAAGGCAATACACTCTAGTAATTCTACGTCTGGTACCTACCCACTATTCCACAAATGGGGAATTAAGTTTGATGGGAGGAATATGCCAGTAGATGACTTTTTGTTTCGTTTGGACCTTATTAGAGCTAGCTATCGCTTTTCATGGGAAGAAGTGTCTGGTGGTTTCCACCAATTTTTATATGGACCTGCTGAACAGTGGTATTGGAGGTACCGCAAGCAAAATCTGCAAGCGTCCTGGCAAACGCTACAATTGGCGTTAATTGAGCAATTCCGCAGCCTTGAAACGGATACGGAACTGACTCGCAGGTTGTATGATCGTAAGCAACAATCAGGGGAGTCCTTCGATGACTTCTTTGATGCAATTATGCATATGAACTCCAACTTGCGAAACCCTAAGAACAACAGGGAAATGATTGAAATAATTAAAGCTAATGTGAAACGACAACTAGGTCAGTCATTGATTTCCTTTAGCACTTACAGTCTTCAAGAATTAGCGTACCAATGTCGCACTATTGAAAAGTTTTTCGGTAGTACAGACAATCAGCGACAACCTTTCGTACCTAATGCGTACAAGCAACCTCACCCGTCTAGACGCTTCATCAACGCGTTGGATGAGGAAACTCCTGGAGACGAATTAGCAGTTGCACTGCCTGAGCAGGTGGACGCGTTCCACCCAGAATTAATGAAATGCTGGAAATGCCAAACTGTGGGCCATGGGTTCCGCGATTGTGCAGATCCAAGACAAATAATTTTCTGTTTTAGATGTGGGTTACCAAATGTCTATAGTCCGAATTGTCCTAGATGTGCGGGAAACCCGAAGCGAGCAAATCCACCATCCGGGGGGATGCGCTCGATAAAAGCAAACCCGGAGTCGTAGGCACCAGGAAGGAAGAACCTTTGCTTGACACTCCTCAATTTAGTATTTTAAGACGAAACCATAATGAATTTTTGACTGATACCCAAACAAGTACACTTTTGAATTTACCTGATATTAAGAACAAATCTGATTTACTATATAAGAAACCATTTCACGAAAGGCTACTCAATTATTATGAGGTTAGGAAAAGAGTAGTAGCATTTCCTGAAATTTCGAAACGGATTCGTAGAACACGAGATCGTTTTCAATTAAAGCGGACAACCTACCGTAACGTTGCTGCCGCTAGATTAGGCAAGGAATCCAATGATCCTCGTCCCTATGTGACTGTGGAGATGTTGGGAGACAAGTTTCTTGGTCTTCTGGATTCCGGTGCGAGCATTAGTTGCTTGGGTACAGATTGCGTAGACTACTTGAAAGCGAAGCACGTTAAGGTTAGGAACGTCGAGTCTACGGTGTCCACTGCGGACGGGAAACAGCAGAAAATTAAAGGAATGTTTACTACTGATGTCCAGTACAATGGCATGCTGTTCAGCATGGATTTTTACGTCGTGCCAACACTTTCTCAACGTTTGTATTTAGGCGTTGACTTTTGGCGTAAATTTGGACTGGCACCTCATTTGATTTCTTCCATATCGGATTTTCCATCAGATGGAAACTCCACAAACCAAGTGAAGCTCAGTCACGAAGAGTCCACTCAACTTCGTGATGTGATTCGTGGTTTTCCTTCTTTCGCGAGCAAGGGGCTCGGGAAAACGACACTGGTAGAGCATAACATCGATACGGGTGATGCTATACCAATTAAGCAGAGATATTATCCTGTTTCTCCTGCGGTACAAGCAATGATGTATGAGGAATTGGATCGTATGTTGTCTTTGGGGGTCATCGAAGAAAGCTCTAGTGCATGGTCTTCGCCAGTTGTGCTAGTGCGCAAGCCTGGGAAGAACCGCCTATGCCTAGACTTTCGAAAGGTGAACTCGGTTACAAAGAAGGATGCGAGGCCAATTGCCCATATTGAGGGTCTGTTAGCACGCCTTTCAAAAACTCGCTATATTTCTAGTGTGGATTTGAAAGACGCATTCTGGCAGATACCGTTGGAGAAATCATCGAGGGAAAAGACTGCTTTTACAGTACCTGGTAGACCTTTGTACCATTTCAAGGTCATGCCATTCGGTTTGTGTAATGCGCCGCAGAGTCTGAGTTATCTTATGTCTAAGGTAATTCCGACAGAATTGCGGGATCTAGTGTTCGTTTATCTCGATGACCTTTTGGTCGTGTCTGAAACATTCGACGAACACTTGGCGATATTGAGGCGAGTAAGTCAGGAATTGACTAGGGCAGGACTGACGATCAACGTGGAGAAATCCAAGTTCTGTTTTGATGAGCTTCAGTATCTAGGTTATAAGGTTGGGCAAGGCTGTTTGAAAGCTGACCCCGACAAAATTGCAGCAATTAATGAATTTCCGGTACCTACCACAACTCGTCAAGTAAGACGTTTCTTAGGAATGGCGGGATGGTACCGGCGATTCGTTAAAGATTTTTCTACGCTTGCCTCTCCTTTGACTGACGTGCTGAAGAAAGGTAAAGCGTTCGAGCTTAACCAAAAGGCTCTAGAAGCCTTTGAATCCATCAAGCAGGCGTTGACGACAGCTCCGGTGCTGGTTAACCCTGATTTCTCGAAGGAATTCGTGATTTTGTGTGATGCATCCGCGTCCGGTATCGGGTGTGTTCTTTGTCAGCGGGACGAAGATGGGGCTGAACGCCCAATCTATTACTTCTCCCAGAAGCTGAACGCTGCGCAAAGAAATTACTCCGTCACCGAACGGGAATGCCTTGCAGCTGTACTTGGTATCCAGAAGTTTCGATCGTATGTCGAGGGATATCATTTTAAAGTAATCACAGACCACTCTAGCTTGAAGTGGCTGATGAGCTTAAAGGATCCTACTGGCAGGTTGGCCAGGTGGAGCATGCGTCTCCAAGGATTCGATTTCGTGGTAGAGCATCGAAAGGGAACTTTGAATGTCGTGCCAGACGCTCTGTCAAGAGTGTATGAGGCAGACAATTTGACGGTAGAAGCCTTCCTTTCATGCCTAGCTCGAGTCGACCCCGAGGAGGTACTCCACTTGGACTTAGAGGATTCCTCTTTCCAGTCAGCAGGATACCTGGACCTCATCAACCACATCAAGAAGGAGCAGGAGCGATTACCAGATCTCAAGGTATCCGAGGGATACGTGTACAAACGTACCAAACATTCTATTGGTAATCCCCTCGCAGACGACTTAACGTGGAAACTGTGGGTTCCATCCGAGTTGACGAAATCACTTATTGAGTTAGCTCACAACCCTCCAAGATCTTCTCACGGCGGGGTAGTTAAAACTCTTTATAGGTTGAGACAGCGATTTTATTGGCCGAGTATGTATACTCAGGTCAAGTATTTTGTTGATTCTTGTGAAGTTTGTAAAACCACCAAAGCTTCCAACATGACGCTTCGTACAGAGATGGGGAATAGTTTTGAGGTCGATCGACCTTTCCAACATTTATATGTTGATTTTTTGGGCCCCTATCCTAAATCGAAAAGCGGAAATGTATTCATAGTCATTGTTGTAGATCAACTAACCAAATTCGTTTTGATCAAACCTTTAAGGAGAGCTACAGCCCTAAGTGTAGTTAAGTTCTTGCAGGAGAATGTGTTTTTAGTTTATGGTGTGCCAGAGAGTATACTCTCCGACAACGGCACTCAATTCTTAAGTAAGGAATTTCAATTGTTGTTGAATACGTATGGTGTTAAACACTATAAAACGGCAGTATATTCGCCTCAAGCGAATGCTAGCGAACGAGTGAATCGCTCGATTCTTGCGGCCATACGTGCATATATTAATCCGAAGCAGTCCAGTTGGGACGCTCATCTATCGTCCATAAGTAGTGCACTTCGCACAACCGTTCATTCCACTCACAAGATGTCCCCCTATGAAGCTCTGTTTGGTCAGAGAATGATTGAGCATGGGGCGGATTACCGTTTGTTGAGAGATTTAGGAGGTTTGAATAATTCGGAGATAGATTGGTTACCCAAAACTGCGAAGATGAACATACTCCACTCTTATTTGAAAGAGGCATTAGCAAAGGCTCATGCTGATTATGAAAAAGTATACAATGTGCGTAGTCACAAAGTCAATTATAAGGTGGATGATGAAATATATAAGCGAAATTTTGTGCTTAGCGACTCTTCGAAGCATTTCAATGCGAAGTTAAGTCCAAAATTTATTAAAGTTAGAGTTTTAAGAGTAATTTTTAACAATTTGTATGAGGTTGTGGATAGCAAAGGCTATAAATCGACGGTACATACTAAAGACCTTAAGAGGTAGTGTGAGATGTTGATGTGTTGGTGAAGGTAGTGTTAGTGTTAACTTCGCTTTCCTTCTCTACACATTCCAATAGGTATACTCACGAACATTTACTACTGTGATATTATTGTATTGTTGTGCCCGGCGTATGCTCAGCTGTGCATGAGACCCTTGTGCTTGTCCAATTATTGTCCTTTTTCCTTCTTCTTGCAATTTGTTTTTGCAAGGAGAAACCATTTACGTTTTGTGTTTATTCATTTGTTAGATAGATCAGATTATCTGGGACAGCGAAACAAATGATTTCTTTTTTTTTTGTAGCAATATAGGAAATATTCTCCTTTTCCTTCTGCTTTGGGAACAAATAAGATTTGTTCCAAAAGCACAAGTTTTGTAGGGAAAATATTTTGACAGCTGTAATGTCAGTGTGACTTCACCCCAAAAAATTTTTTTTTGCTGTGTAACCACCGCCTTAAAAGCGATGAAAATACTTACTTATAGGTTCACACCAGTCACTAGATGGCGCTCATCCCACATTACAGATGCTCAATTTAATGGCGACAGATTTCCGTTTTCTATTAATTCCCACTTTTGGAGAAATTTCCCTGGTCAAAATTGTTCCCTTTCGTAGGAAATTTTGCCTGTCAGAATAAAATTCCTTCACGGAACAGATCCTTTCTACTCTGACAGGAGTTATCGTAAAATCGATCCTGTTGAAATTATCTCTTCGGCTTTTTATGTCCAATCTGACATTTGCGCCACTAACGATAGAGAGTTTCCAAACTGGAATCCGAATTGGATCCATGTATTAGTGTCGGTATGTCATTCACCAGACCGACTGGTGGTGAGATTAATTTGTATAACAATTACACCACACGGAAAAGAAACAGGAATTTCGATACTAATTATTTCTGATGACGTAATGGTCTGGTTTATATATTTCCCATGGCGAGGTCAGTTTCGGAGTAATAAATGTTTATTATTACACAGACTAACCAATACATTCATCAGAATTGAGAACGACGTGACAAAGTGACTTGTCATGAAGTTGTAATGGCATAATAATTTTTATTGAGTGTGGAATTTATTTTCCCTAACGTATGTCCAGCATCCCTCATCTGATGGAATGGTTGACACACGTCGGTTGGACAAATTGGGAGACATAATCTAATTGATTATTTAGATTATTCCAAGTTCCATGACGGTGGTGACATCTAGGCGTGAACTAGATACACTAATAATAAGAACAATACTCTTTGAACATGCCCCAGCCATAGAGAAATTTCCCTATCGCTACCTTGAGTATTTTGATATTCTATGGCCAGCCATATAAAAATATGATCGAGATCATATTTCTGCCTATTTCATTTTCGGCCAGCCAACCTACCAGTCACTTTAAGTTTTTCCTGTACAAGCCACCAAATATATTCGACAAATTGGATTTTTCCCTATAAAAAAGGTATGTAAAATATAGAATATTGTTGGAATAACTGGGCCAAATATATTCAGCTCATTTATTCGTCATAATATTCAATATTTTTACACTTATTTTCCTCATTCCAGGTAATTTATTTCAACCCTAAAGAAATTTTCGCCAGTGGCAAAAATTTTTTTTCCTTCTTTTGCGCGTCGGTGGTACCACACAACGTGGCTTACACGACGTGGCGTTATATTAATCGTTTTTGTACGATTCCTGAAATCCTTTCGGTAGGATTTGAAAAGAATTTTTGACGGATTTTAAAGGTATGTGATTGAAATTTTCAATATATGTATAAGGTGCTATATGGCATGGTTTTCCCTTAGGAAACGCCAGAGCACATGGTGCTGGCCTTGCCAATCCATGTGGCCATCGACGCATCAAGGGCTGTATCAACTTTAATTTTATGAATCTCCTATTACAACATTACTTAATTTCAACACTGAGTTGTTGTGTTCTCTTCGGCGGTATCCGGAAAGGGATTCCGAAGGAATTACAATTAAAATCTCCATACATAAAGTGAAGTGTTGTGCCTTGTTTTTTTGTGATAAAGGAAATTACTCTGTTAAGCCACGTGCGGCCGACGCAGTCCCGCACACAAATCTGTAAATTTCACTGTCGCTTGGACACCAGAACCTACGAGGAAGTGGTGTGTCGTCGCTGGTTAGTGTACCTCACCCTTCCGCCCACTTGTTTTGTTCGACGACGTGGAATTTTCTACGCTTCTCTGCACCGTCCTGACGCCACGGTTGCAGATCTTTTGTACTTATCCTCGGACATCATTGTATGATTTCTGAAGCACCACCTGCGGTGCCAAGAAAGCCCACCTGCGGGCACATACACCTTTGTTTGATAACATATACTGTGAGCAGGAGATCCTAGAGATCAACCACCGGATATCCATCTGTTTGGACAAGTGTTCCACAGACTGGATACCTCATCACTTACATCTGTACTTTAGACACCACGCGCGGTGTATTCACCAAGCGCACCTCAGCTCTGTTGCGGATCCGCATCGGATTTGGACGCTTTTGCTTCCAATCTTGCGAAACGTTTGCATCCCTACAACTGGAGTTACGTTTTGGTCCTCTTCGAGTCTACAGCTTCATCAGTTCGAGATATTTTTATCATCTTTAAGGATATACAGGAGTGCGATCACAGAATCCATTTCAGCAGAAACAAAAAGAATTCACTTGAGTATTACTTTTCATTTTACTTTATTAACAATTCATTCGTATGGTATATAAGTAGTTATTTGAAGATTTATATGGAAATGCTAAATAATTTTGATCCCTGAAACTATAACAAAAGATAATCATTAGACGTGAATTTTGATTTCTACATTACCTGATAATAATCGTGATTAAATTTACTTTGTGCTGCATACATTAACGTAAAATTTCTGGCTGATGCTATATAATCGAATAAGATACGATTTTTTTTTCCTTTTGAATAATAATAATTTACTTTCGCGATACTTTTTTTTTTGAATCCGCGAACAACTTTTGGCGAAACCTTGAAATATCTTGCTGAAATTAATTGGAATTAATAACAGATAGTCTGGAACTATCTAACAATTATCTTCGTCCTTTAGTGTATTATGTTTTGTGAATTTGTGTTTTCCTTACTTTGGTTTGTCCACGTATTCCATTGGCAACCAACCCCCGAGTCACAAAGACTTCTCACGCCAATAGTCAATTATCTTGCTAGGGATATAAACTCCCTACCCCGCTGTATAGCTGGTAAATTGCATCTGGTGAATAATTGATATCAAGTTGCAACCATAATAAAGTATAAAGTTAACTTTTTTTGAAAATACAGATAAATATTTTTGAAAATACGATATTAGATAGGAGCAGTGCACTTCTTCATCTAGGTATTTAAGATCTTTAAACTATATTGATTTTTAAAATATATTTAACTATATTGCATTCATTGATATCATATACGAACTGTATATGCATTTATTTCCAACTTTTACTTTTCAGCGACCCTCCCTGATACTGGCCTGAATATTGATTCTTCAGTTTGATATAGTCATCTATACTTATCAACTTTTTCCTTTTTCTTAAGAAACCTTGTTGTGTTCATGTGTTTATTAAGTACATAATTCATCCGTTATTGTCCTCTTGAATTGTATGCAATTCACTCCACACATTGGATTTGTTCCCAGTGTGCTCTCAATAACTTTATTCTTCATTTAATATGATAGTTTTTGCCATCTTGTTATGGTTTATATTGTATAGTATACCTCTGTGGTACTAACCTACCTTCTTATATGATGATACTGATTATCAACCTTCACGGTTATTATATACTCTTTACTGGTATTCTTACCTGAGTTGTGTCATCCCATTAGCCCATCGTTGGCTTTGGTATTCGTTCCAACTTAACGTTGCAAAGTGTTGATACACTACCTGTGTACCCACTTATCTATTTATTGTCTTTAACCTTTTGTCGGAAGTTAACAATAGATAATTATTAAAGATCCTTTGTTGTGAATGTTGTTTGTTTGTATTAGGTCAGACGGAAGTGACGGTTTATAACACCGCTCTTCCCGCCTATCATTGATAAAATACATTATTTACCTGAGTTGCCGTATATTGTTTTGACTACCATTTCGTTGTGGTTCGCGTATCTCAATTTCAAACTCGGTATATAATCGGTAAATACATTTTTGAATCTATTTTGACTTAAAGATATTTACAATACTTAACAGCATTAACAAGCTGCTGTGGCCTAATTTGTTTTTACTACGTAATGATTTAACTTGTTTCTTTGTCGTGTTCTACTCATTTTTGTACGCGTGATTATCTTTAGTATTAGCATTAATTTTTTTTTACTTTAATTGAATTTTAAAAAGATTATCGACCTTTTTATCTTTTGAGATTGTCTAATCTTATTACCCTTCTGGTATTGAAAATCGATACTATCAAGATTGAATCTTGAATATCGACTTTGTATTTAATTAACTTTACTTTTGAAATCGAGTTGAATTCGATGTTATTTACGGTCGAGTAAAAATATTAGAATTTTGACTTAAAAATATATTAAGTATTTAGGAAATATACTCTTGTTAGATTTAAGACTTTATTAAATAAAATTTTTGGACGTTTATAGAATTTGAAACTTTTTTGCAGTCTTCATTTATCCAGTAAATTTTGATGCAGATTTTATTTTTCAGATTTTCTATGAGTAATAAGAATTTAGCTATTATGGAATAGGTTAGTTTAGGTCCGATGGGGGTTGTATAGAACTCTCTCTCCCTCACATATTCATGAACGGTGGAATATTTTAGGTATAGGATGTTTGGGTTAGTTTTGATATAGTATAGTGATTTAGTGATGTAGGTCAGGCTTGACCTACATGCATGTTAAGGGGCTTCTTAATAATATTCCTTTTTCTGTCATAGAGAAGCCATGGTTCGAAGAGGGAGTTGATCCTCTTCGGAAATGGGTGGGTTAAGAGACAGGGGTTGTCGTCTACACCTTTGACAACCCGCCATCATGTCAGACACTTCGCTCCTGCACTCTACGTAATAGTTGAGCATGGTAGAGACGAGGAAATAGACAGCTCAAGATGTCTTCTAACATCTAAAGACATCGTAGTAGAAACTATTTAGTGTGGTCAATGTTATTTGTGGTGTAGGGAATTTTTCTACTCGGAACTCCATAGAAGTGCAAGGTTAACTTTTTTTTTCTCAATCAATCAAAATATCCATACACCTACGTGGGTGTCTCAGACCAAGTGAGTCTGAGAGAAATAGTCATTCGCATCTAAATGAACAAAGTATCTTGTGCCACAGGCCTTAGTCTTTTAGAAAGAAAGGGATATATTAACATCCGTATCCAGATATGCAGGGTAAAAACTTGTAGCACCGTCGCGATCCCACAGCAAGGACTCACCTCCCTTCTGCTCTTGAGTGGAGCGGGGCAATGCTGCATATCGACGCGGTGGTCGATCAGCGACAACCTCAATTTGCCTCTCGGGTCAATGCCTTCCAGTGCGTGTAGTGGACTGAAGGGTAGTACGGGGAAGGGGAATTGAGGATTTAGAAATTCGACTTACTAATTATATTTTTCTTCTGTACCAACCGAGTTCGTGAGGGACAAGAGATTCTGCATATGTCATTTCCCATGACACATGAAGGCAGTAGGCCTTTGTGACTGGCGAGGTTTAGGGAGTCAGGAATCTAGTTTCCTTCCGCGAACACTACAGTGATTGGGTCGGCTTCGGATCTTGTGAGTGTGGTAGTGATCTCGTGGGGAATAAATTCTGTTTCCGCGTGGATTTTCGGTATGAGTTTTCTTTTGAAGTTTAAGATAAAGTCTCTGGTGAGTTTAGTTTTGAGCATGTGTTGAATTAATTTTAGGTATTGCAGGTCATCGAAGCTACCAATTAAAAATAATAATAAATTATCCACCCGCATTCTGGTTTCCTCTGGTTGTTACAAATCTAGTTCTGAGGTGATCAGCATGGTAAGTTTTATGTTCTAAGGGATGTAGGTTCTGTTCTGTGTGTGAACCTATCTCTCTTACTAATCGTGTCTATGGTATTAGGGTGTATTGGTGTATGTTCCCATTCATGGTGGAACTTTGCAGAATGCGTAATCGTTGTGTATGTATACATCTTGATACCTATGTGGTCCTGTCATACAACTATGAGAGAAGCGAAAGAATCAGAATGCTGTGGTGGATAAGTCTGTGTATGGAGAAAAAGAGGCCAAGGATTGGCATGATGAAGATATACCTAGTAGAGACATGGTGTCCGATGGTAGGTGATAGTATGGACACTGTATTCTACTACCAACACCAGGGGATATTGTAGTTGGGGCACTGTCTGGCGGTAGGGTTACTTGTAAGTTGGTCTTATGGTTTGATACCCTCTACCGGGTGGTCGTGTCAACATGAATACACAATCGTCATCATGCATGTCAATAGCAAGGAGGATGCATGTCCTTATTAATTGGCTATTGACGGAATTGCTTGATGCATTAGTGTCGCCGGTCTAAGGGAAGATATACCCAAAGGAAATTATATCATTTTTTTTTATTATTTTCTTCGGTTATTCTTTCATTTGGCTTCACTTTGTGCGTTTTTGGGAGATCAGTAATTCCGTCAATTTTTGGTTTGTAATTTTTTTTCTACGTTACACGGTCGAAGACAAAAGAAAATTTACACGATGTGTAATTTGATGTCGTTTGTGTACTCTTTAGGTTATCTGAAACATAGAAGAAAAAGGTTGAAATTTAAACCAAGAGTCTCATGCACAGCTGAGAGCCGGGCATACGATAAAAAACAAATTATATATAGAGAACTTGTGTCTCTTTGAGCACTTCAATATACTAGGAGTTAATGTCTGGAAATTTACTTATGGTTTCGTCGATTGAAATTTTTGGGAAAGTCAGGTTAATTGTGTGTAAGCTCGGGATGTAGTTGTTGTTCTAATGTTCTAAAGACCTATTTCTTTAGATTTTAGTATGACACGTCGACTTTTGTACTCGCCAATCTTCCACTAAATACAAGTTATTGCCAATCACTTGGCTCACACGAACTTTAATGAATTCGCACTCAGATGTTTAGTTGCGTCGCTTAAGACATGATTTCTTTTATAAATCTCATCACCTACTTTAAATGTCACGTTCCTACTCCGAAGATTGTAATTCTTCTCGTATGCTTCGTGAGCTTTTATTAATGCTTGTTTTAGATAAGAATGAATGATGTTCATCCTGGCGACTTTGGGAAGCCAATCTATCTCCGAACAGTTCAGTCCACCCAACTCTCTCAGGAGACAATAATCTGCCCCGTGCTCTATCATGCGTTGCCCGAATAAGGCTTCGTATGGGGACATAGAGAGGGTTGAATGCACTGTCGTACGCAGGGCACTACTGATCGAAGACAGATGTGCATCCCAATCCGTCTGTCGAGGATTGACATACGACCGTATAGCCGCCAAAATTGAACGATTTACTTGCTCACTAGCATTCGAATGGGGAGCATACACCGCCGTCCGGTAGTGTTTGATCCCGAAAACATCAATGAGTTTTTGAAACTCCTTCCCAACAAATTGTGTGCCATTATCAGGGAGAATGCTCTCTGGCACTCCGCAAATCAAGAAAACGTCATCTTTCAGGAATCTGACCACGCTCGTGGCTGTTTCCTTGCGCAGTGGTTTGATGAAAACGAATTTGGTTAACTGATCTAACACGATCACGACGTAAACATTTCCAGATCTTGACCTGGGGTACGGCCCGAGAAAGTCAACATATAAATGTTGAAGCGGCCTACCCACCTAGAAACTGTTTCCCATCTCAGCTCTTAATGTCATGTTAGCTGCCTTACTTGTCTTGCACGCTTCACACCGGTCTACGTACAGTTTGACCTGAGTGAACATACCTGGCCAGTAGAATCTGTCTCTTAACCGATAAATTGTCTTCACCACCCCGCCATGCGAAGCACGCGGCGGATTGTGAGCCAATGAGATCAGAGATTCTGTCATCTCTGAGGGGACCCACAACTTCGAAGTTAGATCGTCGGCCAAGGGATTGCCAACCGCATGTTTGGTGCGTTTGGATATATACCCTTCCGACACTTTGAGGTCCGGTAACCGCTCCTGTTCCTTCCTGATATGACTGATGATATCAAGATAACCTTTTGACTTGAAGGATGGGTCCTCAAGGTCGATGTGGAGTACCTCCGAGGTTCCGATCTGCAGTAGGCATGAAAGGAAAGCTGACACTGTCAACTCATCGTCTTCATATTCTCTAGATAGAGCAGCTGGCACGACATTCAATGTTCCCTTTCTATGCTCTACCACAAAATCGAAGCCTTGGAGACGCATGCTCCACCTCGCTAATCTCCCGGTTGGATCCTTCATAGTCATCAGCCATTTCAGGCTGGAATGGTCCGTAATGACACGAAAATGGTATCCCTCAACGTAAGATCTAAACTTGTGGATACCTTCAAAAGTTGCTAAGCACTCGCGCTCTATCACCGAATAGTTTCTCTGTGCAGCATTCAGTTTCCGGGAGAAGTAGAATATGGGCTGCTCCGCCCCGTATTCATCCCGCTGACAGAGTACACATCCGATGCCAGTCGCGCATGCCTCGCAGAGAATGATGAATGCTTTGGAGAAGTCTGGATTGACCAATACAGGCGCTGAAGTCAAAGCTTGTTTGATTTGCAGGAATGCTTCAATAGCTTCTGGACTTAGCTTGAAGGCTTTTCCCTTTTTCAATGTCTCGGTCAAGGGTGCGGCTAGGGTGCTGAAATCCTTAACAAATCGCCTATACCAACCTGCCATACCGAGAAATCGGCAAACTTGACGAGTTGTGGTAGCTCAGACTTTGTGCCGCATTGCATAGACCGAAGGGCATGACTTAAATTGGTACAGTGGTCGGCCAGGTACAGTAAACGCGGTCTTCTCCCTCGAACTTTGCTCCAGCGGTATCTGCCAAAACGCATCCTTCAGGTCCACGCTAGAAATATAGCGCGTCTCTGTGAGACGTGCCAGCAGCCCCTCTATATGCGCAATTGGACGAGCATCTTCCTTGGTTACGGAGTTCAACTTCCGAAAGTCCAGACACAATCGGTTCTTACCAGGTTTGCGAACAAGCACCCTGGGGAACTCCATGCGCTGGAACTTTCCTCGATGACTGAAAATTTAGAATGAAACAATGACTCCCAACGAAAGCATGCGGTCCAATTCCACTTACATAAGAGTTTGTATCGCCGGAGAAACGGGATAGTATCTTTGCTTTATTGGTACGGCATCTCCCGTATCTATGTATTGCTGCACTAGGTTCGTTTTCCCGAGTCCATTGACTGCGAAAGAAGGAAATCTACGAACAACAGCTTCTAGTCGTTTAGACTCTTCATCATTCAACTTTATTTGGTTGGTGGGTCTCCCATCTGGCCCACCGGTCGTAATTCCTAAAGATCCGCAATTATATGAGGTGCAATCTGGAATTTTTGCCAAAAGTCGACGCCTAAATATAGACGTTGGCTTAACGATGGCAGAATATAAAGATCGATATCTTTTGTCACATTTTTGTATTGGATCGCTGTAGTGATCACTTCCACTATGGATTGCTTCTGTCCATCGGCCGTTTACACGGTAGTCTCTACCTTCCTTACCGCAACATTTTATCCTTCAAATAGGGAAGTATGTCGGTGCCTTAGCAACTTATACTTGCCCCTGAATCGAGAAGACCTAAGAATTTATCACCGAATAGACCGACCGTCACATAAGGACGTGGGTCGGTCGATTTTCTTCCTATGGTTGCTGAAGCTATGTTACGGTAAGTAGTCCGCTTCCGATGGTACCGTTCCCTTATTCGTCGTATCCGTTTGGACAATTCTGGGAAAGTGACTATTCTCTTACGTACTTCAATATAATTGCGTAACCTTTCATGAAATGGTTTTCGGTATAATGGTTCTATTAAGTTATTATTGTAATTCATATTTGTAATTGTCTTGGGTTCTTCTAAAATAGGGATTGTTCTACAATCATTGCTTATAATGTTTGTTAATTCATTATGGTTCTTATGTGGTTTTAAAATCGTGATTTTTTTAAGTTCAAGATTCGTTGTTGGCTTAGACACTTGAACTCCGGGTGAGTCTAGTCGGAGCGAACCCCCCGGTTGATGGGTTGTTTCTCCACTCGTTTCCCGCTGTGCACTCTTGGCATGTCGGACTATACGCCGTCGCTAATCCACAGCGGTAGCAAAAAACGTTCTTGGCATTACTGCTGCAGTCTCGGAAATGATGACTCACTACTTGGCATTTCCAACATTTGTGTAGCTTCGGATCTTTTGAAATAGCATCTATGCTACAGGGTTCAACAACAGTTTAATCGGGATGAGGCTCTTCTTTCAGCTCATTGACAAATCGCTTAATGGGTGGACGTTGTGTTGATGGTACAAAACTTGGATGCGTTGTCTCGTATTGGGATTGAAACTTCTCAATAGCGCGGCAGAAATATGCCAATTCCCTGAGACTTGACGTGTTATAAGTGATGAGCAACTCGCTCATCCTCCTTCTAACACTTGTTTTGATAATTTCTATCAATTCCCTCTCCGGACGAGGAGTTCGCATCTTAGAATTGATACTGAGGATTGCGTCATAAAAGTCGTTGAACGACTCACCGTTCTGCATTTTGCGATCTGATAACTTACGGAAGAGTTCCGTGTCGGTTTCTAGGCTGCGGTACTGTTCTACCAAAGCAGTCTTCAATGAAACCCACGAAGTGTGTTTGTTATTTTTCAAGTATATACATCCAAAACCAAGCTTCAACTGAACCAGACACGAAGTGATAAAAGTTCATCACTATCTCGTCCCATGGTACGTTGTTGCGGAAAGAAATCGTCAACTGACATGTTCTTGCCGTCGAAAATCAGCCCCCACTTTTGGAAATGTTTTATCCTGTTTGAGGATGTCGCATTCGAAGGCGCTCGTCTCTAAGGAGACGAAGTCGGTGGAGAATCATTAAAATTGAACGCGTTAAATAATCGTCGAGATTCGCACCTCGAGTCATCTGTGCTGGACTGATATCTAGTGAAACTCGATTGATTACCGGCGAATATGTGGGTGTCAACAAAGCAACTAAATCGTCGTCTGTTGGTAGAGGTTCAGTAAGGTTCCTTCTCGCTCCTGTTCCTCCCGTAGGAACGTTAACAGTAACTACGCGTGTAGTGTCTGTACTATTAGCAGACTTACTGGTAATATTGCGTGAAGTTGTAGCTTGGGGTTGGTTTGAAGGTTGAGCAGCAGTAGGTGGAAGTGGGTTTTGAGGGTTACCTCGAATAATGTTGGCGACTTGTTCTAAAAGATAGGTTTGGCTTTGAGCTAATTGCTCTTTAATGAACCTTCTCCTGTCGCATCGATGTGCTTCTATGGAAGCTGAAACAATGTCTTGGATAAATGCTGAATGATCAGCTGCGTCTTTCCGACGTTGTGCTTCTTCTGCGCTCAAATCTTCATTGTCGACAGGGGCGATCCTTGTGTCATTTCCTGTTCGGTCAAAGCCACCCTCAGATTGGTCGTCTTCTTCTTGAACCTCCTGAGCTGGCTCTCCGGCATAATTTGGTTTTAGTGGCATAATAATAACGTCACGTAAATCTGGGTCGTATAGACTTTGGGTTATGGTCTTCCGATTTGTACCACTCACTTAATGGTGATGACGATCGGACAGACTATATTCGTAAATCCAGTAAGTAAAATAAATTCAAGTAGACCGTGAGAAATTCCTCGAACGGATACTACTCGAGTAATAGACAAAAGAAAAATTTGGTAAGTCAATAGTGAAAGTATGAAAAATTTAAAATATACCGTGAGCAAAACCTCCAACGGATATTTATCAGTAACGTAATTCAAGAATGTAAAGATAATATAAAACTAAAAGGTGCTTAATAATAAAAGTAACTATATATGTACAGGCTTCTAAAGAAAATACTTCAAAATTTCTTCTAAGCAACTACATTCCTAAAATGTATACTTAATTTTATTCGTAAAATTCAATTACTGGATATCAATACTTAATTAATATTCGAAATGTTAATTTGATACTCAATAATCTAAACTTCAAAACTTAATAGTCTAGACTTCAAAAATCTAATCTAAGATTATACTCAATAATGATGGGCTCTATCCCAAAGATGTAAACTGTAAACCGTAAAGGGGCTCTATCCCAAAGAAAAACTAAATGCGGGTACTATCCCAACATACACGACAATCAAAAAGTTACGTCCCAACTTGTTTGACGGAATACTCAAAAATACTGGATACCTTAGAAGTTATATTGCCTTCCAACTATGCAAAAAAAATTAATACTAAGCTGAACTATATCTCAAAATTTCTAAATATATAAATTTGTGTTTCATAAAAGATTCGGGAGAGGGTAACCCTCCCTTCTTTGGAACAAGGTGTATGTGTTTCGGTTCTGCAACACAACCGATTAAAAAAAATCAAAGAAAAATATTAGTGTGTGTAGACTTAATAACTTTACAGCGTTCTATGGTATAAGAAAAGAACATTTCCTCTAAACGAAAAGTTGTTGAGGTATGTGACGATGACATTACGCTACTGCTGACGTACATCGGGTATAAAACCCCAACTACCGGTTAGCGCTTTATGTCCCATCGCATACCGTCACTTCCTAACATCTATCAAAAATTACTATAATCATCAAATACAAAAATTTGGGTAGTATAATAATTAAAAGGAAAGTACGTTGATTTGTATTTGAAACAAATTGGGTCGTAATTGAGCGAGTGACCAGCTTCTGCAGCTGACGTGCGTCGGGCAAAAAGCTCCAACCACCGGTCAGAAGACCTGTTCATTCTACTCTCCTACGACCGGAATCTCAGATTTCACCATCAGGATATATCAACATCTCAGCTACTGACAACCGAGCAAATCAAATGCTCAATCCGGACAGAGATCGAAGACATACCTAAGTGACAAGAGGTAGAGAAACGAGGGTAGACCTAATGCAACAGCTGACTCAGGAAAAATTCACTAAACCACTGGACAAAATAGTGCCTGCTATACTGATCTCGATGGTGTTCCTCTATCTAAGAGACCTGATCATCGAACAAACAACTTTAACTCGAAAACTGAAAAATTTCAAAAATTCTCAAAAATTCCTAACTTCCTAATACGTCACTCAGAATCGACCTAACTTTAATCAATTCTAATCTTATCTTCATTAACTAATTCGAGCCCCACGTTGGGCGCCATCTGTAACGTAATAATTTTAGAAAATAATGACAAATAATTAAAAAAAATATTTTAATGAAAATATTTTAAAAATTTCATCTACAATTCAATATGAATGCCCCATGAACATCCAAGACAAAAACCAATACCCATCAACAAAACCGAAGAAGAAGCAACTAGAGACAAGCACCCATACATCCTTGATACCCATACCAAAGTACAGCATCTCCATCGTCATCCAAACGCGTATCTGTGTTTTTAGTACCTCTGAAAAAGTCATACTTACACGTAGCAAACACGGCTTCCTGCTCCCCTTACTCCTCTCACATCTTCCATATTTCCTATCCATCCCCATCACAGAAGCGCGAACCATTCAACAGCATACCACAGGTACTGACCACAAAACACCGTGGAACAGCCGATGACATGTTCGCGGCTATCCACTACAAGTAATCGGTGTTCTCCTTGTAGTTATAATATACTGTAGCCTTCCTACTTAAATCCCACAATCATAACTAGAATTGAAATGCCATATTTAAACTCGATACACTCATCTCCAGAGGCTCCACTCCAGATTGCATCCATTAATCTAGCTATAGCTACCTACTCCTGCCGTTAAGGGACGGAAGCGATCCTAAGCCGGCAACGCCCCTTTGCGTCAAATGCTTGTCAAGAGCAACCGATGCGAATGGCATGCGACAACGTAGAACCGTGGTTGGGATCGACCGTTGCGGTGGCCGGCAGTATCTTAGCCATGACTTGCTCAGCCAGGCCGTGGGTACTTGATCCGGGATCTACATAACCGGTGTTACCTCTTTTTTTTCTGCCGACCGTTGAACCAAAGATGTGCGAGTTCGAATACGAAATGTTGAAATGCTTAAGGGCCCTCAAAGTCAATGCCGAAAAGAATTATAAGAATTGAATGAAAAGCAAGAATTGATTCGAGATTGCACCTTCTAATAATTATAGAGTGAAACCATAGTGCGAAAGAGAAGAATTTAGATCGCAACACGTAAGTATTTAAAAGAAAGCAAGTCATAGATGTTCGTGATTGCTCTGGCGTATTATTAACTTCCTTCTATTCTGCTGCCATGATGTAATGCAGAAAGTGGAAGGAGAGGTGACTAACATTGCGGGGAGGGAGGATCAAAGGTGTTAACGATCCCCCTGGTCTCTCAACCCACCCAATTCGCATACAAGAATCAACTCTCTTGTTAGCGACCTTGGCTGTCCTCGGACCTATGAGTCCCCACGACTCAATACTATTATTGGGCAGCCCCTGATATGATAGGCAAGCAAAAGATTGCTTGCTTATATCATCAACCTATCCAAAACCTAGCACCTAACCATGATACTAGATCTCATAACTCCACCGTTGCTCTAATGGTACTCCCTATGAGTATTACACCTTGTACATTACCTTGTTCCTTGCGAAGGAAGTGTGAGTGTTACCACCCTCCCTAAGAAAAACTTACTCAAACATCCTGAAAAACCTATAGGATTTTCATAAAATTTCAAAAAAGATTGAATTCAAATGCAAAATTTTTCTTTGAAAACGTTATAAAAGAAGTCTTATTTATTAAAAATTAACTTATGAACTAACACGTTATCAACTTTATTGAAGTATCTTATTAATCAAAAAAGATAAATAGCAAGAAAAAGATAAACTTGAAAGTATCTTCTCTGATCGTTAATTAAATCAATGTTATAAAATTGTAATAAGCTTTCAAACGATAATCTAAAATAAATATACTCTAATCTTATCAAAGGCTCTAAATATTTAAATTCTAATATCTTAATTGTATCAGCAAGTTAGGACTATTGCCCTGCCTTATACTCTGAAAGGAAATATTAAATTTGTTGTAAAAGAAGTTTATACTAATAGTCTTCCAAAAATGCAAAGAAAACTTCTTAGCTTTTCCAAAAATGGATCGATTAGCGGACCGAATGATTTACATTAAAAAGACCGTAAATAAAAAAAATCTACCGCGGCGTCGGATTCTCACCGCTGACGTAGTCAGACAAATTTTTTATTATTATTGTTATTCATTCTTTATTCTTGATACACTTAAAGATAATTACAATTTGTATGTACTTGAAATTAAATTAAATTGAAATCAAGGAATAAATTAGTGACATTTTATATTTTTAAAGAAAAATTGAATTTAATGGCACATCAAAATAAATAAGGCAACATTAATGTATAAAGAGTAATGTGGGGTGAATAATTTCATGTTTACTTAAAAAATTTAAATAACAATTTATTAGGAAGCAAGAAGGCAAACAAAAGACAAAACAAAAAAAAATGTCAGTAAAGAAACAGATAATTTTAATAATGCAATTTGATTTAAGAAAAGAAATCTATAAAATTCAAGCAAAAGACTATACAACTTTAATTTGCTCGTGATTAAACTCAAAAAGCCAGGATTTTATTTTTTTAAGGAAATGAGTGAATGATCTAATGGATCTTATATCAGCGGGAAGCTTATTGAAAATGATACAGGAAACAACAGCAAAGGAGTTTTTGAAATGGGTAGATCGGAAGGAGGGGAAGTCAGAGATCGGACTTTGTAAATAGCCACTTCGCAAAAAGAAAATTTTCAAAACTTTGAAATAGAACATGTGTTTTACAGGAAGAACATTTAATTTTTTAAACAATTCAAAAGAATGGGACAAACGGCTGACACCACAAATTTTTCTAATCGCAAACTTTTGAAGGTCAGCTATAGGTTGAATCCTAGAATTGTATGAACTTCCCCAACAACTTTACCCATGCTCTAATTTAGAGTGAACAATTCCAAAATATACCATTCTTAGAGATTTGCCATTTAAGAATTTATCAAGACGATGCATTGCACGGAGGGAGCACAAAAGGCACTGTTTCAGTTTGTTAGTATGGTGAGACCAACTCATGTTTTGGTCAATAATGATACCTAAGTATCTAAACTGATTGACAACTTCAATCTTGAAACAGGACGGAGCGCAACTAAGGTCTGATTTGAACAAAACTTTCGAGCTGTTGGGTTCACAAACACAAGCAAGGTCACAATGACGATTACAATTAGTCATATGGAAAACTGTGTCAATGTCAGGGCTTACCAGAGAACTCAAACTGAAAAACATAAGTTTAGTTTTATTGCTGATAGTCAGTTTGTGAGCGACAAACCACATCCTTAGTATATTAACATCTTGGTTAATATCAGCAATTAAGTTAAGTGGGCTAGTAGAAGCATATGCTATACCTAAATCATCTGCAAAGGCTTTGACTTTGCCAGAAAAGTTTTGTAAAAAAGAGAGTTAAGGAATACAATAGGGCCAAGAACAGATCCTTGGGTGAGAACATTACACAAACTGAAATTTTCACCAATCTTTACCTTTTGCGATCTTTTTTCTAAATAGGACGCAAACCAGTTTAAAATGAAACCTCGGAAACCAGCGCAGTACAATTTGTCCAAGAGAACGCTATGGTCAACCATATAAAATGCCTTCGTAATGTCATAAAAGAGACCAGCACATGATTGTTTAGTATCCAAACCTTTGCTGATAAAGGAGCAGAATTCAAGGAGGGCATCTTCGGTGGAAAGACCTTCTCTAAAGCCATGCTGGTCTTGGCTGAAGAAATTAATTTTCTTGAAGTATTTTAACATGCGATTTTGTATAGCTTTCTCGAAAACTTTTGATATAGACGATAGTAAGGAAATAGGCCTATAATTGTTTTTGTCTTTTTCTGTTACCTTTTTAAACATGGGAATCACATGAGCTACCTTTAGTTTTTTAGGAAAGCTTCCAGTGCTGACACTTGTATTAAATATATGAGCCAAAACATCGATTACGTTAAGCGCTATCTTCTTAAGTACTAGATTAGACATGGTACCATCTCCACATGAGTTAGAGTTATCTAATTTATTAATAATTTGAAGAATTTCAAGACCAGAAACACATTAGCAATCGTTGTTGGATCAACCAAATCACAACCATCATCATTCAGAGTAATAGGGTTCGAAACATTTGAAGAATTAGCATTAATTATACTATTGATAGCCTTCCATTCTTTTCTAGGGTTACTTAAAGAACTTTGAACTTTATTAGAATAGAACCCATTTCGTTGTGATTTGATGTCCTTAGTAACTTTTTTACTTAAACTTAAGAAACGACTTCTTAGCATTTAGTGGATGTTTTGAGCATTTTGAACGAAGCTTATTTTTAAGTTCGATTTTTTTCAAAAGACACTTACTTATCCAGGGTTTAAGTCTGGTTTCAGATTTTCCTAGGACTACTTCCTGACTACACGTTTCAAGGTGACTTTTCAGTATTTGTAAAAATACATCATAGGCACGACTTCTTAAGTTAGCATTTAGTGGATGTTTTGAGCATTTTGAACGAAGCTTGTTTTTAAGTTGGATTTTTTTTAAAAGACACTTACTTATCCAGGGTTTAAGTCTGGTTTCAGATTTTCCTAGGACTACTTCCTGACTACACGTTTCAAGGTGACTTTTCAGTATTTGTAAAAATACATCATAGGCTAAGGAGGCATTATGAACGGAGAGTACGGAATCCCAGTTTTGAAAGCCGAGAGCAATTTTTAAATTCAAATCTGATTTTCACTAGCTTAGATTGAGAGGAATTTTGACAGTATCTCTTGGTTTTTAAATGACGGAATAAAATTCCAGTCATGCAATGATCTGAAATATTAAAATCAAAATTGATACCATTGCATTGGTTCAAGGAAATATTATTAGCCGAATGAAAACGTAGTCCAAACATGTATTTGAAGAAGGTCGAGTTGGCTCATTAATAAAGGAACTAAGTCCATGTTGAGCTGCCAAGGCAATAAAAGAGTTAGAGATTAAGTTAGATACCAAAATATCGATGTTCATATCTCCTAATAAAACCAGATTTTGTATGTTTTCATCAGCTAAGTAATTTTCAAGCATTCGAAGGAATAACATACTGTTTTGACTACTCAGTCTATGGATGCATACAAACTTAAAAAATTCCTCACATACTTTTATCAACAACTCTAAGACATCAGCGCACGACCAATTAAGACACCTAATTTCATACTCAATTGAGTCACGAATAAAAACTCCAACACCACCCGCAGAATAAAATTCATTGGTACACGAACAAAAATTATAACCGGAAATAGAATATGCATCACTTTCGTACTCAAAAATCCATCTTTCAGAAACAAATATAAGATCTGGTAGGTAAACCAGAGCTTCCAAATTACACACAAGCAAATCAAAGTTTTGCCCCAGACTCCGAATGTTCTGGTGAACAACAAAAAACGATTTAAGATCAAAAGAGGGTGAATTAAAAATACAATCATTAACGCTACGAATAGTAAGGGGGAAGGGAGTTGCTGTAATGATCGAGATAAAAATTATCGGAAAACATATTAGTTAAGTGTAAAAAATAATATATTTAATTATTCAAAGAACTTAAATCATTGAATGATCTTATTACAGCAACCCTTCCTTTGTCTACTTTACGCATCAAAATCTGACAGTTTTGGAACCATAAATATTTATATTTAAGCTCAACTTTCTTTTTCTTTGCTTCCATGAACAAGGCTACAGTATAACTAGTGAAAAAATGATTTATAAATATTCTTGTATCACCACCAATAACAAATAATGAAGAATTGAATTTCTTAACTGCAGACTGCTTACTCATCATAACTTTTTTTTTTTGCATCTTGTGAAGAGAATTGGACACAAATGACTTCGTTGTGTGTTTTGTTGTTGACAGCATCGGAACCAGATGGGTGGACAGTTGCACTCTTTGCAGGTGTACGTTTAAAATAGCATTGCTGAATATCATCTTCGGAGAGAGACACATCCAGTGCATTTTTTAATATTGTGTGTACACTACACACTCAGAGGCATTGTTGTTGTTGACGTTAGGCTTATCAGTTATCTCAATAGTGTTCTCTATAATCTTCTGCTCTCTCCAGTTTAATTTACTCTCTAGACTTAATACCTTTGCTTTTAAAAATTGATTTTCCTCTTTAAGTTGATTAACGGTGGAGAGGAAATTACAATTTATTTTTTTCAGCTGCAATATTTCTTCATAGAGGAGCTGCAAGGTTATTTTGTTGTTGGGCAGGTCATTGACATCACCTGAGTCAGAACCAGTTCTTGGCCTTTTATGTACATTCTGCAAATGATTATGTTTATCATCGGGAATAGACACATTCATATGTGAACCACATTGCGGGGCGGTGGAGGGAGACAAAGATTCTCCCGCCACTGATGGCAAGGTAGCAGTATTTTGTTGTTGTGGAAGACTGGAACACTTGTCACAAGTCACAACGGAATGGATTATTTTGATCGGCTAATAATCCGTCGGCTGAATTAGAATTAGCGCAAGAGAGATGAGTGAACAAATTACATATGGCACACGCAATTTTATTGACACAATTGCGCCCAATTACTTTATTGCAAACTAAACAATGCATTATGTAATTATTGCAGGTGACAAGAAGCTCGGTTAAATTTAGTTGAAAAAAGTGCGCACCCCACGACACTCACTAAACACGTCCGTTCACTTCAACGTTCAACGTTCATCAAAGAGGGAAAATTCAGTTAAACAGACGGAAGGGATGTTTCGGACAATTGGACTATCTACATATGTGTAAACGCGCAGAATTTTATTTAAACCAAACACTGAGATTTTGAATACGACAAGTATAATTAGGCAGAAGGGATTTGTTCAAGGTCCTATACTTGAAACAGCAGAGAGGTAAATATAGGTTATCAAAAAAAAAAAAAAACCATACACGAAAGAATACAATTCGTATTCAATCGAGTAATCGAGTGTAAATGTAAATATATCTAATTATAAGATGTTCAAATAATATATAGTTCAAACTACATGCAAATCATTAAGTTTTGTTTCTGGCTACCAATAGGGTAGTTCCAGTTAACGATATCCAAATTACGCTGTTGCTGAAGTGCACTCCGGGAACAACCTGTAAATTGGTTAGTTAAATATGTAAAAGATAATATTGTTTCTACTCTTCAATATATTTGTAAAGATCTGTTCTTAAGATCTCTGCTCAAGGATTCAGTGCGTATGTTGGTTGGGTATGATGCCTTGAAAACTCAAAGTCATACTCTCAGGATAATATTCATATAGTCTCAGATGCAATAGACACAATCAAGAAGCGCGCGAAATGAAAGTAGCAAGTAATTCCTGTGTCCATTGGCGTACAATATGGAAATAAAACACGTAAATATTACACGGTTTACAAAAGTTAAGGGCGAATAACTAATTGCCGAAAAGGCTGTTAGCGAATTAAAACGTAAACGCGACGTCAAAACGCGAATGAGTGGTCGCTACCGACGCGGAACGGGTGTGTCGTGAAGACGAAGTGAAAAAAAAAAAATAAAAAGTGTAACGCGAAAAATAACAAAAAGAAAACAAACAAATGGAACCTGGGTTCGGGAGTTTAACTAGCTTGTAACAGTGTCTCGGAACGAATTGAGACTTTCAAATTCCCGAGTTATCAAAGGGAAGCACGGGCTTCAATAATATTACTCAAATGCATTTACGGAATAAATTTACTTGCTTTAAGAAATCGATCTCAACACGATAACGGAACGAAAGAAGGATAATTATGGGATTCCATTTCTCCCTTGGCACAAGTATACACACTCCAATGAATATATTGTAAGCACTCATATAAATTCACATTAAATCCTCTATAGCTTAATAAACTTCTTCAATAAATAGCGTAAATTGTAGCTAGCAAGCTTCAAACAGCTTCTACATACCACCGTCCGTGGTATTGTATATCATACACCCGAATGAAACATGGGGTATGTGGCGATTGTGAATTTGCCAAAAAGATACTTCTATAGTGCACTGAGGTTCTAATGCTCCCTCAAGAATAAACTACAAATAACTACAAAATCTGTTACCTGACAGTATAAATTTGCGAAATACTTTTTTTTTCTTTAATACGTATAGATCCAGTACAGGTGAGTACAGATGTAGGTAAAGATGTAGGTAAGGATGTAGGTAAGTATAGTTGTAAGTAAAGATGCAGGTAAATGTTGGTGGTATCCCTCGGTGCTTCAGAATTTGCAATAGGAGTTGATGACGTACTTGGGACCGGCATCTGTGTCGAATACACTCTCCTGGCGTCCTGGTGAGTATCTGCTGGAACAATTTATCAAAAACACGTTGGGGCCTTCAGCCTTTTCGAGACTGGGTACCCTGGTAGAGTTGCTTGAAATGATGAGCTTGTTAGATATAAAAGTTGAAAGCGTGTCACGCGGTGGTGCTACAAGGCAGAGGCATGAGGGCGTGAATTGTCGCTGGTGAGTGGCGTGAGCGTCGGCGAGCCGGCGAGCTGATCAACGCTCGACGTTCACTCGTGTATAAACTTAACCCAATAAAGGAAGGAAGAGCAAAAAATTCCGAGGATCTATCCTCGTCGCTGTGTACGGGCGTGAGGTGGACAATTTTGATAAATTGGCTGGAATAAAAAAGGCGATAGTTTTGTGTCTCGCTGGAGTGCGTCGTGCGTATACATATATATTTATATGGATATATATAAATAGTTTATAAAGGTTGCAGCGCATATGCGCAACACAAAAATATGATTTCCAAAATTAGGGGTGGAATGATGGCTTCCTCGAAAACGTGGATTGGTATTTTTCGAGGAGCAGCCTCGCCTGCCCTGTGCCGATGGCTATGCGTTGCCTCGATTCCTCCTCAGCGTTGAATATTTCCTAAGAAATAAAAGGAAATAAGGGAAATCCTTGTTTAAAAGCGTGCCGATCATGTGGCTTTGCTTAATTCTTATTGTTCATAGAAGCAAAATTATATTATTTTTTCTCTATGAACAATGATGAACTGCTACGTTACCTTTAATTGGTGTAAAAGCAATTGCTTTTATAATTGGGGTAAAAACTTCCAATTGCCCATGCAATTGGATGGTTTTTGCAGCATCAGCAAGAAAAGAAAAGATCAAAAATGGGGCGCGGTTCGGCTGCTTACAAAAAAACTTATTCGTTCTCTTGCGGAGTTCTTATTGCGTCAGTGTCTTCCTTCAAAATGAAGTCTATAGACAATTTCTCGATCCACAATACCATATTCCAGGTAACCAACGCCCTGTTTTCCAGTATACTTCCTCTTTCCAATATCTGATCTGTTTATTTGTTGACAGGGTAGATGGCGTGCGATAGGGAGCATTAAGGGGTAGTGCTCACTGCACTCTTTGTCAAACGCGAATTAGAATTTTCAAATACGTACGTCAGATTGAATAATTTGGATGGAACTGTCTGAGGTGAGGTTCTGGTTGTGCTGGATAACATAACTATGCATCGCACCGAGTACAAGATAGAAGGACCCTAATCGCTTTTATAATCAGATAAAGTTATTTTGAGACTGTTTCTGTCAGTGTACAAAGTCAATAAAGCGAGAAACTGTCAAGGTGGCGCTAGTATCTTCATTAAGAATATAAATTGACAAATTTCGTTATGTGAATCCTCTAATGTGATACGGATTTCGTGACTCGTTCAGACTTGACACATGCCAGGTATGGGACATTGGTACCGAATTATTGGCACTTATGTGATAGGCAGGGCCGGCCCGAGCTAAATTAGCGCCCTGTGCAAGCTTTATCATTGGCGCCCTCAATTGCGGTGATTTTTGGAAGAAGTCATTTCCTCATTACCCAAGGGGTAGACTTTGCAATGCGTTTTTTTAACAAGGTATCCCCAACAGGCCTATTCGATATATCAAAAAAATAATAGTAACTGAAGAATACAAAAATAATTGTAAATTTAAGTCAAAAAATATATCACAAAATTATAGGAGATATACAAGATATATTTGAGGTAGGTTGTGTAACGTACAGTTTGTGAATTTTCATAAGCGAAAGCTTATAAAGGGTGATTCACTTAAGGTGTGCCAAACAGATAGAGCGAGTAGGTTGAGTTGGAACAAGAAAAACTCATGTGGGAGGGGGTTCTATTCCCTTCCATTTAGCTGAGAGGGGCAATTTTCTTAAAACATGACTTGAATTGGAAACAAAAATTATTAAAAAATAACAAAATAACTTCTACAACGCCATGCTATGCCATTTTTTAATGCCAAAAACCTCTTCTTTTACCTATTTGGTTTTGAAAAATATTTATTTTAGTGAAATTTTTCAAAATATTAATTTTCAAACTCAAAATTTAAAAAAAAGTTAAAATAAAATTTTCAAACTAATTTTATTTCAAATTTTTACCTTATTTAGTACTTTTTTGCCAAAATTCAATGCTCTTATTTGATTCAAGTCCAACATTAAAAACCGTATGTCTCTAGGATTTCTTGTTGCCAAGCTATTCAAAAATAAAAGAACCTATTTCTACATAAAAACACGAAAATCTAGCCTTACGAGATGGCACAATCAATGCAAATTTTTGTGTTTTTTATGAACAAAAAGGTTGGGATATTTTTGAATAGCTTGGCAACAGAAAGTCATAGAGCCATACGGTTTTCAGTGTCTGACCCAAAACTAATAAGAGCATTGAGTTTTGACAACAAAAATAATACTTGAATACATCAAATTTTGAAAAAAATTAGTTTGACATTTTTGTCTATTTTTTTGTTGCCATAATTTTGAGTTTGAAAGTTAATTTTTTGAAAACTGATCACTAAAATAGCTTTATTTAAAAACACTAAAAAGGAGGAGATTTCTGACTTTACAAAAAGATATGGCATGGCATTGTAGGAGTTACCGTTATTTTTAATTATTTTTGTTCCAATTTAAGTCATGTTTTTAGAAAATTGTGCCTCCTGGCTAAACGGAGATGAAGAGACCCCCCTTCCATACGATTTTTTTCTTGTCTCAACTCAACCTACTTGCTCTAGCTCTTTAAACAACCTCACACCAAAAATAATACAACAAGTATTTTGTGTCATATTTGCTAACACCGATTACCCTGTATTAGTCAAAAAATTCTTTTTTTTAATGGAAACAATGACTGGCAGGCAAGAACAAAAAAAGAGAAAAAGAAAATTGAACAAAAAAGATTCACTCAATAACGACAAACTACAAACCTCATCATCAGTCATCACTCATTATTTCCATTCCATATTTAAATTTCAACTCAACCCTTTGTCATCTCTCATCTCTCCAGATGAGTGATAAGATTCCACTCATAAAGAGAAGCCAATGACAAACTTAAACAAAGTACAAAAAACACTCAACCGAAAGAGTTTAAATTCATAGGTGCAATTTTTAATTTTGCACACTGTTGTGTACATGAGTATGAATTTTGTACCTCAGAATTTCTGTTGAGTAACATTGCTCACTTTGATTTCATATAGAAGTACTGACATCGTGCGCATGTTACCAACATGCACACTGTTAACTATCTGTATTTATGCTGTTGAATTTTTTTTTATTTTACACTGCATAGGGGTGGGTTATGAAAATAAAACAAAATTTCTCATACGTGGTGATGCCTTATAAAGAGAAAAATAGCATATAGCTAGGTAGGTAGGTATATCTATTGAAGCTAACTTGGTAGATACAGTTTTTTCTTACTGTGGGACTGTGGGGTGGGTGTGAATAAGAAGGTAAACATGGATTAATTTTTGGAATAGTAGATATTAAGTTTGTTTAATGAAGAAAAACTAGATCAGAACAGAACAGAACAGCACAAGTGTGTGAAAACTGTCAGAACAAGTTAGAACAGAAAAATGTAGTTTCGTATTTGACAGCTCCCCTATCAGCTGTGCAAATAAATCTTTTGTAAAATTTTTATGTTTGCGTTCAAATCTTTTTAATTATAAACTATAAAAAAATAAAATGAATATTTTGGAGGTGTTATTGCAAGAGATGTTAGAAGATTCAAGCAGATCAAAGTTCTGAATTCGCACAAAACGCAATTTACAATACTCCCTATTTTCTAATGCAGATCCCGTTTTTGGAGAACACTCCACAGTCAAAACTTGACCTGATGCGGACCTAATTTCTATTTGCACTTTATCCATTTTAGTTTTTAGTTTATAATTTTATTTTATTTTATATCGTCGCAACTTTTCAAATAATTGCAAAAATTCAGTTTTCAAATAATTTCAAACAAGTCAGCTGACACTTTTGACAGTTCTCACGCACTTGCACCACCTCAAAAGTAGGAGTAGGAAATATTGTTCTAAACTGTGTTGGACAACTTCATTAAACACAAAGTGACAGATTGTAGAACAGAAAAGAACAGGATTTTTGCTCATTGAACACCAAATTTTGTACTTTTCAGATCTTTTCTGTTCTTTTCTGTGCAGCTCAGATTCATTGAACACACTAATGTATATAATTGTATATATCTCATTAAATTCAAATTAGCTGTTAGTTATATAATGAATATCAATATTGGTGTGAGCTACAAAAATAAATGAGAATTAAAAAAGAAGGAAGTGGTTACGAGGTGACTATTTAAACGCTCGCCCAAAGCGCCCATTGGTTTCAGCGCCCTGCGCATTTGCACCGCTTGCACGTATAGCTTGTCCGGTCCTGGTGATAGGATCTCATAGGATCGAGTGAATGACATTTCCGTGGGAATAAAAAAAAACTAGTCTTGTTTTCCTACATGGTGGTAATTAGTGTAACCTAGGCTTTATTTCATTTTGATGGACAACCTCTGGTCCTTTCAGCCCTGGAGTCACACTTGCATTGAGTTCTAGATATTACAGAAATGGTACTTCAACACCTTGAGTAGCAGTCTGATACTACAAAGCGCAGGTTCAATTTGACAAGTCGAGAAAAATAATCGGCCGCATCGACTACTTTACTCGATTTGCTGCCTGACGGCTATCTGTCACATTTTGCAGGTCCGACATTCTCTATGTCGCGGGTATCTCTACATTTATACTCTGATTAGTGTGATCACTACGCCTATAGTTCTGGGTGTGATCGGAGTATAAATCGAGCTAGTGTTTGTTCGTTTCTGGATGTCTTATGCCTTTCCACTAAAATCATGGGAACGAGAACATTCTAAGAAATTGATTTAAACTGGAAAAATTTGTGGAATCTGATTTGGACGTGGAGTCCATTTTGAAATTGGATTCCTTTTTGTGGAACCTTCTTCGGTGGATTCCATTGGGTGCGTTCAGCACGTTACGAGTAAGATGAATGTTCCGCAGGTAGATCGCACCAGTGGCGTTCACTCTTTGCCAGTGACTGGCGAGAAAGTTTTCCCTACAAACACCTGAAAACTGGCTGAGGTTGATAAAGAGTGTTTAAAAGAGAAGATTTGAAAATGTCAGAAGGCTAAGTGGAAGACAAAGGGGTGTCAGAAGCTACTAGAGTTGTCAAGAAATTTAAAAATTTACCTGACTCGGGCACTTCTGACGTTTTGTCAGTTTATTCGTGCATATATTTAGGGAAGTATATGCTTTCATCAACAAAAGTCCAATCCCACCACCGACTTGGTCAGAACGTAACCATTGATAGGTATAACTTCGAGGTAGTCAGTGAATTTGTCTACCTGGGCATGGGCACTGCTGTAAACACAGGCAAGAACATCAGCGCTGAAATCAAACGCAGACTAACTCTTGCTAATCGCTGTTTCTTTGGGCTAAGTAAGCAATTGAGGAGTAAAGCCCTATCGAGAAGAACCAAGGTGACACTGTGTAAAACACTCATCATCCCGGTCCTGCTATATGGTGCGGAAGCATGGACCCTCTCCCAATCGGATGAAAATTCACTTGGAGTCTTCGAGAGAAAAGTTCTGCGTACGATCTATGGTCCTGTCTGCGTAAATCGCGAAAACAACGTTTGGAGAAGAAGATATAACAATGAACTGTACGAGCTGTACAGCGACATAAGCCTAGCCAGAAAAATTCGAATCCATAGACTAAGATGGCTGGGCCATGTAGAGCGAATGGACATTGACGCTCCAGCTCGTAAAGTCTTCAACGCCAAACCCGAGGGAGTCAGAAGCCAAGGTAGACCTCATCTTCGATGGAGTGACCAGGTAGAGGGAGACATCCGTCAACTTGGAGTACGAAATTGGCTGGAGGGGCATTCTCAGCAAGGCCTTGGAGTACCACGCTCCAGTGGCGCCAACATAAGTAAAGTAAGTAAGTAAGTAATATTAAGGGATTAAATTCCAAAAGTCAGAAGGCAGACTGGAAAACTTGTATTTTTCATTAATTTTTTACTTTGACGAAAAAAAATGTAAATATTTATAAGGAACAAAAATATTAAAAAACAACCGCAGGACTTACGATGTTATGAAGAAGCTTTTTTAAAAGCCAACAAATCATTTTTTAGTATTCTTTCTAATTAATTTTCTTTTAAATAAAACTTAAAAGTTTTCGAAAAAAATATTTACAAACTATAAATTTTGAAAAAACATCTTTCAAACCATTTTTTTCAAAATCTTACGCAATTGAGTACTATTTTAGTTTTTGATTTTTAATGCTTTTTTCATTTTTTAACTAACAATCAAAACCGGATGCTGAAATGTCTTGTAGTTTTTTTTTAGTTTCTATTAAACTAATGAATGAAAGGATTAATTTATTTTTATTCTTGCAATATTGTTGGCATGGTAACATTTGTAGGGAAAACTTTCTTGCCCTCCATTTGCTTTGTAGGGAAAACTTACTTGCCCTCCAACTGCAATTGATGTTCGCAACCGGTGCCATCTATCGGATAAACCGATTGCCAACTCACATAGTGTTGGACGCACCAAATATGGTCGGCCATTAAATGGGAATCCACATCTAGAATCCACCCCTACGAACGCATTCCACTTCTCTCGGAATTTGCTCGGTCTCCATTTTGGAAAAGAGAATTTCCAAGACATGCGCAGTTTGCTATTCCCATGGAAGTGTAATTTCTGCGCGATAGGCGACTAAAAGTTATCACTGTGGATATAATGCTTGGCCTACACATGAAACTACATAGGATGTGGTTAACACTATGGGCTGCAGAACGCCGTGTTTACACCAACAAAAAAAAACCTAAGCGGAAAGAATTTCAGGTTGACAGTCGTTTGTCATATTGCTGGTTATGTGTTATTTGGGAATGCGAAAGCTTTTTCCATCCCAGCTGATTTACCTAAATGCATTATATTTGCTGGGTCATAAATGTTGTGTCTGACAGATAGTCCAGGAGTATTCCTCAAATCATTCAGTAAAAATTCACATTGGTAGATAATTCTGAGGTTGAGTGTGAGTGGTGATATGATCGCCAATGACGTCATATGTGACTTCGGATTTGTTCTATTCCGTAATTTTTACTGACCAGTGGAACCTTCGAGATAAGTATTTTTGCTTTGCAAATAGCCATCTACTAATAAATAAAACTAATTCCACTCAGGATGGTGCTGAGTGTGAACAGACCTAAAATGACAGATGAGAAATTGTCATGGTTATGGTGACTTTTAGTGCTATTAGCTACCAAAGAACAGGTCAGGTTAGTGCAGAACAAGTGTATAAAATACCTGTGACAGGAATTCACGAAATTTTGCAGTGAAGACGTTTTCACTGTCAGTTTGGATACGCTATCCATCACCAGAGAGAAATTGACACTAATATTCTTCAAATCCGAAAATGTGCAAATCCAGACCTAATATTTCGTCTCTGCAACACTTTACAAGAAAATCATACTCAAAACGCAGAATACTGCTTGTATTTATCTGTTTGACATGCATCATGCACCGAAAATGCGGAACACCAAATATCGGTAAAGTGTGAACAGACCATGTAAACCCACAACCACAAATTACCTTTGACGTCATAAACACACAGAGTTTTGGAATGATAGAAATCGTGTTGGAAATCAGGGCGTTGGCTGATTGGAAAATTGGAAGTATTAACCAGGAAGCCAGACATAAACTTCATTTTGAAGAAAACCTCCGCCGAAGTAACAAGTCCGCGACAGAACTTGTAAGCAAAATAGTTTTTTTTGTGAAGCGGCAGCCATATTAGGCTTCAACGAGGAGAAATAATATATTTGCATATGCAATGTATTATTTCTCACCAATTATCACTATCATTCTATAAAATTTATACCAGGTAAGTGAAATTAAAACATTCTTGTTTTTCGGAGTGAAGGAATTTTAATTCTTTCATACACATGTATATGGTATAAAACCTTTTTTTTTTATTATTTTCGATACCTTGATTGTGTTGTCAATATTTCTTGTGTCGTGGGAGGTAACATTTACGCTCGACCACGGTTTTGGGTCGTTAATTTGAAAGTCCATTACGGTAGGATTAGATACTTACACATCGTAAAAATTATCGGTGTTAGTTTTCTAGATACGATGTTTAGGAAATTTTAGGTGATTCGATTTAATATTACCCAATTTATCTTTTTTTTTTACCGTCGCGTAAGGCTTCGAAAGCCAATCTCGTTCATAGCGTTGGTATTGTTGTTTCATACCATCACTTCTCACTTTCTTGTTGTTTTCTTTAGTTGTTACTATATTGTTTTAACAAATTTAATTTGAACAGTTGATTTTCAAGATTAAATTAAGCTCTAGCTTCAAATAAAATTTAATGATAAATTATAGAGATTTCTAAAAAGGTCAAGAAGAACCTTGAAGTTAAGACAGTAATAAAGAATTTTAAAGTTTGAAGATTGACTTTTACAGAGCGTCAATAATAATTTAATTCAAAATTGACTTTTATTTTTTTTTTTTTATTTCTGCGATATCATCAGATTCCAAAATTAATTAAGAGAAAATAATAAAGTTTATAATCTTAGGACTTGTTAGGTATAAGATATTCTTTTACACCCTTTAAGGTAGAGTTAAGTAATTATTAAGAATTTAAAAATTTAATAAAAGAATCATTCAGTTTGTAACGTTTACGAAAATTTTCAGCCTTCTTATTTATTTTGAGAGACTTTTGTAGATTTTCTTAAAAGATGCAGACATGTTTATGAACATGAAGTAAGCTATTCTGAGGGAGGGTGGTACCCCTCTCATTTCCTTGGTGGAACATGAAGTGTTCGTGTGTGTGTAGTTTCTCTCTTCTTCCTTGTTGCGGATTAGGGTTTAGTGAACAGTGTCTCCGAGTTAGATGCTATGTCATTGTTAGGTTAATAGAGTAAGCAAGCTTTTCATAGTTTGCTTTTCATTTTAAGGGGTTGCCCAAATAATCTTTATGAGTCGTAGGGACTCATAGGTCCGTGGACAACCACGGTCGGTGGCGAAAGAGATGATTTTCACATCGAATTGGGTGGGTTGAGAGGCCAGGAGGGTCAATCAACATCTTCGATTCCTCCCTCCCTTCATGCTTAGACACCTCGATATCTGTGATCAGCATAGTATTGCGGCGGCTGAACATATTGATGATGAGAATAAGCCGTAGCTGCCACGACTAACTATGGTATGCCTGAAAGAAAATACTTACGTGCAGGGTTCATATATGCTAGGATAAGAGAGTAGACAGGGTTTCTTACTTTTAGATTAGGGTTATTCACAATGCATAGAGAGGTGCAGCCTTGGTTCGACTTTCTTTACAGTCAGTTCGTTACAATCGAGTTTTCGAAAGTTATGAGGGCCAACAAGCATTTTTAATATATTTATTCGAACTCGACCACCAGGGTTCAACGGTCGGCAGGATAATAAGAGGTAACACCGGTTAGTAGATCCCGGAGCAAGTGCCCATGGCCTGGCTGAGCTAGCTGTGGCATGGGTGCTGCCGGCCACCGGGACGGTCGATCTCGACCACAACCTTACGTCGTCGCATGCCGTCCTTACCGTCTACGCTTAACGGGTAGCCGGCGAGGAAGGGGGCGTTGCCGACATAAGGTTGTTTCCATCCCAAATCACGCCAAGTCAAACGATGATACCTAGACACATGGATGCCAATTAAAGTAGAAGCTCTGGGGAGATGATGCCATACTGATTAAAGATAGCATTTCAAGTTTAGGTACGTCAATGGGGGATACAAGTAAGGTTTCTGGTTTACAGGTGTAGGCTACAGAGCGAAATAGCTGCGAGCAGAACATCTAGTACTCGTAGCGGATTGACGGGAATATGTCATCAGATACCCTCTAGGCTGTTCTACGGTGTTTTGTAGTCAGTACCTATGGTAGGCTGATGGATAGTTCACGTTTCTGTGGTAGGGATGGATGAGAATTTTAGGAACTTGGAGAGGAGTAGAGAGGGCAGGAGGCTACCACTTTGAGATGAAGGTATGTTATGAGTGTAGGGGCATTGGATACATCGGTATACAGGCGATGGATGATAGGGTTGCTGTTCCTTGGTATAAGAGCCAAGGTATATTAGGTGCCTATCTCTCTCTGCTTCCTCTTGGGTTCGGGTTGTTAGTAGGCATCAGGTTTGGGATCTTAGATATCCATAGGGTGTTTAGGTAAAGAGGCCGGGTGACTATTGGCGATTCGAATTCCATACTGTTTTTCTGTTTGCACCTTCTCATTAATATTAACGTTACAGATGGCGTGGGGGCAAGATTTCTTTAAGTATTTACCTGATTATAGGATTACCGAAAACATTTTTGAATTATTGTTTTTGAAAGACGAATAGTCTAGATATATTTACTCACCTTTATTATTAAGCACCCGTACTTTATCTAAACACTTTTATTTTTTTTTTGAATTTTTGATTGAACAAATATCCGTTAGAGGTAGCTTTCTCACGGAACGTTTTGAATTTTCCCTCTTTGATTTTTATCAAATTAACTTTACTTACCCCAAGTAGTAACCGTTTGAGGATTTCTCGCGGACTACTTTAAATTCTTATATCCACCGGATTTACTTTTTTTTTGAATAGTCGATTACTTGTTCGAGGAATTACTCACGAGATATTCGCCAATTTCCATACCCTGACTTACTTTTTATTGTTACATTACTTGGTAAGAACCGTTCGAGGAACTTCTCACGGCCTACAAAACTTTTTTGATTTACTTACCCAAAGTTATCCGTCCGATTACCTTCACGGTTGAATGACCGACAGGAGTATTAGAAGAGCGATAAGAAGTACTTACCTTACTAAGTACAAAGACTTCGTAGGCATGGCTCCTACCGCTCCAAAATCTAAACCTGGTCGTAGCCGAGATGATGATGTAGAGAATCTCACCGAAGACGAAGGCACTTTAGCCGAGAGTCTTCCTAGAGATAACGGGGATAACAGGAGTGTCATAGTAGATGACGACGAAGTAGCGAGAGCTGAAGAACAACTTCGGAAAGATGCAGCTGACCATTCAGCCTACATCCAACAAGTAGTATCTAAAACTATTGACCTGCATAGGGTCAATGATAGGAAATTCATGGCCGAAGAATTAGAAAAGAGTCATGCACGTTTGCTTGACCAAGTTGCTCTGCTATTGCGAAAACGAACCGTCAAGTCTACTCAACCAGTTGCTCCACCAGCAAGACCACTTAATCCCAATGCCACCTCGAAGCAACAAGTTGCACGGCAGGTCAATTTAATCGACCAAGACACTACACGTGTCGTTGACCACAATGTCCCTAATGGAGCATCCACATCCAGAAATGTCCAGTCCGCGCTTAGACCAAACAATGAATTTGATTTGGCAGATCGATACACGCCACATTATGAGCCAACTAGAGTGCCACCTTTGCCGGATGTTAATCCAGCCCAAATGCCTCTAGGCTCCTATTTGGACGAATTTATGACTCGTCTAAATGCCTTTAATGTCGACGACGAGTCCGCTGTGTCGCCTCCTAGGCCACCACCATCGAATGTCACATCTGTGAACCGCAATCACCAATTCCATAAGTGGGGATTGAAGTTCGATGGGAGAAATATGTCGGTGGACGATTTTTTGTTCCACCTAGGATGCATACGCAATAGTTATGGAGTATCGTGGTATGAGATTACCGCCAATTTTTACCACTTCGTGTCAGGTTCTGTTGAGTCATGGTACTGGGTGTACCTGAAGAGCAACAAACACACGACGTGGGACGAACTGAAAACTGCTTTGGTGGAACAGTACCGCAGTTTAGAAAGCGATACCGAGTTGTTCAGAAAACGTTCTGATCAAAAAATGATGAATGGCGAGTGTTTCAATGACTTTTTCGACGCCATAGTATCTAAATTCTAGGATGCGAGTTCCTAAACCAGAGAAGGAACTGATAGAGATTATCAAAACTAATGTCCGTAGGCGCATGGGTGAACTACTCATAACCTACAGTCCGTCCAGTCTAAGGCAATTGGCCTACTACTGTCGAGCCATAGAGAAGGCTCAATCTCAATACGAGAACGTCCGTCCGAATTTTGTGCCAAACGCACAACGTCCCCCTGCAAGGCGATTCGTTAACGAAATCCCAGGATAGCCTTGTCAGGATCTAACTGTGGCATTACCTGATACGAGCATAGAAGCGATCCAGAGGGATCGAAAGCTCCAGAAATGCTGGAATTGTCAAGTCCTGGGCCACAGCTTTCGCGATTGCGCCAAACCCATTGATAAAGTTTTTTGTTTCCGATGCGGTTTAGCAGACGCATATAGTCCGTCCTGTCCAGAATGTCTAGCGGGAAACGAGAGGAGAAACAATCCAATAACCGGGGGGGTTCGCTCCGATTAGATGAAAATAATACAGAAATGAAAATAATACAGAACCTTTATATCGTAAGCCATTTCATGAAAGGTTTCGTAATTATAATGAAGTGCGAAGGAGAATGGTCACCTTCCCTGATATATCCAAACGGATACGACGAGTAAGGGAGCGCTTCCATCGGAAGCGGACTACTTACCGTAACATTGCGTCAGCTACAATAGGTCGAGAAACAAATGACCCACGTCCTTATGTGACAGTCGGATTATTTGGGGACAACTTCCTAGGTCTTCTCGATTCAGGGGCCAGCATCAGTTGCTTAGGCACCAATATATTGCCCTATCTAGAAGACAAAAATGTTGCGGTAAGGAAGGTAGAGACTACCGTGTCCACGGCCGATGGACAGAAGCAATCCATAGTGGGAGTGATCACTACATCGATCATATACAAAAATGTGACTAAAGATATAGACCTATATATCGTGCCATCTTTAAGCCAACGTCTATATTTAGGCGTCGACTTTTGGCAAAAATTCCAAATCGCACCGAATGTAATTGCAGGTCTTTCAGGAATAACGACCGGTGAGCCAGATGTAAGGCCCACCAACCAGATAAAGTTGAATGATGAAGAGTCTAAACGACTAGAAGCTGTTGTTCGTAGATTTCCTTCTTTCGCAGTCCATGGACTCGGGAAGACGAATCTAGTGCAACATTACATAGATACAGGCGATGCCGTACCTATAAAGCAAAGGTACTATCCCGTATCTCCGGCGATACAAACCCTTATGTATGCGGAGTTGGACCACATGCTTTCGTTAGGAGTCATCGAGGAAAGTTCCAGCGCATGGAGTTCTTCAGTGGTGCTTGTACGCAAACCTGGTAAGAACCGATTGTGCTTGGACTTTCGGAAGGTGAACTCAGTGACAAAGAAAGATGCTCGTCCTATTGCGCATATTGAGGGGCTGCTGGCTCGTCTGACAGAGACACGTTATATTTCTAGCGTGGATCTGAAGGATGCGTTTTGGCAGATACCGCTGGAGCAAAGTTCGAGGGAAAAGACCGCTTTTACGGTACCTGGCCGACCAATGTACCAATTTAAGGTCATGCCCTTCGGTCTATGTAATGCGGCACAAATTTTGAGCTACCTCATGAGTCGCGTAATCCCTTCAGGATTACGAGATCAAGTATTCGTTTACTTGGATGATCTCTTGGTTGTGTCAAGGGACTTCGACGAACCTATACAGACTCTGGAGATAGTCGGAAAGTGCTTGACGGATGCAGGACTGACGACTAACGTTGAGAAGTCGAAGTTTTGTTTTGATGAGCTTCACTATCTCGGTTATAAGGTCGGTCAGGGTTGTCTGAAAGCTGATCCTGACAAGATTACAGCAATCACTAACTTCCCTTTACCAACCACAACTCGCCAAGTCCGCCGATTTATCGGTATGGCAGGTTGGTATCGGCGATTTGTTAAGGATTTCAGCACCCTAGCCGCACCCTTGACCGAGACACTGAAAAAGGGAAAAGTCTTCAAGCTAGGTCCAGAAGCTATTGAAGCATTCCTGCAAATCAAACAGGCTTTGATTTCAGCGCCGGTATTGGTCAATCCAGACTTCTCCAAAGAATTCATCATTCTCTGCGACGCATCCGCGACTGGCATCGGATGTGTACTCTGTCAGCGGGACGAATGCGGAGCGGAGCATCCTATATACTACTTCTCCCGGAAACTGAATGCTGCACAGAGAAACTATTCGGTGACAAAGCGCGAGTGCTTAGCAGCTTTTGAGGGTATCCAGAAGTTCAGATCATACGTTGAGGGATACCATTTTCGCGTGATTACAGATCATTCCAGCCTGAAATGGCTGATGACTATGAAAGATCCAACCGGAAGATTAGCGAGGTGGAGTATGCGACTCCAAGGTTTCGACTTTGTGGTAGAGCATCGAAAAGGAACATTGAACGTCGTAAAATTCCTGAAAGATGATATATTTTTGGTTTATGGAGTGCCGGAGAGTCTTCTCTCTGACAATGGCACGCAATTCATTGGTAAAGGATTTCAGAAGTTGTTGGATGTTTTCGGGGTCAAGCACTACCGAACAGCAGTGTATGCTCCCCAGTCAAACGCTGGTGAACGCGTGAACCGTTCAATCCTTGCAGCCATCAGGTCGTTTGTCAATCCTCGACAGACGGATTGGGATGCCCGTGTATCTTCGATCAGTAGTGCGCTACGCACGACGGTGCATTCAACTCTTTCCATGTCCCCATACGAAGCCTTGTTTGGTCAGCGTATGATCGAGCATGGGGCAGACTATCGTCTTTTGAGAGAGTTGGGTGGATTGAACTGTTCGGAGATAGACTGGCTTCCTAAGGTCGCTAGGATGAACATCATACATTCATATCTGAAACAATCGGTAGCCAACACTCACGAAGCCTACGAGAAGAATTACAATCTTCGCAGTAGGAAATAGATGTTCAAGATAGGTGATGAGATCTATAAAAGAAACCAAATTCGGAGTGACGCAACCAAGCACCTGAGTGCGAAGTTGTGTCCCAAGTTCATCAAAGTTCGTGTGAACAAAGTAATCGGTAACAATCTATACGAAGTAGAGGATAGGCGAGGCCACAAATCCACCTGCCATACCAAAGACTTAAAGACGTAGTTTAATAACGCAAGAACTCGCATTTCACCCGTTCTAAAAACCCCTCTTCCTGTCTCTTTTACAATTAACGTAATTAGACTTATACAGTTTTTTTTATCGGATATAACATACACGTACCTTATAGTACTATAAGATACGTATCCCAGATTTACAAATTTGAACTGATGCCCGGCGCTCAGCTGTGCATGAGACACTTGGTTCAAATTATTTCCTTGACTCAACGATATTTTTTGTTTTTTTTTGTTTAATGTTTTCAGATATTCGATAAAATATCTACACTATGACTTAACGTCGTAAATACCCTTTTTTTTGTCTTCGACCGACTAGACGGTAAAGAGTCGCAGTGTCAAATCGATACGAAGAGTAAGATGATTCTAGACACGAGGATACAATGGCATGAAGTTCTCCTTTTTCTTGGAAGTTAGACTAAGTGGACTTAGTCGAAATTCCAAGCTTTGTACTGAAAACTTTCTTGCCCTCCATTTGCTTTGTAGGGAAAACTTACTTGCCCTCCAACTGCAATTGATGTTCGCAACCGGTGCCATCTATCGGAGAAACCGCTTGCCAACTCACATAGTGTTGGACGCACCAAATATGGTCGGCCATTAAATGGGAATCCACATCTAGAATCCACCCCGACGAACGCATTCCACTTCTCTCGGAATTTGCTCGGTCTCCATTTTGGAAAAGAGAATTTCCAAGACATGCGCAGTTTGCCATTCCCATGGAACTGTAATTTCTGAGCGATAGGCGACTAAAAGTTATCACTGTGGATATAATGCTTGGCCTACACATGAAACTACATAGGATGTGGTTTACACTATGGGCTGCAGAACGCCGTTTTTACACCAACAAAAAAAACCTAAGCGGAAAGAATTTCAGGTTGGTAGTCGTTTGTCATATTGCTGGTTATGTGTAATTTCAGAATGCGAAAGCTTTTTCCATCCCAGCTGATTTACCTAAATGCGTTTTATTTGCTGGGTCATAAATGTTGTGTCTGACAGATAGTCCAGGAGTATTCCTCCTGGTAGATTGGTAGATAATTCTGAGGTTCAGTGTGAGTGGTGATATGATCGCCAATGACGTCATATGTGACTTCGGATTTGTTCTATTCCGTAATTTTTACTGACCAGTGGAACCTTCGAGATAAGTATTTTTGCTTTACAAATAGCCATCTACTAATAAGTAAAACTAATTCCACTCAGGATAGTGCTGAGTGTGAACAGACCTAGAATGACAGATGAGAAATTGTCATGGTTATGGTGACTTTTAGTGCTATTAGCTACCAAAGAACAGGTCAGGTTAGTGCAGAACAAGTGTATAAAACACCTGTGACAGGAATTCACGAAATTTTGCAGTGAAGACGTTTTCACTGTCAGTTTGGATACGCTATCCATCACCAGATAGAAATTGACACTAATATTCTTCACATCCGAAAATGTGCAAATCCAGACCTAATATTTCGTCTCTGCAACACTTTACAAGAAAATCATACTCAAAACGCAGAATACTGCTTGTATTTATCTGTTTGACATGCATCATGCACCGCAAATGCAGAACACCAAATATCGGTAAAGTGTGAACAGACCATGTAAACCCACAACCACAAATTACCTTTGACGTCATAAACACACAGAGTTTTGGAATGATAGAAATCGTGTTGGAAATCAGGGCGTTGGCTGATTGGAAAATTGGAAGTATTAACCAGGAAGCCAGATATAAACTTCATTTTGAAGAAAACCTCCGCCGAAGTAACAAGTCCGCGACAGAACTTGTAAGCAAAATAGTTTTTTTTGTGAAGCGGCAGCCATATTAGGCTTCAACGAGGAGAAATAATATATTTGCATATCCTATATATTATTTCTCACCAATTATCACTTTTTTTCTATAAAATTTATACAGGTAAGTGAAATTAAAACATTCTTATTTTTCAGAGTGAAGGAATTTTAATTCTTTCACCCATAAATAGGAAAGAATGCAGAACCATGTGGTCCATCCATGATATACCATCAGTACCATTAGGCATGGCATAATTATATGCATCATTGGACGACGGGGAGCATCGTTTTTGGGATTTGGAAAGCACCGAGCGCAACATAAGGATATTTTTTGTGGAGCACCGATAAATGGATTTTGTTTGTTGGAATACCCTATGGACTCCATAATCTATACACATTTTGTGCATCACATCCATGCCAATTAGGCAATAAATATAGTCATTTGCGTAAGACATACGCACCTTAAAGGATTTTTCCTATTTTTTTTTGACCTGGCCTCTCAATTTTTGTGCGAGAGCAGATCCAGAAGAGGGTGTCTACGTGCACACCCCTCGTGGCGACAAGGATACACGCCTTTTTTTTATACATTGGGTCGGCTGGCATATACGTGGGTCGCTCAGGCGTTGATCCGCTAGCCGGCTCGCCTACGAACGTAACCCAGCGACTCTCACCAGCCGCACCACGCCTTTTTGGTTTTCGTTTTCTTTCCTGAGGAATCGATATATTCTTCCTCATAGTACATCGTTCCACAAGACTAGTGAGACGAGGACATTGGCTTTTAACGCGAATACCGTCGTCATAGACAAGGAATTCGTCTTCTACACTACACGTGCCACTATTTCCGGCACACTACGAGGTGACTCTCTGCCAAAGCACCTAATCAAGTACTTCGATATACACTTCTGGGGTATATATCCTCGGAATTATGCTGATAACGCTCCGTTGACCGAAGCGGCCAACATTTTATTCCTGCCACCGCCCTATCGGCGCAACGAAGGGAACACAAAGATACTGTTCCTCTTTGGACATTCAGTTCCGGAGACATAACCCTTGCATTCTGTTGAGACACGCCGAGGGAGCCTCAAGAAATTACGTCGAGAGATTTCAATCCAATTTTCATTACTCATCGCGGGAACTAAGCCTCAGGACGCCTGGCGAGTGCAGCAGCACAGATGCCGGTCCCTTACCAGTAGCAGATTAGCAACAGCAATACACCTGACAACGCAGGACATACTTTCTATTGGAATCCAGCACTCATCTGTTCCGGAATGTTATATATTATATTATAAAGAAAAGTAAACGCCGTACACAGGTAACCTCTTTGTACTTTAAGTGTGTATGTTTATTTGTAAGAGCGTGAAGCTCCAAGGCTTAGCCACCAATATATCGGCAAGCAACGTTCGTTCCTGTACGCCACCTTTAGCGTGAACGTACAGAAGAAAGACCACGGACGGTGGTATATATATTTATATACACATTAAGTATTCAAGCTGCATGCATTTATACGTATATATTTGGTTATAGTGATATCCTTTTTCTGAGTGATCTAGTATATTCTGTAAAGATTAAGATAGTGTTAAGTAATTGCTAATGTGAGAACGTGGTATCATCCAACTACAGTAGAGTTAAAATCGGTTTTCGTTTAACAAGAAACAGTAATTACTGAGCCCGTGCTACAGATAGTTTTTTTTTTGCACTTTGTGTGTCTTCACACCATATCTGCCTCAACGGCAACTAATTCGTTCGCGTTTAAAAATGTGCTTATGAAACTTATATTTTGTTTTGTGGTGTATTTACCTATAGGTCATTGAGACTATTTATATTTCAGTCAATGAGACATTTTATTCTTCAGTCGTCAAGACAATTTATCTCTTTCAACGTATTGTGTCGGTAGCGACCATCAACGCCCGCGTCGAACGCCGCGTTGAAAAGTTTTTTTTTGATTTCCTTATCACTCAACCAGCGCAGAATTACACAGTCACGCTTGGTACTCACTCGCGTATAAGCTTTCGATTCTTCCTATTCGGTTAATACCAATCGTTCCGATCGGTGATAAACTATCAACACCGAGTATATACCTTTGATAGTTCATCTTTCTTTTTTTTTCTTCGCGTCTTCACTTGTTTTCTTCAGAATCCAAAACAATTTGAATAATTATTTTTAGAATTAACTTACCGTGAGACAAGGTATCCGATAGTTTTGGTCTATCCAATATACATACATATACCAAGTAATAGGTGTATGAGAGCAATTTATAGTAGAATATCGTTGATCAGAAAGTAGTTGAATTTTAAATAATCATTCTTTTTCAGCAAGGTCACTGGAGTGCACTTCCGTAACTTCGCTTATTGAACTACAGAATCCTCACTGCCCCATTGGCAGTGTTGTATTGCATATATTAAATTGATACTATTGCTTTTACTTGATCACTATATTGCTTTTAATATATTATTTTAATCGATTATATATGAGATAACAAACGGTGATCTCATGTGTATGGTATAAAACCTTTTTTTTTATTATTTTCGATACCTTGATTGTGTTGTCCATATTTCTTGTGTCGTGGGAGGTAACATTTACGCTCGAACACGGTTTTGGGTCGTAAATTTGAAAGTCCATTACGGTAGGATTAGATACTTACACATCGTAAAGATTATCGGTGTTAGTTTTCTAGATACGATGTTTAGGAATTTCTAGGTGATTTGATTTAATATTACCCAATTTATCTTTTTTTTTACCGTCGCGTAAGGCTTCGAAAGCCAATCTCGTTCATAGCGTTGGTATTCTTGTTTCATACCATCACTTCTCACTTTCTTGTTGTTTTCTTTAGTTGTTACTATATTGTTATAACAAATTTAATTTGAACAGTTGATTTTCAAGATTAAATTAAGCTCTAGCTTCAAATAAAATTTAATGATAAATTATAGAGATTTCTAAAAAGGTCAAGAAGAACCTTGAAGTTAAGACAGTAATAAAGAATTTTAAAGTTTGAAGATTGACTTTTACAGAGCGTCAATAATAATTTAATTCAAAATTGACTTTTGTTTTTTTTTTTGATATCTGCGATATCATCAGATTCCAAAATTAATTAAGAAAAATTGATAAAGTTTATAATCTTAGGACTTGTTAGGTATAAGATATTCTTTTACACCCTTTAAGGTAGAGTTAAGTAATTATTAAGAATTTAAAAATTTAATAAAAGAATCATTCAGTTTGTAACGTTTACGAAAATTTTCAGCCTTCTTATTTATTTTGAGAGACTTTTGTAGATTTTCTTAAAAGATGGAGACAGGTTTATGAACATGAAGTAAGTTATTCTGAGGGAGGGTGGTACCCCTCTCATTTCCTTGGTGGAACATGAAGTGTTCGTGTGTGTGTAGTTTCTCTCTTCTTCCTTGTTGCGGATTAGGGTTTAGTGAACAGTGTCTAGGAGTTAGATGCTATGTCATTGTTAGGTTAATAGAGTAAGCAAGCTTTTCATAGTTTGCTTTTCATTTTAAGGGGTTGCCCAAATAATCTTTATGAGTCGTAGGGACTCATAGGTCCGTGGACAACCACGGTCGGTGGCGAAAGAGATGATTTTCACATCGAATTGGGTGGGTTGAGAGGCCAGGAGGGTCAATCAACATCTTCGATTCCTCCCTCCCTTCATGCTTAGACACCTCGATATCTGTGATCAGCATAGTATTGCGGCGGCTGAACATATTGATGATGAGAATAAGCCGTAGCTGCCACGACTAACTATGGTATGCCTGAAAGAAAATACTTACGTGCAGGGTTCATATATGCTAGGATAAGAGAGTAGACAGGGTTTCTTACTTTTAGATTAGGGTTATTCACAATGCATAGAGAGGTGCAGCCTTGGTTCGACTTTCTTTACAGTCAGTTCGTTACAATCGAGTTTTCGAAAGTTATGAGGGCCAACAAGCATTTTTAATATATTTATTCGAACTCGACCACCAGGGTTCAACGGTCGGCAGGATAATAAGAGGTAACACCGGTTAGTAGATCCCGGAGCAAGTGCCCATGGCCTGGCTGAGCTAGCTGTGGCATGGGTGCTGCCGGCCACCGGGACGGTCGATCTCGACCACAACCTTACGTCGTCGCATGCCGTCCTTACCGTCTACGCTTAACGGGTAGCCGGCGAGGAAGGGGGCGTTGCCGACATAAGGTTGTTTCCATCCCAAATCACGCCAAGTCAAACGATGATACCTAGACACATGGATGCCAATTAAAGTAGAAGCTCTGGGGAGATGATGCCATACTGATTAAAGATAGCATTTCAAGTTTAGGTACGTCAATGGGGGATACAAGTAAGGTTTCTGGTTTACAGGTGTAGGCTACAGAGCGAAATAGCTGCGAGCAGAACATCTAGTACTCGTAGCGGATTGACGGGAATATGTCATCAGATACCCTCTAGGCTGTTCTACGGTGTTTTGTAGTCAGTACCTATGGTAGGCTGATGGATAGTTCACGTTTCTGTGGTAGGGATGGATGAGAATTTTAGGAACTTGGAGAGGAGTAGAGAGGGCAGGAGGCTACCACTTTGAGATGAAGGTATGTTATGAGTGTAGGGGCATTGGATACATCGGTATACAGGCGATGGATGATAGGGTTGCTGTTCCTTGGTATAAGAGCCAAGGTATATTAGGTGCCTATCTCTCTCTGCTTCCTCTTGGGTTCGGGTTGTTAGTAGGCATCAGGTTTGGGATCTTAGATATCCATAGGGTGTTTAGGTAAAGAGGCCGGGTGACTATTGGCGATTCGAATTCCATACTGTTTTTCTGTTTGCACCTTCTCATTAATATTAACGTTACAGATGGCGTGGGGGCAAGATTTCTTTCGGTTGTCTCACGGGACCTGTTTAGGCGTTGCAGAAGATGGGGAGCAGTGTGTCCAATTTCGTTTCTAAACTAACAATCTTTTCTTAGTTGCTAATTCTCATTTCAACAACGTTACACATTCACTTTAGTGACAAAATAGTGGATTAACCATACATTTATAAAATTGTTCGCCTTAAAAACACCAATCAAACAGTAGTAAAAAAGAGAGAGTAAAGAGAAGAAGGTTTAAAAGAATTAATATAATTAATCTCTTTTATTATGACTGCTAAATTCCGTTAAATTTTCTTTACCTGCGATCATTAATTCTCTCTTCGTCTAAATTTGAGATAACCGTTCTTGCCAGGGTTGTTCTAGTCTGCGCCAAATATTATCAGCAAGCTTTAAATAGCTAATTGAAAGTCTATAACTACACTGCTTGTTTTTATTAGTCAATCATTGAAAAGAGAGAAATGGGCGACAGTTTTGGACAACCAGGATTGCAGTTTGCTATTTAAATTTGTTGAATTTTGCGTAAATGCAGTTAATTTTTTAATATTTAATTTGTTCAATTCATCATTAATCAAGAAAATGCATCAAAGTTTAAATTGTATTTTTGATTGTGAAGGTGTTTCGCAGAAAATTTTAAAACTTTCTGAAAAAAGCTTACAGGATTGTAAATTTAAACACCGCATTCGTATTCCAATAAAACTTAAATACAATAATCTAGTTTTGCTAAAAAGTGTTAAAAATTGCGATATTTTTCATTCTTCCTGCCGCAAAAATTTCATGCCCATTCCAAAAAAATATGTGAATAAGTACAACCTACTCCAGTCTACCGAGCAAAGTTCTGCTGGATCAATAGCCTAAACATCTTCTGCATCATGTATGTACCAAGCCTTTATCTATTATATATTGGACTTTTCTCAATATTTGAAGAAAATTCTTAAAAATCACTATATGATTTGCTTTTTTGTGAAGTCATTTGAGCTTGTTTGTCAAAAATTTAAACGGAAAATGAAAGAACTGTTTATTATCTTTGAAAATATCAATTTTTTTTTTTGATATTTGGAATATAGCCCAAAATAATTAAATAAATGTATTGATTTATTTTCAGATTTCAGCTGAAACTGCTTATCGGTTCGCAACTTTTTACAACAAACACTTGTTGGATTTGATCAAATTTAACTTTGTTTTAAAGTTTACAAAAGGATATTTAAATTGACCAAAAATGATTTCAAAATACTGAAAGCTTTAAGAATTACATTGATTTGAAAAACTGTAAAAATACTCAATAAATCAGCGAAATCAAGCATCGTTGCGCGTGGTTAGTAGTTAGATGGAGGACCGTCAAAACTAATAACTGCGAGCTGTTGGCATTTGTTTGTGTGTTCTTCTCTCTTCTGTCCTGTCTGTCTCTTTCTGTCGTGTTTGTGTTGTCTTGAGCCGAAGGTTTAAGTTGCCAGTGCTTGTAAGTGTGTCTACTTCGATCGATTCATCGACGGAGTAGATTAATAATAATAATAATATATGAATTTCTCTCCTGAAATGACGCATAAAAACTAATTGTTATTTCCAAATTAAAATTCAATCACTAGAATAAATCAATTTTCATATATTTTATATAGAAGAGTGAGGAAAATAAAAAAAATCAATAGGATGGATTCAATTTGGCAGCAGACAGTACGGTAGGTATACGAAATCCATGCAATGTGGTAGATATATTATATGTATTGTATGTAGATGGCTACTTGCATGTGTTTTTGTGGTACGTGTTTGGTTATTTTTATTTACTGGTTCTAGGAATTGTGTGTGTTTATTTTATTTGATTGTGTTATTTTATGATTTCGGTGGTAATGTGGTTTTTCTTATTCGAACTCAGAATAAGATTTTAAGATTTGTGACATAAAGTGTAAAATGAAATTACTTTTCCTAAATTTGGTTTGTTAGGATAAGTGGTAGTTTGGTATATATGGGTGGCAGCATTTTATACGTAGGTAAACATTAATAAAGCTGTTTTGTTAAAAAAAATACAATAGTTACATAATTCCAAACAAACAAGATACTTTATTTTATACAATGAACAATTCTGAACAATTTAAACGGGGTTCTTATAATTCTGTTATGTTACTTCAGCAAAAATAAAGACATTGAACTTGAATATTTATGGGGAAAATGATGAAATATGATATGAATAAAATAATCTGAAAATTATTATTTGAAGGAAGGAAAACGTAATATGAGTAATATGAGTTTTATGAAAAAATCCTGAGATTAACATTTTATATGCATTTTGCATTTTTATATATATCTACGCTTTATACGACATTGAAAATAAAATAAAATGAAATATTATAAAATCATAAAACTAAGCAATAATTATGAACTTACTGAATTATTGATTCAAAATAGGTTTTTATAGCCTTATAATAAGAATAAATATAAATATTTTGGCACAACAGCTCCAAGCGTGGCCTGGACCTGGACAAGTTAAAATGAAGAAAAAGTGAATATTTATTTTTTAAAGATATATCAAAAGCATTCTGTTATTATTCTATTTCTATACGCCATCGCAGTTCGGACAAATCTATAAAGCTTTTCCCAGCTTTTATTGCCATTGCGAATGCTTATAACCTCTTCAGCATCAAGTTGGTTTTTATCGAACACATCACGTCAAATTTCCCGTAGTACCGGGCATGATCCAAAAAAGTGTGCAATATTTTCTCTTTCGTGGGTATTACATAGTCCACATTCAAGAGGCAGATCCGGTCTGTGAGGAACAAAGTTTAGGTTTAGTATTTCCCCTCTGGCTCGAAGAATTGTAGAAATCAAATCTGTGGAATGATTATCGTGGAAATAATTTGACTCGCCTAAAGTAAACTCGAGGTGACTATAATACTCTCTTTACTGAGAATCCTTGGCCTGGTTGATGAAGTTTTCCCAATATTTTGTGTCAAGCTTAGATACAAGGGAATAAAACTGCTGTTTAAGTTGTTGAGCATCTTCCGTATCTAGGTCCAACGATTCGCCCAAAGAATCACATAAGCTCGTCCATGAACTTACAAAATTCAGTTTATTTGAAATGAGATATTTTAAAACTTTTTTGACTAACCTATCTGAATCCATTCGCAGTATTTTCAGTATATAATCGAAGTGGATCTTAAGTGTATCGATAAACATCGGTATAACTCCAGTTTCGATATGAAGCATGTAATTAGGTGTCGTTGCAGGAAGAGCGAAAACTCGTTTTAAGAAGAAACGAAGTAATTTTTCAACATCATCATACTCTTTGTGGCCCCACACTTGCGCACCGTACAACATAACAGATTTGGAAACAGCTTGAAACAATTTGTATTTTGCAGAGTGGTGAATCGACTTGTTTGCAATACATTTCTTCCATGATACACTATTATGGCAGCTTTGGACTCCTGAAGTTTTGCCGTGACGTGTTTTTTTAAGCATAGGTTACTCGAGATAGTCATGCCGAGATATTTGAATTCTTTAACGACGTTGACTTCTTGTCCCAAAAAAATCCATTTTTCGTTGCTAGCATATCTTCCCCTTCCTTTTCTAAAAATCATAATGTTTGATTTGTTGAGGTTTACTATTAAGTTCCAGATATTGCAGTATTCTTCTAACTTTACAATTGCTTCTTGAAGTTCTTCAGGCGATTCTGATAAGAGGACGACATCATCTGCATATAACAACGCTGGAATGCATTCACCTGCAATTTGCACACCTGTTTCTAAGAATTCCACTAAATCATCAATAAAAAGAGCGAATAAAAGGGTACTGAGGGCACATCCTTGCTTTAGCCCCATTGAAGACCTGAAATCATCAGATAGATTTTCACCGTCCCAGACACATATAGAATCCTAAGCGTAGAGAGCTTTCAAAACAAAAATAATTTTGGAAGAGACTCCACAATTGGAAAGTTTAAGAAACAAAGCTTCTCTTTCGATACTGTCGAAGGCAGCTTTAAAGTCCACAAAGAGGGCATAGAGTTTTTTCCAATGGTGAAGATATGTTTCCGCCATGTTTACCAAAAGAGAAATACTTGGTCTGTCGTCGAGTACCCAAAACGGAATCCAGCTTGAAGCTCACTGAGTTTTGAGTTATGATTAATCCACGACGTAAGTCTTTGAAACAGCATACTGGAAAACAACTTCATGGATGAATTTAAAAAAGGTATTCCTCTATAGTTTTCGGAAATAGATGGGTCTTCCTTTTTGAAAAGCGGAAAAATAATTGAGCACAAGAAACCTGAAGGAATCGAGCTGGTTCTAAAAATGTTATTGTAGCAATTCAGAAGAACGGCTACAAATTTTGGGGAAGCATACTTAAAAAATTCAGATGGAATCCTATCTGTATCAGCCGCCTTATTTTCCTTGGCCTTATCTAATGCTAAAAGTAGCTCCTCTTCAGTAAAATCTGAGTCCGAAAGGTCATCTTCAATAAGTGGCATCGCGTAGTGAAACTTACAGGTCGTAAACTCAGTGTTAAGAAGTGATTGAAAATAGTTTCTTAAATCTTCTGCTTTTAAGTTGCTACTAATACAAAGCTTAGATCCGTTTACGAATTTCATCGCTTTCCAAAACTCTGCAGACGAGCTAGTTTTACATAATAAGTTCATAATCGTCTTTTTTCTTCAAGCACAGTGCCTTATATTTTCTGTTTGCTTCGACATACCATTGCTTAAAACATGTATTGTTGTGCGCTCGAAATGAAGTGAGAATCGAAAACGAAAGATCTCTAGCGACTTCACATTCCTTGTCAAACCATTTTTCATTGAACTTCTTGTCCTTTGCATAATTTGATTGATTTGGACTAGCTCTTTTAACAATATCTAGCAATTCTTCCATAGGGACTAAAGATACATCATTTATTGAAGCAAGTTCGACATTCAAGTTTTCCTGGTATTTGGAACTAGTTTTGAACTCCATTTCAGCTTTGTTGGCAACTTTAATTCCACATCGTTAAAAGTAGCTGGCAGGTTACTACTTAAAGTAATAAATAGTGGCATGTGTTCGGAAAATGTCTTGTCACCTACTTTAAAGTCAACTTACATTTTTAACCAGGAACCTGCAGCTATACAGTAGTCTATAACTGATTGTCCTGATGATCTTAGAAATGTGTACTCTCCTTCTCCATCTCCGGCACTTCTACCATTCAGAACTACACAATTATAGGAGCCGCATAGTTCCAAGAATTTGCTCCCTCTATGATCCTTCCGGTTATCTTTTGAAGAGCGTGAGAAGTTTAAACATTTTGATTCCGTTGAAAAGTAAGGAGGCTATCTCTGTTCATTGCCGATTCGGGCAATAAAATCTCCCAACAGCAGAAGATTTGATTCATTTAATCGCACTAGTAGGTCCTCCAGCTGACTAAAATCTTCTTCCCAATGGTTACAATTGAGGTATATCGGTACAGTTACTTGTTTTAATCCATGTTCTTTGTAGATAATTGTAGGGCAAATATTTTGACAACTGTAATGTCAGTGTGACTTCACCCCAAAATTTTTTTTTTGTTGTGTGACCACTGCCTTAAAAGCGATGATAATACTTACTTTTAGGTTCACACCAGTCACTAGATGGCGCTCATCCTACATTACAGATGCTCAATTTCATGGCGACAGATTTCCGCTTTCTAATAATTCCCACTTTTGGAGAAATTTCCCTTGTCAAAAGTGTTCCCTTTCTACGAAATTTTGCCTGTCAGATTAAAATTCCTTCTCGGAACAATTCCTTCATACTCTGATAGAAATTATCCTGAAATTGATCATTTTGAAATTATCCCTCCGGATTTTTATGTCCGATCTGACATTTGCACCACTAATGTCAGTGAGTTCCAAAACTGGAATCCGATTTAGCTCTATGTATTAGTATCAGTGTGCTATTCACCAGACCGACTTGGTGGTGAAATTAGTTTGTATAACATTTATACCACACTGAAGAGAAAAGGAATTTTGAGACATTTCATTGCTGATGAATAATTGTCTGTGTTGAGATTTCCCCATGGTGGGTCAGTTTCTGAGTAATAAAAGTTTTTATGTAACACAGATCAACCAACACCTTCACCAGATATGGGAATAATGTGACAGAGTTGATTTGTCATAGAATTGCATTGGTATGGTAAATTTAATTATTGTGGAATTTATTTTCCCCTAACGCATGACCAGCATCCCACATCTGATGGAATGGTTGACACACGTCGGTTGGACAAATTGGAAGTCACAATCCAATTGTTTAGTTGGTTTGTTCCAAGTTCCATGACGGTGGTGACATCGAGGCGTGAGCCAAATAAAATAATAATAAAGACATTACTCTATGAACATGCCCCAGCCATAGAGAAATTTCCCTATCGCTACTGTGAGTGGTTTGATACTCTATGGCTATGGCTATAAAAATATGATCGAGATCATATTTCGGTCTATTTCATATTCGGCCAGCCTACCTACCAGTCACATTTACAAAAAGTAAAGTTCTTGTGCAAGCCAGCAATTTTTGTTACTTCCTGATTGGATTATTTTCTGAAAATAAGGTATGTAAAATATAAAATATTTCGGATAGACAGGCTGAATATATTCAGTTTATCTATCCCAATACTATTTATAACAATTTTTACGAGTTATTCCCGAATTTCAGGTAATCTTATAACACTTGAAAATGTTTGTCCTTGAAATTTTCTTGGCAAATTTTTTTTTATTGAGCGTCGGTGGTACCACACAACGTGGCTTGCAACGACGCGGCGTTACGTTCATTTATACTTTGTATAACCTATCCTTTGGATTTATAAGGATTTTAGCTGAAAATAAAGGTACGTTTGACAAACTTTCAATTTGCCTAAAAAGTAATATATGGCATGGTTTTCCTCCTAGGAAACGCCAGAGCACATGGTTTTGGCATTGGCAATCCATGTGACCATCGACGCACCAAGGGCAGGATCATCTTTAATTTTATAAAATTCCTATTACATCTATACTTACTTATCAACCCTGAGTTGTTGAGATTTCTGCAGCGGTATCCTGAAGGGATCCCGAAGGCTTTAAATTAAAAAACCAGATATATTGAAACCCTGTGAAGTGTTGTGCTTTTTGTGTTGGTTTATGAGGACGGACGCTGGTCCGCTCATCCTAAAGGAATTTTTTTCTGCTAAAGCCACGTGCGGCTGACGCAGTCCCGCACCACAGATCTTTAATTTCATCGTTGTCTGGATACCAGAATCCTCGAGGAAGCGGCGTGTCGTTGCGGATTAGCATACCACACCCTTCCGCGTGGAATTATCGACACATCCACTGCACCGTCTTGACGCCACGGTCGCAGAAATGCTGAAATTATATCCATTGACTTTGTTGTATGAATTCTGAAGCACCACCTGCGGTGTCAAGAAAGCCCACGTGAGGGCACATACACATTGTTTCATAACGTTTACTGCGAGCAGGAGAGGGATGAGGGATGAGACAGGGAGTAGAGCATCAATAGGGATGAGAGCATCAATAGAGATGAGACAGTGCGCTGCGGTACGAAGGGATGAGAGAGGGAACAGAGTTCTATGCTTGCTGGCAAACGCGAGAGTACAGGGTTCTATGCTTGCTGGGAAACGTAAGATGTAAGAATGTGTGTTTTTGGCTTGGGACAGGTACCTTTTTTTTTTATTGTTGGTGTTGCTTTGAATTTATAAAATGTTTGGTAGGAAGGTAATAAAAATGGATTAATTTATAGCGGTATAGACTAAGAATGCATTTTTGCGGTGCATATGTGAAGTGTCCTTTTAGAATGAATGTTTTTGGTTTGAGACAGGTATCTTTTTCTCTTTTTTCATTTAAAGTAGTGTTACGGTAAATTTTACAGCAACAAAAACTTCTTTTTTCCCTTTTCTTTTTCTCGTTGTGGCTGCAAAATATTGGCGAAGTTGAGGGCAACCATGGTCTCATCAACCAGTGGTGTACCTAGCGTTATTTTGCAAAAGCAACAAAAGCAGGTGTTCGAGTACGACGTTCTAAAACGAGAAGAGAGCCGGTGGATGAGCCGAAGAAGTTACGAGTCAGGTGGACTCTTACTTACCTACATAAAATGAGCAACAACAACTATACACCTTTTTATAATTATCTTTTAATTTTAATATCTTTTCATTTTAACGTAAAGTAATTTTAACATTAACTTAAAATAAGGTAAATTTGTTTAATGTACAAAATGGATTTTTAACGCGTGTTCGATTATAGTTTTGTAGAATGTTCAAAATGAATTTAAAGTAACGCTCCTTTCTGTATCTTCAAAAATAGTTCATTAAATAATTCACGCTTTGAATCCCGCGCGAAAGTTGTAGAGTAGTAGGAAAAAGCCTAGTTCAGACTCCTCTTCAATTTTATTTCTTTTCAATTTTTCTCGGAAATAGTTTTAGTTGGAAAAGTCTGAACTCGTCCATAATGTTTCGACAAGTTTTGGAAACACATCCAACAACTTGTCGAAACGTTGTTTGTGTGCGTGAGAGTAAGTTTTGGCAAGTTTTGGAAACACATCCAACAACTTGTTGAAACCGTGTTTGTGTGCGTGTGAGTATGTTTCGTCAGATCCCACCATGGTAGTTTTCTAGGAGAGCGTCATGCTTCCAGAAAGCCGTGACCGATGATCTCAAAACGAATGGTTGTGTTGTATCATTGTATGTATGAATGAATGATTGGAATGGACGAGGGAAGAAAGTTGTTGATACAAATTAGCTTGGAAGGCACTTCTGTGAGAGCCTTGGAAGCAATGACTTAATTTAAAAAAGAATTTCGAGAATTTTTGAAAAAGAAAAAAATCGAGGAGGAGATTTATTTTGATAGTGTTCTTTTTAGATCAAGGATTTTTGAAATCGGGATTTGAGACGTGAGAGTTTGAAAAGGAGAAAAGGAGATAGGAGAAAGGAGTCATTCCCAAAATAAGATAAGTAGCTAGTTTTTGTTAAAATTCTGAATATTAATATATATATTTGCAATTTCAAAATATATACTTATATTCAATCTAGGTATTCGTGTACGAGGCGCGCTTTGGTTTTGTTAAAAACCCATTTTACTTTCTTTTTTTTATCTTTTAAATTGCTTTTAGTCTTATTTAGCTTCAATTGCTTATTAAATTTTTTTCTTTGAGCCAAACGGCCATATTGATTTGTTCAAACCTTTTATTTGAAAAGACTTTTGGGTTTTAGTCCTGGGATCTTCTGTCCCATGGTTTCCCAAAACAATAAAATAATCATTTACACTTAACTCTCTTTCTTTTTATTTAAAGCATCGCTTCCTCAAATCCTATAATTAGTTTTGGAATTTTCTAATTCGGTTTTAGGAAAAAAATTCCTGGCGCCTAATTTCTTTTGCACCCTACTGTGCAAGCATATATTCCCTTCTTTTGATAAACGATTTTGATTGTTCAATCAATCTAGTTTATCAACAGAAACCCAAAAATTCTTCCACCGAACCCACCCCAGCTGAGCAGCCGTGGTGACAGCTTCTTTAATCAAGCTGTAATTGCACTTTTTTTTGCATCTTCTTTTCGCGTTATTCGTGTGTGGCCTATTGATAGGTATCATTAGTAAATTCGTGTCGTGTGTCGCCGTCGGTGCGCGTTCAAAACTTATTTTCTTTTTAATATTTTTTTTTTAATTGAATTGTTCGCGGTAGTAGCTAATTTCGTTTACATAAATAATTTTAATTAAAAAAATTTCCCTACCCTATCGTGCCGCAATAGTAGATATTTTGTCTTTATTTTTATCGTGTGATCATAGCTAGTAAAAATATATATTTTATTAAGTTCGAAGGAGAAAAAAAACAGAGTGAATATTTTTAATGAAACAGCATCTTTATTAAAAAAAATTATACAATTTTTGTTAATCGTTTTGAGGTATAGATGTCCAAGAATTGTGTTCAGATGGAAAACCAAGCACATTTCACAAATATTTGTCCCTTTTTGGTTTTAAGTAATTTTTCTATGAGGTAGGTATCTGGAAATTTTGTTTTTTGTAATTCAAGTTCATAGAATCCTCCTTTGATGGGATGTCCTTGATAGTCCTCTAATAAATATGTAACGGGATTTGTGTGTTGAACTTTTATTATTTTGAAGATTTCAGTTGTCCAATTGGGGGTGTATCCTTTCTCAAAAACATGCTTATATTTACTTATTCTTACAAAGTCACCAATATGAAGCTTAGGTGTAATATGAATTTTGATATGATTATATGCTGTTGAAAGTATGTGTTCTTCATTTCAAGAATGAACTTCAGTTGGACTCATTTTAATAGTGCGATGTCTCGTGGTATTATATGATTTAGTCAGTGATTTTATCATGTCAATCCAACGATGTGAGCCATTAGCGCTAAATTCTTGCCACATCATGTTTTTTTAAGGTGCGATTGAATCGTTCAACAATGGATGCTTTAAGTGCACTAAATGTAGAGTAATGTTTGATTTTATATGTTTTCATGAGATGTTGAAAAATTTTATTATAAAATTCTTTTCCGTCATCTGCTTGCAGATTCTTTGGGGTGCGTCCTTCATTAAATATGTTTTGCATAGCTGCAGTGACATCAACTCCTGTTTTACTTTTGATAGCTATACTCCAAGCAAATTTAGAAAATGTGTCTATTACCGTAAGAAGATATCGGTAATTATCATTTTCTGGTGAATAGGTACCCATTTCCACCAAATCAGCTTGCCATAATTCATCAAGTCCCTTTATAATGACTCGTCTTTTTTTGAAATTTCTTCTTGCAGGTTTATGCAGCTCGTTAACAATGTTTCTCTTACTCATCTTTCAGTTGATTGAAATAAAAATGTAATGTTTTTTCTTTTTATAATAATTTTATTTATTGTAATCTTTTATATAATAACATAAGTTTTTTTATTTTTAATAGTCTATTTTCAATCATGTAGCACGCACATGTATCTGGCCCTGATTTACATTTATTAGAAGACAATGGGCAATTTATAAAGTGACACCCATGATCAGATGTTGTAGAGGATATATTTTCAAATTTAATCAGAAAATTTATACTTGCTATGAAATACTCATAGTGTTCTTCTAGTACAGTATGTTGATTTGTTTTAAGAAATGTTAAAATTTCATCAAAAATTATAGGAGTATTTATTCCTGCCATTATTAAGTTACTGTCCTCTCACACTGATATTCAAAATAAGACTGAAATCAAAAAAACAATTTCCTCGTTAAGTTAAATAGTAGATTTTTCTTTTTTTAGTTTTTTTATTCAATCATTAGAATTACATTAGTAGGAAATAAGAATGTTGGGGCTGGGAAGTAGGAGAAAGAGGTAGAATGTTGGTTCAACCAGTTTGAAATTTCACCCAAGGGTTATAAATACATATTTCTTGAATTCAAAAATATAAATATTTTTCATCTTTAGAATATAAATATTCTTCAATTTTGGCAATTAAGCTAATATTACTAATTAATTTCTTGTTTAATTCTTCAATTTTTTCATCAATATAATTTTTTGTTGCAGCATCTTCCTTCTCTTGTGGGTCCTGTAGGTTTTGTAGACGCTTCCAGTTTATATTATAGTTGCCACTTTCTGTTTTGAGAAATCCCTCACCAGGTGTTCCCGGCACTCCTTGCAACCCAGGTGGTCCTGGCACTCCTTGCAACCCAGGTGGTCCTGATTCTCCTCGCTCCCCACGTGGTCCAATTGGTCCTGTTAGGCCTCTGACAGGAGTTCTATTTGAAAACCTTCCGAACTTATCTACACTCATTTTTTTTTTCGATAATATTAGATTCTTTTAATTCTTCGATAATTGATACAATTTCATTGGAATGATTATTATGTCCTGCTTGATGTGAAGCGAGAAGAAGTCTTAATCGAACTACAAGTTCATTGGGATAATCCCAGAAGATATAGTCTTTTTCTTTCTTAGATAATTGCATTAATCCATTTCCTGTATGTGAAACTGGAGTAGTAGTATCTGTTAGCAGTTTGCTTATAATTTCTTTATATTTACTTCCACGATTTCCTAAAACTTGTTTTGTAGAATCATGTGAACGTCTATATGCATTGGTATCCTCCAATATATCCTTATATATTTTTAAGTCTTTCTCATTGTATATTTTTTGACAGGGTTTTTTCTTGAATATAAGTTCATATAAGCCGTTTGAACCTTCATAGATTTAATTTTTTATTTGTATATTTCTTCCAAAAATCTTAAACTCTCCATCCCCGATGAACCACTTGCCATTCTTTTCGTGAATACCATATATATTGTCAAAAGCACTAGATTCATTCAAAAATAAATCTTAATACTTCTGTGATATTTCATCGAATGCAGTGTCTTCTATTTGGTCGGTTAAATGACGCGCTTTGTAACGATCACGTACTCGTTGTCTGCTTTCTCTAAAATGCTTGGTTTTGGGTGTTGCTGAATAGTTTTTTGGAGTAATACTACTGATGCTTGCAGCAGGTGTAGCAAAATCATCATCAAAATTCTGTTTTGATTTAGTTACAGGGGTTTGAAAATAATTTTGCTGTTCATTTGATTTCTCAACTAACTCTTTCAGAGGATTGGTGATTGGTTTAAATGTTTCCTCCAATTGAGTTTCGAATGCTTCTCTTCCATCCCTTAGAGCTTTATATTTCTTTTGTAGAGCATCAGTAGTTTTAATGAGTTCACTTGTCAATTCCTTATTTAAATTCATCATAATGAAGCTGTGTTGTTCTTACAACAGACTGTAAATAAGCTTCTTATATTATGAAAGAGTCTTTCAATTGGTTTGAAATTTATTTTAATGTTGAATGTACTGCTTCTGATTGATGAACATCGATTTTTAAACCGAGTTGAGTGACTTCGTACTTGTACGGACCGTGCGTTGAACTGCTTTGAGCTGCTCTCATAGAACATAACTCTACGTATGTTGTAAACGATATGGAGAAGTGCTTATTATTGTTTTCATTTATGAACTGCTTTTATACTGTTTTTTACTGCTTTCGAACTGCTTTTGAACTGCTTTTTTTCTATTTGGAACTGCTTTTTAACTACTTTTTACTGCTTTTTACTGCTTTTGGACTGCTTTAAAACAGCTTTTTACTGCTTTTGACCTGTTTTTCACTGCTTTCGAACTGCTTTTTACTGCTTTTGAACTGCTTTTTACTGCTTTTATACTGCTTTTTACTGCTTTTGAACTGCTTTTTACTGCTTTTTAACTGCTTTTTTACTGCTTTTATACTGCTTTTTACTGCTTTTGAACTGCTTTTTACTGCTTTAAAACAGCTTTTTACTGCTTTTGACCTGTTTTTTACTGCTTTCCAACTGCTTTTATACCGCTTTTTACTGCTTTTATACTGCTTTCGAACTGCTTTTGAACTGTTCTCATAGAACATTACTATACGTATGATGTAAACTGTTATGAAGAGCTGCTTTTATAGTTTAAGGAAATGATCAAAGCCCTTTCTATATCGACCTTCTTTCAAAGGACTGTCTTTATCAATAACCAAAAATCCATATTTATCATTCCAGCATTCTGCACATACCTTTTGAAATATATTAAATGCCATGTCAGAATTAACATGATCATTATGAATATGTTTCAAGTTCATATTGTCCTGTTTGAAAACAGTTAAAAAATTTGCATTGTCGCGTATAAGATGTTTTGGAATTCTTGTATATGTTTGGCATAAATAAAAACTACCAATAAGATGATGTCGTCCCATACTAAAGTAGGTTCGTATAGTATCTTGTTTTTCACAAGCAATATCATCAAAGATAAAAACCGAATTTGGTTTTCAGGTGGTATAACTTCACTATTATTGGAAAACGTAAAGAAACCCATTCCTTTGATTGGTTTGACGGCTTTTCGTAAAAACTCATACTTTGGTTGATGTAATGACTTTGAATAAATATATATGTTTTCAAATTTTAAACCGTTCGGATGCTGTAGTAAACTCATCATAGCATTTGTTTTTCCGCAATTCGAGGGACCCGTAATTAAACCTCTTATGCTATTGGGTAATAGTTGACCATGTTTTCTTGACTCATTACTTTTAGTCAAATCAAATTTTTGAATTGGTGAAAGTTGTTGTTGTTTCATGAATCGCATGATGAAAGGTACTAAACAATTTCCTTTAAATGTGAAAGTTTTATTACAAAATAGTCATAACATTGTAAGCCGTCCTATTGAGTACATAACTTTATTTCTATGAAAATGTTGGATTTTTCAATCAGTCAACAAAGCACCGTGAAAGGAGACGGTTTGGTAAACTCTATAATCAACAAATTACCTCTTGAACTACATCTTCCTGGTTATCAATATTGTGGACCTGGAACAAATCTAGAAAAACGATTAGCAAGAGGAGATCCAGGAATTAATTTGCTTGATCAGGCATGCAAGCAACACGATATATCTTTTTCTAAATTGAAAAATACATCTGAACGTCATACAGCAGATAAAATCTTAACTGAGAAAGCTTGGAAACGAGCGACATCTAAGGACACTGGGTTAAGTGAACGAGCAAATGCTGTACTAGTTACCAATCTAATGAAAGCTAAACTAAAATTAAGTATGGGTTGCTCAAACAGTAATGAAAAAACGAAATCAAAAAACAAAAAAAAAAGAAAATCAAGAAGAGCATCACTTTTAGTAGAACAATTAAAAGTCTTGGAAAAACTATTCAAAGAAAAAAACCACATAATCTGGAAAAAGCTATCAAAATAGTGTAACGAAGCATTCTACGTCACACAATTTTTATGAAATATTATTCACTCCCGCCATATAGTACGTTGCAAAACGAGCAAACACCGACGGCCGCATCACATAATTCGTTTTGATCGACCACCGACTGCTAGAGCAGACCCGCCTATTCCCCGCCGACCGACCATCACAAGACCAAACCATTCATCAGTATTCAATCGAATAAGTTCTGTCACCCACCACTCTCCTCTCATAAATAACCAGTTTCCTACATGCACTGTGTGTCTGGTTGACTACGTAGCGTAGGTATACATACTATTAGCTTCATGCAAGCACAGTGTGTATGATTGACTGCATAGCGTAAGTATCCATATTAAAATATTTACGCTCCTCATTACAATTCACATTGTGCTGTTGTAGCATATTGTGACTTATGGAGGTGAATTGGCTAACGAAAATTGTCTTTTGCCAGCCTGCCGTGGACTATTTATATATAGTCAGTAAAAGGTAGTACCAATCAAGCGTACTTAATAGGTGAAGTGACCATTGCTCTAGTAGCAATTAAGTTTTGGTGTAACACCAATAAAGGGGCTTCACTCCAACCGTTTATCCCTTGCTCTACCCCCTTCTGGCGTATAGTTTGGGCCGAGAAGCCACTGCCGGCTGATCACCAGTTTATCCTTGATTTACATAATCAGGGCCGGGGCTTCACTCCAACCGCTTTATCCCTTGCTCTACCCCCTTCTGGCGTATAGCTTGGGTCGAGAAGCCACTGCCGGCTGATCAACAGTTTATCCTTGATTTGCATAGTCAGGGCCGGGTTTTCACTCCAACCGTTTATCCTTTGCTCTACCCCCTTCCGGCGTATAGCTTGGGCCGAGAAGTCACTGCCGGCTGATCACCAGTTTATCCTTGGTTTGCATTGCCAGGGCCGGATCTTCTCTCCACCAGTTTATCCCTTGCTTTACTGTCGAAGTACAGCTTGGGCCGAGAGGTTATCCTAACCGATCACCCGCTTATCCTTGGTTTGCATTGCCAGGGCTGGAGCTTTTCTCCACCAGTTTATCCCTTGCTTTACTGTCGAAGTACAGCTTGGGCCGAGAGGCTATTTCTAGCCGATCACCTGCTTATCCTTGGTTTGCATTGCCAGGGCCGGAGCTTCTCTCCACCTGTTTATCCCTTGTTCTACTGTCGAAGTATAACTTGGGCCGAGAGGCTACTGCCAGCTGATCAACCGTTTATCCTTGGTTTGCATTGCCAGGGCCGGGGTTTTCACTCCAACCGTTTATCCCTAGATTGATTTAAATAGGGCCGTATATGAAATACCGTGTTAGTTATTTTAAGAACTAAGTTTAATTAATGCAGGGCCGTATATGAAATACGTTGTTATTTTAGAATATTAAGAAAAATAATTGTTTTAATAATAAACAATCGATGAAAAAAAGAGAATAATTGTTTTAAAAATAAACAAAATTGTAATAAATGAAAAGAAGACATTAAACAAACTTTGTAACTTTGTATATCAAAATAAATAAATGTTTTTAAAGGAATTCTGAACTTCCTACCCAATTTTTCGACTTTTATTTGGGAAAAACTCTGGACACCGACGAGCTTACCTCAGCCTCGTAATAAAAAGCATCACATTGGCGCCCGAGCAGGGACCTGAGGAAAGTTCAACCGAATTCCGACCGCTGACCGACCAGGAATTTTCCAAAGGTACCACCGACCATGAAGTCCAGCACCCCTCTTCCTACAATAAATACGGAAGACTTCTCCAACGAACAACCTCCAGCAGAGACCGCCGAAATGGATAAAGAAACTTCAAAAGCTGCCAACCAACACCAACTTCTGCTACCGACCGACAACACCGATACCAGCCGCGACATGTCCGAATCCGAGGGCGAAGACCAAGCTGCTGACGAATGCAACCCCTTTAAAAATCTTGGGTTTATTTCTTTTCTAAGGACGAACTAATCGCGATGCTAAGCTCACAGAACTTGGCTACGGGTGGTAACGTTCTCGACCTCCGGAAACGCCTGAGGAGATATTTGAAAAAAATCCGGAACCATGGGTCGACCCAGGATTTATGTAACCAGTGGGCAGAGCATGTCGAACAAAGGGTCGAAAGGGTCTTGTCGACCAACGAGCCCAATCCGATAGAGGACGTTTCAAAATCAAAGGAGGAAAAGAAAATCCAGGAACCAGACAAAAAGACCGTCTCGCCCCACAGAGTTTCAACAAACGCCATGGCAATCGGCTCTTTACCGAAATTCCCGCTACCGGAATTTTGTCCACCAGGAAGCAGTGCTTCGCCTTTACCGAACACATGCAGCCATTCTACGACCGACCGGGTAGTTGCCCCCGCGTACGGTCAGACCAGATAAGAACAATACCCACCATATACCGCATACGTACCGTCAGCAGCCAACCGGGTTGTTGCCCCCGCGTATGGCTCGGCTGTACAGGAACCTTTTGTACCGCCCAGCGGCCGGCTCACGTTGAGTTACGAGGCCGAAATCATGAACACTGTGAGGAAATGGGGCCTTCGTTTTGACGCAACTGGGAACCCTCTAGAATTTATGGAGAGAATAACCGAACTAACGCGTTGTTACAATATACCGCCCGATGATGTATTACGAACCTTGGCAGAAATATTTAGAGGTACCGCGTCACAAAATTAAAACACCAAGAGTTATTTCAGTATCGAAAATTGGTGGTGTTATACCATTTCTTGTTCCTCTCTTTGCAGGGCTTTCAGCTCTCGGAGCTTTATCTGGAGGTGCTGCCGGTATTGCTAAGGCAGTCAACGATGCTAATAATGCTAAAAAAGATTTAGATGAGAAAAAACGTCATAATCAAAAATTGGAAGCTATTTCAATGGGTAACGGGCTACATTTAAAACCTTATAGAAAAGGACTCGGACTTTATTTGCATCCGCATTCAAAAAACTTGTAAAGTCATTATCCAAACGTGCCTTGAATGAGTTGGATTTAAGAGCTTTTGCCATGAGGTTTATACCTCATTTTCGGGGAGTTTTCATGCGTGATAATTTACCGAAAAGTAAACTATTAAGAAACGAATGTGCAATAGTGAATTTAGATTCCTCAAACGGACCAGGAACACATTGGGTAGCGTATTATAAGAAAGGTAGTCACATTGAATATTTCGATAGTTTTGGAAACCTTCAACCACAGAAAGAATTAATTGATTATTTAGTTGATAAGATTAAATATAATTATATTAAGTATCAAGATTATAACGCAGTAAATTGTGGCCATTTATGTTTAAAGTTTTTATATGACTACTATTTTGAATAAATAACATACATTTTGTAAAATTATTTTCATTGTCTTTTTTATTGTCATGGCGTTAACACTTACACTGAGCGGAAATACTTCTTATTTGACAGCAGAATATTTTCCACCTTTAAAGTTGGATCGGGACTATGTTTGCGGTTTGATAGATTTTCAATCATATAACTCCATACCTAATGTTGATGAACGAAACAATTTGCTGCATATTGGAGCACATGTTAAACAGGCTCATATGAAATCGATGACATTTATTCTTTTATTAACTATAAATTAAATGAAATTTATTTTCCTATCTCCATGAAAATTGAAGCTAATAATAAAACATTACAATGTGAAGTGGATAGTACAGAGACTGTACATTTTGAGAAAGATCGATCTATTGGAAAATTGTTGGGGTTCAGTAAACGATCTTTGAAAGCTGATTTATTGCATACTTCAGATTTACCTGTTGACATAAGCAAAGTGAATGTCATACGAATTGAGTGTAATATTATTTCTGGTTCATATTTTAATAACAAACCAATGCATACAATACATGAATTTTCACCAGAAGTAGGACCTGGATATAAAATCATTGAAGTTCCAAGAAATGTCATTTATTTACCAGTGAACGTCAAAGAGTTAAGTTCTATTTCATTGAAGCTTGTTGACCAGGACGGAGATTTAATTAATTTTAGAGGAGAAACAATAACCATACGTTTACATTTAAAACCATTAGGTGATTCATAATGTTGATTTATAAAAATATAATCAACCGCAAAAGTGACGATTCTGTTAGTTCTGCAAGAGCAGCAAAACTGACAAGACCAAAGCTCACATCTGAAAATAAATCTTATCTTCAGTCTTTAGGATTTGTTTTAAAATAAAAATATAAAATAATAAAAAATAAAATAAAAATAAACATGAGTGAAATATTGTATATATCCCAAACACTCTTCGTTCTTACTGTTTTACAATACAAGCGACGAAATACGTATTTCTATTCAACAACAAGACCTGTGTATTCTACCTAGCGAAAGTTATATTTGCATTGAAGGAACCCTCAAAAAATTAGATGGAAGTAATTCTGATTCAGCTAAATTATGCAATAATGCTATGGCCTTTCTTTTTGAGGAAATTCATTATGAATTGAATGGTGTAGATATTGAATACAATAAAAATGTGGGTATCACAACAACATTAAAAAACTATATATCTTTGAATGAGAATGAAAGCAGATATCTTCAAAATGCATCATGGTATGGAAAAGACATCATTTTGACCTAATCTGGTACTTTCAACTTTTGCGTACCACTTAAAAGTTTGTTAGGATTTGCTGAAGATTACAAAAGGATTATACCAAACGAAAGACATGAATTGATTTTAATACGTACTCAAACTGATGAGAATGCTTTTGTTTCGTCGGAAGATGTACAAATTAAAATCCTGAAAATGCAATGGAAAGTTCCTCACATCACTTTGGCGGATGCTGAAAAGCTAACCTTACTTAAACAAATACAATCAAAACCCATTCAAATGCATTTTAGAAACTGGGAAATGTATGAATATCCAACACTACCAGCTGCAACCGATCATATATGGACCATTAAAACTTCGAGTCAACTCGAAAAACCTAGATATATTATAATTGGACTACAAACAAACAGAAAAAATCAAAAAGATAAGGATGCTAGCAAATTTGATCACTGCACGTTGAGAAACGTTAAGATACATTTGAACTCTGAGTCATATCCGCGTGAAGATTTGAATGTTGATTTTACCACTGACCGATACGCTGTTCTCTATGATATGTACAGCCGATTTCAACAATCCTTTTACAGCAAACAATAGCAACCACTCTTATCACGTGAAGAATACAAGGAAACTGCTCCAATTATTGTAATTCATTGTTCCAGACAAAACGAGTCCATCAAGTCGGCTCCTGTAGATGTAAAACTTGAAATCAAAACAAACGTAGCTGTACCAGCAAATACTTCAATATATTGCATGATCATACATGATCGTATTATTGAGTACAGTCCCTTAACTGGAGAAGTTCGAAAACATACATGATTTATGAGAAACACCTGCAGCTGTTAGAAAAAGAATCTGTTTTTCTAGGAATAGAAGCACATAAAAAATATATAAGCTTGTCCGAAGAAGGTAAAAAAAAAAGAGAACGAAAAAAAAAATCAATTTTCCAGAAATAGAAACACTTAAAACATGAAAAAGAAGAAACAAACTAATAAACTTTCCCCCTTAAGAAGCTAAAAAAAGAGAGAACAAAAAAATAAAATCCGTATAAATTCAACTGTTTGAGATGAAATTTTATTAGTATAATCTGAAAAATCAATATTATTAAACCATGTCTCAAGAATTTGAAAAAGAAATTCAAGAAATAGAAGTTGGAAGCAGTTTTAATACTGTGATTAATATAAAAACTTAGAGCAAAATCATTGCTATCAAATAATAAGCATGAGAAGGATCCAAACTAAATTTGGAACGCAATTAGTTGTCGATCTGGGTACAAACGATGTAAGTAAATTATTTTTTTTTAAATTTGATAGAAAATTTTAAATATGATTTTTCTTTCATAGGTATTCCTTCCAGCCCGCTACAACAAATTAACTGAAAAGGCAGTTGAAATGATCAATATGAAAACAGGATCATACTGTATCATATACAAAGGTCCAATGGGAAGATCTGTTAAACTAGAAATAAGAAAAAATAACGAATAAGAGCGAAATGAATAAAAAATTTGGTTTTTTCTTTTGAAATATAAATTATTTTTTTATTAGCCAATAAGAGACGAATATGTTTAAATGATTAAAAACAGTTTTTTATATAAAATTTTTTTTTGTTTTTTCTTTTTTTTTTCTTATTTAATTTTTTCTTAACTCTAAAAAGGAAAAGGTGGATCTCCAAATAATGAACCATAATAATATGATGGAACTCTGTGTGTGTGTGTGTGTGCTGAGGATCGATAGCTAAAATTCAAAAGGATGCTTTGGTACCTGTTTTTTTTTTTTTATTAGGTAGAAAAAATATAGAGACTCCTTTTTTATGTCACTTTAACGCTGACATACATTTTTATTTTGAAGATAAAAATACGATTCTTATTGCGATTTAAAAAAAACAAATTAATTTGATATTTTCTTATTACCTTGAGTTGAAATGATTTTCACTTTTAAATATGTGGTATATTTTTATGGCCCCAAGCATATGTGCTTTTACCATCTTCACATATAAACCTCTTTGTATCATTACAACTCAAGGTTTTTTTATTTATCATTTGTGTGTACATCAAATGTTGCTTACTTCTAAATATATACATAGTTCTATAAATATCTCGTTTCTTAATTAAACAATTTCTATAGTCTCTTAACTCTAAATTATTAGTTATATATTTTTTTATTCCCTTGGCTTTTTTTGTCACTTCCCCGGTATCAATCCCAAAACAATATAATTTAGCCCTTAGTCCTACAAAATCAGTCATAATCCTCGAATTATTTTCATCTTTAAAAAGCCCTATCACCTTGCCATTATTTAAAGGGAAATTATGAATGTTGTTCACCGGATACTCAGAAGTGTCAAACCTAGATCTCTCAGGATTAATTACATCATCATAGATTTTAGCATAAAAGTCGTCTGTAAATATGGAATAGATAAAAGAGTCTGTATCCATATAGCTCAAACGAATTTTATTACTAAATTTTGGCTTCATGTAATCATAATGAAAATCATACATTCACCACTTTGAGAGTTCTAAAACGGTAAAACCTAAATAAATTGGTTTATCTAGTTCGGTGTAAATATGCTACTACTATGAAAATTGGGGTGCCCAATCAGCTTTCTTGCTGAAAATTGGTTTCTATGCGCACTCCATTCTGAAACAATCTTCACATTTCTACGCTTTTCAACATTTTCCATGGTTTTACCATAGACGCTATTGTTCATTAATTTGAAAAAGTCTTTCTCGAACTTATTCCTGGCAACTTTTCTTTTTTCGGTGTTCAGAGAAATATACTTTTGGAGCCAGTTCGACTGACTAAACTTCATGACTCTATGTACTTTTCTTAAAATTAATCCATGTGAAATACATTGCTGTAAATTTCTTAAATGAATTTTGAAATTTTTCCTTGAATTCAAGTGAGCAACTAACTTGGGAATTTAACATCCTGGGGTGGTTATATTTTCAGGACAAAATGGAAGATCATTATGTGAGTCATGAATACTCGATGGATAATCTAAATCTACTTCCAATACATATCCAACATTATCACCTTTAATGTTGGAGATGTATTCAGATGTATAAATCTGAGGATTATCCCACTGAAAATTACCATATGGTAAGGGTTGTGACATAGCCCATCCGTATAAGTTATTAGCATCAAGATACATTAAGTATTCCGATGCTAGGTTTGGATTATAGCTAGATATGTATTTATTATTAGCCACAGCATTTCTGTGACTACATTGACACAAACCACCTCTAATTCCAGTTTTAAAAAAATTGTACATATCGACATCAGTTAAAAGCTCCAACTTGATATTAGTTGTTTTGAGCATAGCGTCCCATGATAACCCAGGAGCTGTAAAATAATGACAAGGATCAAGTTCGTAGATTGAAATACAAGGTTTCCTAAAACTTTCAAATATATCTGCTAATAAAAGCACATCACTCTTAAGATAGAGAACCATAATAATCTTCAAGTTTCTTACACTTTAAGTGATCCCATACATTAAGAGCATGTTTATAGTCCTCAACTAAACATTCTTCATCAATCATTTTGTTATAAAATTTCGATTTCGATAGTAAAGAGGTTTCCTCAAATCGTTCCCATGAATCTAAATGATCATAAGGAAATACACCTTTTCTTTGCATTAAATTAAATGATATATTGTCTTGGAAAACACTTTTAGTATTTTTTAAATCATTAGACGATAAATTCTTTGCTAAAGATGAGATGCTCGACTGAAGAAACCTATTTGAATCTAAAAATCGTATCTCAAAAGTGTTTTTAGCATCTAAATAAATTCGTTTAGAAAGAGAAATATAATTTTTTTTGTTCAATGGAATTATTGAAATTTCTCCGTGACTTTTTATAAAAAGATGACAATCATACCCCGAAAAATTATGAAAGAAGACGGGGAAAAATTTTGGTATTTGGAAATTTAAATTACACTGAACGTGAGCGGGTCCCCTATACAACCCGGTGAAGTGACAATGATCTCTTGCCCTTAAATCTGAATTCTTAAAACTACTCTTACATATATATATACATGTTGGCGAATGTCTTTGTCTAAAATCTTCGGCTTTGGTCAACATGGGCATCGGTTTTGGGTTTTTGATGACTTCTTGATATAAATTCGTCAATACTTCCACCAAAATTTCCACAAATTTGTCTGACGAATTCTCACCTAAAATAGAAAAATGGACAATTATTATAAATATGTTTATTTGGAAATATTATTATATTTATATTTAAATTCTTACCAACAAATGTCTTCTGTGTGTTAAACTTTTCATCAAATGTACATTTAATAAAATAAGAAAAAGCGTAGGGCACATGTTGTTGAACATCAGTTGTTGAAGAAAAATCCGGGTTGGGCTGTTGATGGTTTATCGGCTGTAAAATGGACTCGAAGTCAGCGTAAACTACAAATGGTACTTCCAACTTCTTTCCATGCTTTTCAAACTTTATTGAGGACTTATCTCCCTCTGTCAACATTGTAACAATCTTGCAACATTCGTTTTTATGTTTTTTTTTTTATTGAATCTTCATCAGCAAATGATTGTAGACAACCATTACAAAGATTCAACTTTTTTTTTTTTTTGTTAATTGAGAACTGATTAATCGTGATGTTTTTAATAAGAACATAATGAGTAAGTCCCTCCTCATTCTCACAAAAGAGCAAATTTATATGCTTACTCTGCTCCTTTTGGGTATGATAGAATGGACCAATTATTTGTATATCATTATTTGTATTAGTCATCTCATAACCAAACACATTCACACTTATCTCAGGGTTGTTTTCCTCGAATATTTTAACATCTTTTACAGCCAGAGGGAATTGCAAGTCTTTGAAGCTTACGAGTTGATTAAATGCATCTATTGTTTCATCAGCAATGTTATATTTACATGGATATGATTCAGTGTTTTGAGGATAAGATATTCTTCCTGCGAAAGCATCTATAATAGACCATTTAAAACAGTACTCATCGTTGTTTTGAACGTTTATGCATGCTTTTTTGTTTCTTATTTTGGCCGGCAATTCAAAATAGGATGATCCTCCAACAGGTTGGTATTTATTGATGTTAATTTCGATTATGAGAAATGAAAGCAAAGCCCATCCGCTCTCTTTTTCCTGAAATTCTTCTAATTTCACTTTTATTTCATCAATAAATTGTTGAAGCTTTGCATCTATTTCACTTTCACTCAGCACCACACGCATTTTTGTTTGAATATTTTTCACATCCGAAATCAACTCATCAGGACTATTGTTGGAATTCACGAAATCACCGAAAAGTTCAATGTTTAGCTTCAATGCGCCTAAAATGCCCATCTCGTTTTCCAGCAACTCTTTGATAAGACATTTATTTTCGTCAAACAAAACATTCACATCTAAGATTGATTCATCGACAATCTTTATGCAATAAGTTTTAATTCGATTTTTGAAAGCTCCACTTATTACACTTACATTCTCAGTCAGGAGCTGCATAGCCAGTGCTCTATGTGAAGATTTTCTTTGGTGATGTGTCATTTTTCGCTCCTCGACATCCTCCTCACAGATGTAGCAATATGTAGTTTGAGGAGAACCCTCACCATCTTTTTCCGAAAGCAGCTGTTGAACTAGCGTTTTATGTGAAGCTTTTTTATTATGCTCGCTCCATTCCACAACATCTTCTTCACAGATATGACAATACCTTTTAGCAATTATTCTTGGTTTTTTGTTCAATATTGCTTTAGATGTTGAAGGTTGAGGAGAATGTTCCCTTTTCCTAGCGCTTCCTTCATTCTTTAAAACAGCTACTGCTGAATGTTGACTTCTGATGTGATCGTTAAGCTTGTCTTTCCTCGACAGAACCTTCTCACATATATTACACTTGAAAATTGTTTTTAGATCATCATGGAAAGTCATGATGTGTGTTCTTAGATTTGCCTTTTGAGCGAAGGATTTTTCACACTTTTCACAAACAAAAATTTTCAGAAATTAATTTTTTAACGTAAATTCAAAAAGGAAACAGAAAAAATTACAAAATTAAACTTGGATCTTTAGTAATATTATCAAAAACAGATTTTCAATGAAAAATTAAAAAAACAACTTGATTGAAACAGACTGTAAATTTAACTTAAATTCCAAAGGAAAACAGAAAACAACACAAAATTGAATTTGATTGTTTAAAAATTATTAAAATCAGATTTTCAAAGATAATTCAAAAAACGAACTTGGTTGTCCTATTCACAAAAACAGAATGCCCTGCTTCATATTCAAAATTTACCTTTTATACATTTTTTTCTTTATGTTTTAGAATAAAAAAAGGAAAAAATCCTTAAAAACAAAAAAACAAAAAAAAAATGCCGATATTTCTTAACCAATCAGATTTGTGTATATATTTTTCTTTACGTTTTGATAGAATATTAAAAAAAAATGTAAAAGGACATCTCACATATTATGTAGATACTCCATGAATGCATTTTTTTATTATTTTCTCCATACCGTTATAAATCAATCAATTTTTATTACTATTTTAAAGAATCATGATCCCGTCAAAGTAACCCCTAAGAAAATAACGATTTTTTCAATGATTTCGCGTTAACTCATTTCTTATCTACTTATCTAATTTATTGATTAAAAAGAACATAAAAAAACATTAATTGTAAAAGGACAGTAGGTACACCATGAATGCATTTTTGGTTATTTTATCAATACCGTTATAAATCAATCAATTTACTATCCACCAAACAACCAAACCAAACCCTGTTTTTTTCTCCTTCAAACCTTAATAAAATATATATTTTTACTAGCTATGATCACACGATAAAAATAAAGACAAAATATCTACTTCAAATGAAAGAAAATAAAAATAAAAAGATACCTGTCTCAAACCAAAAACATTCATTCTAAAAAGATACTTCACATATGCACCGCAAAAATGCATTTTTAGTCCATACCGCTATAAATTAATCCATTTTTATTACCTACCTACTAAACATTTTATAAATTCAAAGCAACACCAACAAAAAAAAAGGTACCTGTCCCAAGCCAAAAACACACATTCTTACATATTACATTACCCAGCAAGCATAGAACCCTGTACTCTCGCGTTTGCCAGCAAGCATAGAACTCTGTTCCCTCTCTCATCCCTTCGTACCGCAGCGCCCTGTCTCATCCCTATTGATGCTCTCATCCCTATTGATGCTCTACTTCCTGTCTCATCCCTCATCCCTCGGAATCTCCATACAATCCAGAACCCACCAAAACCAACTACTGAGATCTCTGAGATCATACATTGTATATCCATCTGATTGGACAAGCGTTCCACAGATTGGGTATATCATCACTTTCATCAGTACTTTAGACACCACCGGCGGTGTATACACCAATCGCACCTCAGCTCTGTTGCGGATCCGCATTGGATTTGGACGCTCATGCCTCCGATCTTGCGAAACGTTTGCATCCCTACACCTGGAGTATCGTTTTGGTCCTCTTCGAATCTTCAAGCTTCATCAGTTCGAGATTTTTATCAACATTGAGGATATAAAGGAGTGCGATTATACATCCTTCTCAACAAAAAACAAAATTCACTTGAGTATCATTTTTCAATTTTTACTTTATTACTAGTATATCTGTATGGTGGATGTAGTTATATAATAATAGCCGGTTGTATGCAATGTTTTTTCGAATCGAATCGAATCGAATCAAATGGTGCTATGTTTTCATTTTCAGAGACCCCTAGTGGGTAGTAGCTTTGTTTTTGCTATGCTTTATAAATGCACATCAATGCACATAGAAAAAACATGACATCTGCCGTATAGTAGCTATGCCAAAGTTTACAACCCCATAACTATTCTATGCATATAACTAACTGGAATCTAAGTGGAATCATTCTCTTAATCCAACTGTGAGTTTAAGTGAGCTCTGACCTCTTAATTCTGAGTTCTAAATAATAACGTAAACAACACGTTATTATAACGTTTCAAAAGAACTTTGTTGTTACAGTTGGAGTGTGATGTGAATGTATTTTAAAGAAAATTGATTTTCTCTTTTCCTTTTATTTCCCTTTTTTGACTCTAAGGTTAAGATCGTTTGTAAGAGCATTCTTCATTCACGAAGTCTATGATAATGATAAACAGCATAATATTATGTCACCTATCCTCTTTTTAATTCCAATTGGAATTAGGTACATTTTTATCGTAACCTTCACTGAACACTGAACAGAAACCTATACATTTACAAGTATTGTACCGCTCAGGGTAGGTATTCTCAATCTCAATTCTCATGCGATTGATTTCGCCTTAATGAAGAAGAACAAAAGCATATCATTAACAGACGCGCAAATACAATACAAAACAAACTAGACACTAATCTACAGGAAGTGGCGGGAAGTATTTAGTGCTGCCATTCCTCCATCTTAATAATGCTCAATGAAATTCATAAACACAAAAATTCTTGTAAAGCTTTTTTTAACTGCCTGAACTTGAATACTATACTATATGAATACCTGTCAAAACTTAAAAAAAAAAATATTTGCACATAAATACAGCACACTTTATATCTTTCTGTCCTTTTCTAATCAATTTTCAGTCATGAGCCTTTTGTCAATTGTTTTATGTTCTAAACGATCTCTTATCGGGCATATTTTATATAATGCACATAAGTTTCTTAGTTCAATGTTTATGTATGTAAAATGTACATACATATATATTTGTAAAACTCGCATTATAAATACACACGAATACAATGCCATAAGTACCAAGTAGCTATGATCTAAACATATTGCAGCCTGCAAATGTTAGATTTAGAATAGATATCGCCCCAACTGAAGTAGATCTCCCCTTTATTCTTAAAAGGCGGCAATTTCCTGTGATTCCAGCTTTCGTTATTACGATTAATAAAGCTCAAGGACAGTCTTTCAACAACGTGGGTATTTTCCTTAAAGATCCAGTATTTTCTCACGGTCAACTATACGTTGCTCTTACCCGAACAAAGTTTAAAGAAAACCTGAAAGTCTTTATTCAAGAAAGTGAGGAACAAGGACGTTTGTTGAAAAATAACAAGGTTTTTACCAAAAATATAGTTTATAAGGAAATATTAAGCTGAATGCCCATAATTGTAGGCTTAGACGAAGTTTTACACTGTCAGTGACTACATATACTAAATCATCTTCAAGATAGATACCTCATTTACTAGGATTGGTTTAAGGTGTTTTTAGTGGAGTTAAAATCCCACACTACTATTGTAGGAATCGGATGACTACATAGTCTTTTGAGATTTTCACCTTTAAAAAAAAAAAAAAAAAATCTGTTTCTCGGGGGAGTTGATGTGATTTCAACTATTACCTACTATTAAGAAAAGTCAATGGTTACCATCCTTATTACTGTACACCACCTTTCAGTGCAAACTATGAGAACCTTATTCAAAGTAGGCGCCATAAATCACCGTCGTTTTCGACGGGTTTTCAGCTAGGAAAAACTAATTGAAAGATAATCCTATAGACTCGATTTTGAAACCATAATTACTTAATATTATCGCGTATAACTTCACCTTTTGCTGTCTACGTTAACGATAAAGATAATTGCTTGTGCTATAGAATCGATAAAAGATTCGAATTATTTTTGAATATAAATAATTTACTATCGCGAGATTTTTTGAACTGCGAATAAGAAAGAACTAATTTTGGCAAAACTTTGGAATATATTGCTTATTTTGAAATCATCCACAGATAGTCTGGTAACTATCTGACATTTAAATTCGTCCTCTAGTGTAGTATGTTATGTGAAATTGTGTTTTCTCTACTTTGGTGTGTCCAAGTATTCAATTGGCAACCAACTCCAGAGTCACTAAGACTCCTCACGCCAATCATCGACTATCTTGCTAGGGATATAAACTCCCTACCCCGCTGTATAGCTGGTAAATTGCATCTTGTGAATACGTGATATCAAGTTGCAACAATATAATCATTGAATAAATTTTGAATATACAGATAAATATTTTTGAAAATACGATATTAGATAAGAGCAGTGCACTACTTCACTTGAACATATTGAACTATATTGCAATTACTGATATCATATACGAACTGTATATGCATTTATTTCCAACTTTTACTTTTCAGCGACCCTCCCTGATATTGGCCTGAATATTTTTCGATCCTGTTATAGTCCTTTTTCTATACGGTAATCATCCTTACATCCTTACTTGGTATTTTAAGAAACGTGTTGTTTCTAGTACTTATTAAGTGTATATCCTTTCTTTACTTGTTTTTCTGAATTGTTTGCAATTCACTCCACACATTGGATTTGCTTCCATTGTGGTCTCATTTACTTTGTACTTCAATTAGTATGGTACAATTTGCCATCTTGTTATGGTTTTGTTTATGTGGTATACCTACCTGATGCCAACAAACCTCCTTTTGTGATGTTAATCATTGTTAACCTTATCGGTTACAGTATACTCTTTCCAGGTATTCTTACCTGAAACGTTCTTGCCATCAGTCCTTCGTTGGCTTTGGAATTCGTTTTGACTTTACGTTATAAGGTGTTAATACAGTACCTGTGTTCAAACTTATCTATCTTTTATTCTTTCAAGAAGTTAATAATAGATATATTGTTGATCCTTTGTTGTGACTGTTGTATGTTTTGGATTAGGTCAGACGAAAGTGACGGTTTATGACTCGGTTATTCCCGCCTATCGTTTGTAATTATATACATTACTTATTTGAGATATCTTGCATTGTTTTGACTACAATTTAGTTGCGGTTGCGTATCTCTTTGAAAGTTTTCATTGATTACGGTATACGTTCGGTAAATTCTTTTCGAATTTATTTTACTCAAATATAATTACAATATTTAACAGCATTAACAAGCCGCTGTGGCCTAATTGTTTTACTTTGTTTTGATATTAATTGTTTCATTGTCGTGATTTATTTTTTGTACGCGTGATTATCAATAGTAATAATTTTACTTTCTTGAATTTTTAAAAGATTTTCGACCATCTTAATTTAATAAGATTTAATTAATCATATTACCCTTCTGGTATTAAATTTCGGTATTATCAAGATTGAGTCTTGAATATCGACTTCATAATTGATATAATCACTTTTGAAATTAACTTTTGTTAACGGTTGAAATATCGGTCGAGTAAACATATTTAATAAAATGCACGACTGGGTCGCACGAACTTGCTCTTATGTTCAATAAATTGCGTAGTGGCTGCATATATGGATATTAAAAAAAATTAAATAATTTCGAAAATTCTTTTATTTTTTAAATTAGTTTAAGAGTTTTCTCGGAAAAACTAAGTATGCAATACAATTTTAAAGCTATACGTCAATCTAGGAAAAAAAAATATTGAAAATCGTTGGACCAGTTTTTTTTTTAAAAGGTTATTTTTGAAAAACTTTTTCAAAAAATATTTTGAAATTTATTTGAGTATGCAAATATATGGCAATCTGTAGTTTACATTTGGAAAATAATTTAAAAAAAAATCAATGTACCCGTTTTCAACATATTTCGAAAACCAAAAATTTTTTTGAAAAAATCATAAAAAATCAAAAAAAAAAGTTTTTGAAATTTTTTAAATGTCATATTAATAAAATTATGAATGACTTCCTGTGGCCAAAATTTTATTGAAATCGAATCTATAGTTTACGAGAAAATTTGATTTGAAAATACTGGTTCTATGAGAGGTACCGTTATTAGACAAATTTTGAAAAAAAATTTCAAACCAAAAGATAGATTGTCTTGCAAAAATAGCATTCTGAAAGTTTTATCAAAATCGTTAGAGCCGTTTTCGAGAAAATCAATTTTTGTCTTCAAGATTGTATGGCAGGTGCCGTTATTTTTGGACCTAGAGCAAAAATAAAAAATATGTTCCGAGGGACGGCCAAATAAATCCTAAATACCAAATTTGAAGCAAATCGGCCAACCCGTTTAGCCTCCAGAGGCGCGAACAGACATACAGACAGACAGACAGACAGACAGACAGACAGACGGACGGAATTCCCAGACCCACTTTTTTCGACTTCTCCATCATCGTAATGTCATGTGTGATTGTTATCTCAATTTTTTTTTTCTGCACGAATCCATAACTTGCCTTATAGTACCTATAATCGCAAGTAAAAATTGGCAACTCTGCTGTGAAAGTGAAAAGTTGAATTTAAATATCGCTCCTGAAAATTTTATTTTGAAAAGTTAATTTAAATATTAAAATTAACATACAAAAGCCAAAACTTTTACTTTAATTTATATTGAAAATTGTCAAAGAAATTGTAAAGCCGATTTGACACCAGGTAACACAATTTATCAAACCCCTGATATTAATTTGTATTTGAGAGCAGTCACATGACTGATAATAAAAGAAAAATCAGTCAATCATCTCCAGAAGACTTCACCCATCAAGTCACGGATCCAATTAATAGAGCACCTAAAATTTATAAAACTCAAACAGCAATGTCCATCTCAGCCTCAGATTTGCAAAAAATTAAATTAATTGTGGATAGTTCTCTGCAAGTCGAGCTTCTCAAAGCAACTTCAAATTTAGCTACTAAGGAAGACCTGAACAATCTTAACTCCGAAATAAACATTCTGCGGCAACAAAATGAAGATCTATCCCGAAAAGTTCAGCTATTTGAAAACAGATGTAGTTTGCTTGAGGATGAGCTCGAGGCACAAAATAAAGAAAAAAAAGGCAAAAATATAATTATTACTATTCCAAACGATGTAAATAGTGACCCAAAAGAAAAAGCGCAAAGTGTCACTACCCGTCAAAATCAGTGAAAACAACAACACAATAAAAATGAAAATTAATACGGGCTCCACCGAAATGGCCATGAGAATGCTTAAGAACTCGTCAAAACTTAAAGGCACAGGTGTATATTTACAAAGGGATCTCACAAAGGGAATGCAATTAAAACGAAGAATCCTTCTCGAATACAGAAGAATAATTAAAACCCATAAACCAACAGTCGTAATGCAAATGAAAAATAATACGCTTTTGATAGAAGGCAAATCTTTTTATTTAAATAATAATAACAATTTAAAATTTGATGATAATGACGGCGAACTTGTACTGCAGCAAATGTTTGGGCAATTAAACTTTGAGGCTGTCAAAAAAATCATGCTGACAAATAGACGTCAAAATAATTGGACTAGATCAACACCACCTACACCTTCTTGTTCACCAGGGATGCCACTTTCTCATATTGAGCCAAATAATAACAATGTATTAAGAAATTGAAAATCAAGTGCCGTCAGCTCATCAAATAATAATTGTTGTAAAATTGTATCGTACAATGTTTCTGGTTTAAATAATAAGCTATTGTTTGTAGACTTTTTTAATTTTATTAAATCTTATGATATATTTTTCCTCTTTGAAACTCATGTTACCATTGAAAATTCAAGTAAATTTGTTAAATATTTTAATGGATTTAAACTTTATTGGATCCCTGCCATCAAAACCTCTTTAAAAGGACGAGCAAGCGGTGGATCTCTTTACGGAATCAAAATGTCACAATTGATTTATTATGATTTTTCTGAGTTCCATGATTTTATTCTAGTAAAAGTGATACAAAAAAGTAATATGTTTATCCTCCCGCTTTACTTAAACTGTAACAAATGGTCTGAAGACTTCGATAACCTGGGCAACGTTATGTCTTTGTTAGCAGGCAAGAGTATTTTAATGGTCGGTGATTTTAATGCCAGAATAAGCTGCACACAAGTTATGACTCTGAGGACTATTAATAACACTTCAATAAACCCTAGTAGCAGATCATCCAAAGACAATGTCTGTAACCAAAACGGAACAAATTTACTTGAATTGCTGCAATTGTATGACAGCATTGTCTTAAATGGATGCACCGAAGGAGACACCGAAGGTCATTATACATTTATTGGAGGGCAAGGGAAATCTGTCATCGATTATTGTTGTATAAACAATGAGTGGATAGATCTTATTGCTAAATTTGAAGTGATTTCCAAGAAAATTTCTGATCATATGCCTATAATTATTGAGTGGATTCCTGAAGCAACATTGCAACAGAGAAACCTGAATTTAATTCCATGCTTGAAATGGAATAACAAAAATGTCGAACCCTACCAGCATTCTTTAGATGATTCCATTTCTAGGATATCTGCGATTCCCGAGACTACTGATACGCTCTCAGAACAAATTACAACATGTATAAGGAATACTTCAAGTAACAGAGGGCAACAATCAAATAAAGCTTATAAACAAAAATGGTTGAACAGGGAGTGCATGAACGCTAGACAAAAATCGTTCGCCTTACTAAATGCAATGCGGCGAAACTCATTTGATAATGAACTTAGGAAGTGGTATATTCAATCAAATACCAATTACAAAAATCTCTGTCTCTCAAAGAAAATAAGCTTTGAAACTAATCCAGCCATTTATTTAGGACAAACAAAAAACACAAAGGAATTCTGGAGGATAGCAAAAGAAATAAATGGTTCAAATCATATTATAGGTTCCGGTGTATCTGCAGATGACCTCTCTGTTTATTTCAAGAACCTACTACAAAATAAATCTAGCTTAACGTTTTCATATGCAGAACCGTTTATATGCGATGATATTCTAGACTGCACGATATGTGTGGAAGAAGTACATTCAGTTCTCCAAAAAGCGAAAGATGGGAAAGCTCCAGGAGAAGATGGGATTCCTTATGAATTTTTTAAAAATGCCTCTCCAATGTTTTGTGACAAATTGTTAGCACTTTTTAACAGAATTCTAATCAGTGCTGAAGTTCCAGCATCCTTCAAAACATCAGTTATATTTCCCATACATAAGAAAGGTGATTTGAACGTTGTTGAAAACTACCGTGGCATTTCGTTCATGAATGTTATAGCGAAAATATTCTGTGGAGTACTAGTTGGCAGACTGGAAAGGTGGGTGGACGAAAATAATATCTTATCAGAATTGCAAGCAGGATTTAGGAAGAACTATTCTACTATTGATCAAATTTTTACACTTACATCTATAGTAAAAGCATTTCAAGCAAGAAAAAAGAAAATCTACGCATTTTTTGTGGATTTCAAAGCTGCGTTTGATCTAGTGAATCGGAGTGCTTTGCTGTATAAGCTTTCAGAACTTGGTGTTTCAACAAGATTCCTTCGAGTAGTACGCAACATGTATACGGACACAAAGTCAACAGTTTGGGATAGAGCAGTGTTTTCGGAATGGTTTGGAACAGAAACTGGTGTTAAGCAAGGATGTCTTCTCAGTGCCCTCCTGTTCTTCCTTTTTATAAATGACATTGTTAAACATCTACCCGGAGGTATTAGAATTGCAGGTGCCATCATAAACGTTTTGCTATACGCTGACGACCTAGTTATATTGTCAGAGTCACCAGAAAACTTGCAACTCATGATAAATCGTCTAGCGGCATATTGTGATAAATGGGGACTGGCCATTAATACTGAAAAGTCGAAAGTTATGGTGTTCTCGCGGTCAATCCAAAATGAAGAAAAACATTGTTGGGTTTTTAATGGAAGTCGTTTGGAGGTAGCCAAAGAATACAAATATCTTGGAGTTAAGCTCAACTCAACTTTGGATTTCAGACAACACCTTACAGAAAAATCCTGTGCGTCGCAAAGCCTCATAAATTTAACATTGAGCAAGGTTTTCTTAAATCCTTACATAGATCTGTCCGTAAAATATAAAATCTTTGACTCTGTAATCAAATCTTCGCTTTGCTATGCTGCGCAGGTTTGGGGGATAAGCGAGTATGAAGTAATTGAAAAACTGCAAAGAAATTTCATTAAAAAACTGTTTTACCTTCCGATCACAACTCCGAATTACGCAATCTACTTAGAAACAGGATTATCAAAACTTTTTACGTACACTCTTAAGCTTCAAGCCGATTTTATAATTAAAGTTTTGGGATACCCTGATTCTCGTCTGACCAAAAGCTTGCTACTTTATGAAGTAAGACATAAAGATTGGTGGATGGAGAAGTGGCAAAATTATGGTTCTACTTATGGAGAAGAAGTAAATATCGATCCTAACAACATCCAACGTTTAAAGGAACAGCTTTATAAAATCATACAAAAGCATGAAGACTCCGCTCGAAATCTCATGGTTGAAGAGGCTTGCCATTCGTTGAGCAGAATATTATACAGCCAACTAGACCACAATCTCAGTGATGCAAACTATTTCACAGATTCATTAACCTGCAAAGAAATCTCCTTAATATGTAAAGCTAGATGTGAACTTCTTGGTCTTAACGGAAGTCCCTACAATGGAAGCTTTAATCAGTTCTGTACTCTATGTAACATGAAAGCCAAAGAAGACTGTTTTCACCTTATAAGCATATGCCCAATCTTCAAACAATATAGACTGTTCTACTTTGGAAAAGCTACTTTAACAATGGAGGAGACAACTTTTACCTTAAATGGATCTAATTGGAAAGACCTTGCCCTTTATCTAAAGGAAACCTGTGCATTTAGAAAGCTGCTTATAACAGAATACGCATAGCTATCACTATTTAATAACCAAAGTCAAACATGTTGAATAAAATATAAATTAATTTTCTTTTTTTTTTTTTATTAAATTTTAAATTTTTAAATTTTCTTTTTTTGTAATGTTGCCAATCGAGCTGACGGCTAAGCTAAAGCTTTAAATTTATAAAAATCTATGTAAATGTAACAAACTCAAATTGTCAACAAATGAATTCTTTACTTACTTACTTACTTACTTATTTAAAAATTTTGATTTTAATATATTTTCTTTGATAGCTTAAGTATTTAGAAAATTATTATCCTGTTAGTCTTAAGAACATTTCTAAATAAAAAATTTTGTATGATTATAGAAATTGAAACTTTTTGCAGTCTTCACTTATTTGGTTGAGATTATGCAGACTTTCTTTCAGTTTTCTATGAGTAGTACTAATTTAGTCAAAATGGAATAGGTTATTTAGGTCCGATGGGGGTTGTATAGAATTCTCTCTCCCTCACATTTTCATGAACGGTGGAATATTTTGTATAGGATGTTTGGGTTAGTTTTGGTCTAGAATAGAGATTAAGTAATGTAGGTCAGGCTTGACCTACATTCATGTTAAGGGGCTTCTTCATAATATTTTTCATGTACTGTCATAGAGAAGCCAAGTTTCAAAGAGGGAGTTGATCCTCTTTGGAAAAGGGTGGGTTAAGAGACAGGGGTTGTCGTCTACACCTTAGACAACCCGACACCAGGTCAGACACTTCGCTCCTGCACTCTACATAACATTTGAGCATGGTAGAGATGAGGGTACAGTCAGCTCTAGATGACTTCTGACATCTAAAGGTTTTTGTTAGAAACTATTAAGTGTGGTCAAAGATATTTGTGGTTAAGGAAATATTTCTACGTCAGAACTCTTCATGAAGTGCAGAACTAAACTTCCTCTCAAGACAATCAAGATAAATATACTCATTTGTTTGGGGTATTTTAGATTGGAGTGGTCTGCGAGTCAGATCAGTACAACGAAGCGAACAAAGCATCAAGAGCCGCGGGCCTTATTCCTTTAGATAGAAAGGGATATACTAACATCCATATCCAGATATGCAGGGTAAAAACTTGTAGCACCGTCGCGATCCCACAGCAAGGACTCACTTAACTTCTGCTCTTGAGCGGAGCGGGGCAATGCTGCATATCGACGCGGTGGTCGATCGGCGACAACCTCGATTTGCCTCTCGCGGGTCAATGCTCATCGGTACGTGTAGTGGACTGAGGAGTAGTACGGGGTAGGGGAATTGAGGAATAGAAATGCGACTTACTATTTTTTTTCTATACCAACCGGGTTCTCGGATGATGAGAGAGTTTCCACAGTAGTCATTCACCCATGATGCATGGAGGCAGTAGTAGGCCTCTGTGGTAGGCGAGGATTTGGGAATATCGGAATCTTCCTCTCTTCCATGAACACTACGAGGATTGGGTCGGCTTCGAACCTTTTTGAGTGTAGTAATGATCTCGTGGGGACTAGGTCTGTTTTCGCGAAGATCTTCGGTATGAGGCTTCTTGGAAGTTTAGAATGGTTCTCTGGTGAGTTAAGTTTTGAGCATGTGTTAGTTTGATTAAGGTATTGCAGGTCATCGAAGCTACCATCTATAAAAATAACAATAAATCATCCACTCGCAATCTGGTTTCCTCTGGCTGATAATATTTATAACAGAGGGTATCGACATGGTAAGATATATGTTCTATTATTATTATTATTATTATTATTAACTGATTTATTGAAATATTTGGAATATTTTCTTAAATCTAAAACATGGCAAAATGCCGTCAGTTTGAGGAAAGTCTATTAAATCCTAATTTATTTTACAAAATATGTTTACAGTATAAATGGTAATTAAGTTTACAGTACGTATTTTATCCTTTTTTTTTTTTTTTTTTTTTTTTTATGGGTTAATTCTATATGTATTACAATTCAGATTAATATGGGATTTCATTTGATATTCTATCATTACAAAAGGTTTTAGCAAGTAAAAATTTTCAGTTCACGACTTTATTATCTCATTTTTCATTTGTTTGTTTGTTTTTTTTTTGAAGTGGATAGTTATATTATAATATTTAATACCATTATACAGATTCAATTAAATTTTTCTTCGTTTGTTTTATAAATTTATGTTTTATTATTTTAAATAAATTGAAATAAAAATAATAAAAAATAACTAATACATTATACATAAGAGAACAACATAAGTTATAGATGTTAATTGTATTGATTTATCATAAACTTTCGATATTGTAGGGCTGAAGTTAAAAAATTATATAAAGCTGACCAATCTTTCCCATTTAACAGGTCAATCATTTCATTCTCGGATAGGAAAGATTTACCCAAGTATCTTACATGAATTTCCCTAAGCACAGGACAGATGGCTAAAAAGTGAGTTGTGTCTTCAGGCTCATCCAGATTGCATAGAGCACACAATATACTACCTTCTTGTCTCCAAGGACATGCATTCAAATAAAACATATTACCTCGGCACATAAATATATACTTAATTTTTGTTATTGCATAATCGTCTTTAAAATAATTGTCGACTAGGGAAAAGCTTAGTCTCCCATAATAACCGTGCCTGATACCTATTCTTGCTCTTTCCATCTTTCTATCATGAAGCCATAAGTCTTCTTTCTGTAGAAGTTCACCTAACTTATTTGTTGTTATCTCTAAGCTTAGATTATGTTTTTCCGCCATTTGTAACAGATGCTTGTACCATGATATTTTTTTTCCATAATTTTAATTGACAATATTTTGGGCAACCTATCGTTATCCATGTCAAGTACTTTAGAAATGTATTTAAGATGGAGCTTCAAGGTATCCAAGAACAAATCAGGAAGGCCGGTTTCGAAACCTATCATGTAGTTCGGAGTGTTATATGGCAATCTAAATAGTTTCTTTATAAAAAATCTCAACAATTTCTCAACGGGTTCATGTTGGACATAGCCCCAAATTTCTGCTCCATAACACATTATTGCCCGCGAGACAGCATTGAAAACTTTAAATTTGTTAGAAGGCAAAATTGCAGGGTTGTTCATGACACCGTTCCATGTTAAGTTAATACTATTCTTCGCAATTGTTAATCTATTTTCTAAATGTTGTTTAAAAGAGAGTTTGGGTGTCAAAACTATACCAAGATATTTATATGATGCCACTACCTCAATTTCCTCTTCACCATAGAACCACTTATGAAAGTCATCATTTCTCCCACCTCTTCTAAAAACCATTATCTTGGATTTAGAGAGGTTGAGATTTAATTTCCAAATAGAACAATATTCGTAGAACTTGTTGATCATGTCTTGCATTTTAGATGGGTTGTCTGAGATGAAAACTAAGTCGTCTGCGTACATTAAACATCTAAGATTTTGATTGCATATTTCAATACCCCCGCCAATAAAATCGCTTAAATCGTTTAAAAACAGAATGAATAGAATGGGGCTCAAAATACAGCCTTGTTTTAAGCCGGATGTTGTATTAAAATATTCAGATGTTTTATCTCCTAACCAAACTGCTGATTTAGTACCTTTGTACATATTTTTTAACAATTGAATGAGCTTGCTAGATAGACCTAAATTGAAAAATCAGCAGTCGAGTATCCAGGTCTAAATCCTGCTTGCCATTCATTAAGTATTTTATGTGTAGCTTCCCATCTAAGCAGCCTATCATGAATTACACTGGTAAAAATGTTAGTGCAGGATGTAACGTAAAAAAATTAAAGTGTAGAAATAATAAAAGAATATTCATATACCACCTCTGTATACCACCCGCACCGCTGATGGACACCAACCTCTTCTCCACCCAAATACTCTATGAGCATCCGAGCCTCGAATCTATACCCACCAACAACACGAGCCAAAGAGGAAGCAAGAAGGAACAAGCACCCCTATCCAGCCTTGACTCCAATACCAAGGGACAGCAACCACATCATCTACCTACCATGTATCGGTGTATTCAGCATCCCTGTAAAAGACATACTTACACTTCGCAAACACAGTACCTCGTCCCTCCTGCTCCTCTTCCCATTCTTCTATATTCCCACTCCATCCCACCACAGAAGCACGAGCCATCTAGTAGCGCACCATAGGTCCTGACTACAAAGCACCGTAGAACAGCCTAGAGGGTACCTACCAGCATGCCCGCACCTATCCGCTACAAGTCATAGATGTTCCGCTTGCAGCTGTATAGTATCGTGGTTTACACCAAAAACCATGGATTCTACTTATATCCCTAGGCTCACAACTAGATTTAAGATGCTGTATTTAGAAACGGTATCTTTTTCCAGAGTAATTACTCCAGATCACATCCAATTATCTAACTGTGCTACCTATTCTTATTGCTGTAGGGATGGAAGCGATCCTATGCCGGCAACGCCCCCTTTCTCACCAACTATTTACAGCAACCAGCTGATAAGAACGGCATGCGACAACGTAGAACCGTGGTCGAGATCGACCGTCGCGGTGGCCGGCAGTACCATAGCCATGACTAGCTCAGCCAGGCCGTGGGCACTTGCTCCGGGATCTACCTGACCGGTGTTACCTCTTTTTTTTCCCTGCCGACCGTTGAGCTCGAGATGGGTGAGCTCGAATAAGTATGTTTAAATGCTTAAGGGCCGTCATAATCTCCAAAGATAAGACTGACAAGAATCAACAGAAAGAAAGACTGATCTCTATTTGCACCTCTTGAGAATAGACGAGAGTGAACGTGAGAGAAAAGAAAGAAATCGCGTTCGCATTGCCTTATTAACCAAAAGAACAAGACCCGTAAGTATATTGGTGACTAGCAAACCACCGATAGTCGTGGCTGCTGTGGCTTATGTCACCTTCCTTCCACTCCGCTACCACGATGCTGTGCAGATAGTGGAGGATGAGGTGTCTAACTGCGAGGGGAGGGAGGATTAAAGATGTTAAGCAATCCCCCAGGTCTCTCAACCCACCCAACTCGTAAGCAGAAATCAACTCTCCTACTCTACGACCTTGGCTACTGTGGACCTATGAGTCCCCACGACTCATTACAATTTTAGGTAGCCCCTTAACTGAAAAAGCAAGCAAATAATATGATCGCTCCCAAAAACTCTTAATCTAAAAATACTACATTACTCAGAAAATACTGCGACACTGCAACAAGAAACTAAACCATTGCAAAAGAATACATCTAATAGTATCCCATTTCTTCACACCACCTTGTTCTTTCGGAAGGAATGTTGAGGGATGCCACCCTCCCTATAAATATCTTACGTCTTCATATTAAATATATCTGCAAAATTTACCAAAATAACTGAAATGTCCAAAAGAAGTAAATTGAAATACGGAAATTTCGTTATTACGTTATAAAAACTGTCGATTATTTATTAATAGTTTTCTTAATAGCTAACAAGAGAGAATATTCTAAAAGTATATACCTATTATAATCTTAATCTTAACCTGATTTTACAAATTCGTATAAAGATTTTCAAATTCAAACTAAAAATGTAAATGTAATCATGAATTTATCATATAAATTTGTAAGTGATTCAATAGTGAAGCTTTGATCTATCGCTTGATAGAAAGTAATACTATAATATCTTTTATTCAAATAATTGAAACTAGATTTACGATATGGATTTCAAAAAAAAAGGTTAATTAAAGTATTGAATCTTCAAAACATAATAATGATCGCAGATCATTAGCAAGAAAGTAAAGTGTTATCAAGAAGAGATCCAAAAAGAAATTATTATAAAATAAATCTAATTATAGCTAATGTGGCAGAAAAAGGATCAGGAAATGAAATAATCGCGGACCGATATTAGCTTTCATGAATTTAAAGTTAAAAGCTAATTAGTTTAAACGCGTCGTCGCGGCGGTGATAGCTTGTCGTAACTATCTTCAAAGATACCAACTTCGAATATTAAAGTATCTAAATGCGGTGGATAAATATTATTTGGAATTACCGATAGTTATTATTTACAAAAAAAAAAAAGTTAAACGTAACACACAAATCAAGGATACGACCTGATCAAGAGAAATTCAAATTAGGATCGAGAGTAACAGGCATCAAGGATTTGCTTGAGATGTTACCATCAGAAGCAGCAAAAAGGTAGTCAATATGTTTCAAAAAGTTTTAAAATAATTAATATTGTTTACCATATACATTCATACACAGTTCGTGTTTAACTATATACTCGATTGAAATCATGCAATATATGTAAAAAGATTAAATATAGCAAAAGTTATTATATTAAATATATTTTAAAGTGTATGAAAGATTATCAGCACTGAGCAGCTGTTAAGCTCAGTTATTTCTTCCAAGGGTATACGGAAGTGCACTCCTCGATGCCTCTGGAATAAAAGTTTATTAAGTTATAGGTAAGTTAGTGTGTATTGACTAGCGCTAATTGAATGATATTTGGTGCTGTTCTTTGATTTCGTACGACGATCGATTGTTATAATCAACTAGAGTAAGCTCTCGTTGATATCGTCGAAGCTTTACCTAATGATCGTAAGGACACGAGTGTATTGAATGCTTTCAGACGAGCGGGGCGTAAGGCTAGTGTATAGTATGTATATTGCCTATAATTCGCGCGCACTCTGAAAGAAGAGGATGGGTCCTTTATTTAATTACATTCCGAGTAACGAATTCACGACTTTAATAGAAATATCGATATGGAATTGAACGAGGATTGAACACGGGTTCAAGATGGTCGCTACCGACGCAAGAGTAAGTATATTTAAATACGAGTGTAAAAAAAAATAAAAAAAAACAAAATATTCACGTGAAGTAGTAGAAGTGTATGAATGAAGAGATATAAATGACTCTACCAAAGAATCAGGTGTCTTGAAATTGACTGGAGATATACGCACGTACGGATATCGAAAAGTTGCGGAGGAAGAATGTTCCTCTTTGGACGCGAAGAAAACTACGATTTGGTTATCAGGCACTAGGTCGTGCTGCAGGATTTGGTTCCGTTTAAAAACCGAAAAGACCGTGAGACAAGTTCTCAACTAAGTCTGGTACTAACACCGAATATGAAAGTAATTATAACGCGTACGAATGTAGCTGAACACGAAGAACTCAAGGTTGCTCTTCTGAAACTTTCTGAGAAAATCCCGGTAGTAACTAATCGAACAAGAAGATCAAGGATGCGGACTTTAATTTTTTTTTTTTTTGCTGACCGATTACACACGATACTAGTATAATAATCGCGACGTAACGAAAACGGTGAGTAAGTAATAAGTAGGTACCAAGAAGAACAAAATAGTGGAGGAAAATAATCCTTATATTTAACACAGCACACACAAAAGAAAACTGGATAAAAATACCTAGGATAATGAATATTATTAAATAACACACAAGGTAAGTAAGTGAATGAGGTGATATGTAGGTCGCAATCTACTAAAATCATAGGAAACTGCGTTGATACCACCGTCCGTGGTCAATAGCATTATCGCTAGCGTTGTGCTTTTAATATTGGAGGCAAAACTGGCCTCTTTTATCGCACCATATAGAGCGTTGGACTTGGAAGGCTTCTAAGCTCTTCTTCAGGTTCACAAAACACAATAAACTTAACAAAAAGGTGTTACCTGGTAGTGTTTAGCGTAAGTTCTTATTATAAAGTTCCACACAATAACACAATTCATAACTACAACTGGATCTGCTGCTTCTTTCAATGATGAATTACAGGTGAGTATCTGAATCCCTCGTGGTTTGTCTGATCTCATGGATCTATACTGTTGATGGACCGGCATCGGCATGTGCTGCCAGCCAGGCGTCCAGTTGAAAACTTGAAGTGGCTTTCCGTTGTTTCTATCCGTGTTGATGGGCTCCGTTGAGCTGATAAATTGGTGTACTTGGTGTAATGGAAGTGATGATGCCTATCTTCAGGCGATGCACCTTCGCATAGGTGAATTCCAAAGGAAAGTAAAAATGGGCGTGGCCATCGGCGAGCCTAAACGGATCAACGCCGAACGGCGCTCACGCGTTTGCCTTGCTTATATAATTGTCAAAGAAGCCCTCTATAGGAGCTCCTTGGCGTCACGCTTGTGTGACCAGGACGTCGGTGGTGCGCGTCGATGTACGCACGATGTGTGTGACGATAGTTTTCGTCACAGAAAACAAATTTTTGAGGTCCCCAGCAAAAGGAATATATATTGAACACTAGGACGCGGCCTGCGCCTAATAGTTTCTTTAATTTCTCCTTCAATTTTAGGAATGTACATATGAAACCTGCCCACGTGTACAGGGTGGTTGCACGCTGTTGGATCTCCTCCGGGGTGTAAACTACTCGGGATACATCCTCAGATTTCGACCACGATGTCGGTGCTTCGTTCCTTCAAACCTTAGTTTCTAATTTGCTGGAATACCTCCTTGGGATTGGTGGACCTATTGGGGGACCAAAAGGAAATTTAAGGATCCCTAGTGTCTTGTGCGCACCAAAAAAAATTTTCCTCTTCACGCTTTTCGCATGAAGAAGTATCGTTTTTTCTTTCTACTGCACTTTTAAAATACATTTCTTACCTCTTTAGTTAATTAAATAGTTGTAATTAGGCAGGATTGCCTATTTTCCTCCTGGATAAATCCAATTTCTCATCAGAGAAAGAAAAAATGATGGTTAAAAGTTAATTGCAGACAGTGTTCTGCCAGAATGTTCCTTGTCGTTTGGAGTGTGTCTTCAAAATGACTTCTGCTCTGATATTCTTAGAGCATATTTTCCTACTTTCAATTAGACAACGCCCAAACTTCCAGTCTCATGGCTGCTTTCCAGTGTTTGAACTGGTTGTTAGTTGGCACTATAGGTGGCGTGTCAAAAACATACCTTAAAGGTATATACTCACTGGACATATTTTCTTTCGGAACAGTTGCATGGCAACTAGAGCATGACAGCTCGAAAGTTTGGTAAGTAAATGACAGTAATAAGGGTCAGATTACACTGGGTTGTAATGGTAAGTATTATTCTAATTACCAGGCCAGAAGATTTCGAACTCAGTAACTACAGGGATAACTGTATGTCACATCCACATCTGTCAGAGTGATAAGAAGAAAAAGAAAGATGCAATTGAGATGAAGACATTATGTTGTCCTTTGCTTCACCTCCGTAAGTTTAATTTTTCGGATAGCAGTATATAGCAAGTTCATCATAATAGTTTTTGATTGATACATGTCAAATGGGAATTTCCCAAATGCAGTATATGGTAAGTGCGCTCAGGATGCTATTCAATTTCTCCTGTTATTATTCTTTCGACATCCACAAATTAGGGATAGGAGAAGAATCGTTTACAAGAAAAGCGACTGAGTGAGGTTTCACTTAATATTCAGTGTGATGAAAAGTGTTATACGATCTCGAATTATGTTTCTTCTCAGCACAATAAAGTTCCTAGTATAAGAAATTTCAGGCTTACACTTTGTTTGTTTGACTATTTGGATCTGACACTAATGAATTAGCACGGTCTGTGGAGAATTACATGTCGGACAGAATTGACAAGTGAAAACGAATATATCGGCCGCAACGACAATTATCTTCTGCTTGCTGCCTATCGATTGGTTCTTTCATTATTGTATGGTTCTGACATCCTCTACGTCACGTGCGCAACCAAATTTCGTGAATGCATAGTGCGAACAAATCATATAAAATTCTCAGTGTGTTCTGATCATGAACAGAGCGAGTGTGTGCCTGAATTAATATTTTCGAAGGGAGGCACCCTTACAGAATGCTCAATGGAAGTAAGCAATCTGATCGTCACTCTGTTTGGTAAAGTGATCAGAATTTGGATCTAAGATCAGAATCTGATTTCTGACCAAGGAATCTGATCTCGTGCAAGATGGATTCCCTTTTCTTTCTGCGGAAACTCTTTGGCCGATAAAACTGGATGGGTGTGTTCGTTGAGTAGTTGCCAATATTACGAATCTGCTAACAGATGGCGGTAATAGAAATTGCTTTGCCAGTGACTGGCGAGAAAGTTTTCCCTACAAAGCTTGGAATTTCGACTAAGTCCACTAAGTCTAACTTCCAAGAAAAAGGATAACTTCTCGCAAAAAAAATAAAAATTTGTATACGGGGATCTCCCGTTCGTCGTATCGTGAAGACACTACGACTCTTTTACGTCTAGTCGGTCGAAGACAAAAAAAAAAAAATATGAGGCTTACTGCCTGAAGACATGTGAATTCTCTACTTGGGTATCTGTAAGTACAGAAAGAAAAACAATGAAATGACCCAAGAGTCTCATGCACAGCTGAGAGCCGGGCATAAGTATTGGTTACTAGCAGGGTATCAAGTACTATTAGTACTTGCTTGTAAAGTCTGTTAAAAAAAAATGTTTAATATTTCGAAAGATCGAAATAGTAAAATAAAAGTTAAGTCTGGGTTGTAGTTGTATTTCAAGTGTGCTACCGTTTTAAATCTTTCGTATGGCACGTAGACTTGTGACCTCGCCGGTCTTCAACTTCGTAACTTTGGAAGTTCAAGAGGCTTTGTCGATTCGGACACTATATTCATCTGGTAAGCCACATCGCAAACAAAATATTTTGTCGATTGGCTTAGCACAGTCACGAAAATTGTGACCAATGGCTTGGCAATTCCAGCATTTCTGTGGCTTACGGTCTCTCTGGATAGCTTCTACGCTCGTAGAGGGTATCGCCACAGTCAAGTCCTGACAAGGTTCGTCTATGATTTCATTGATAAATCGCCTTGCAGGTTGACGTTGTGCGTTTTGCACAAAATTCGGACGGACGTTCTCGTATTGAGATTGAAGCTTCTCTATGGCTCGACAGTAATAGGCCAGTTGCCTTAAACTGGACGGACTGTAGGTTATAAGGAGTTCTCCCATCCGCCTACGGACATTTGTTTTGATGATTTCCACTAGCTCCTTCTCAGGTCTAGGAACTCTCACCCTTGAATTCAGATGTTGGATGGCGTCGAAAAAGTCATTGAAAGACTCGCCATTCAACATCTTACGATCGGACAATTTTCTGAATAGCTCGGTATCGCTTTCTAAACTGCGGTACTGTTCTACCAAAGCAGTTTTCAACTCGTCCCAAGTCGTGTGTTTGTTGCCTTTCAGGTACACCCAGTACCATGATTCGACGGAACCTGATACAAAGTGATAGAAATTTGCAGTAATTTCGTACCATTATACACCATAACTGCTGCGTATGCACCCCAGACGGAACAAAAAGTCGTCTACAGCCATATTCTTCCTGTCGAACTTCAATCCCCATTTGTGGAATGGATGAACACGGTTCGAAGACGTGGCGTTAGAGGGTGGTGGTCTGGGTGGCGAAACAGGTGACTCATCGTTGAAATTGATTGCGTTTACCCGCTCCATGAATTCGTCTAAGTTCGAGCCTAGAGGCATCTGTGCTGGATTGATATCCGACAACGGAGGTACTCTAGCGTGCTCGTAGTGAAGCGTATATCGGTCGGCGAAATCGATGTCATCGATCGGCCTATGCTCGGACTGGACATTATTGACATTATTGGGACCATTGGCTATAAAAGTATTAGTGACACGTGGAGTGTCTAAATTGGCTAAATTGACTTGCCGTGTAGCTCTTTGGGTTGATGTGGCACCAAGAGGTTCAACTGGATTAGGAGGAGCAGATGACTTAGGAGGAGCGACAGGTTGAGTTGCCTTTACAGTTCGTTTCTGTAGAAGTTGCGTCACTTGGTCAAGCAAGCGCATGTGGCTTTTCTCTAGCGCTTCCGCCATAAACTTTCTATCATCGACTCTGTGTAGGTCGATAGTGGCAGAAACTACTTTCTGTATATACGCTGAATGATCAGCAGCATCCTTACGCAGTTGCTCTTCTGCTCTCCTTACTTCTTCATCATCTACATCAATGCTTCTCTCACCAACATCGTCTCTAGGTAAGCTTTCAGCTACACTGACTTCATCATCTGAATGATTATCTACGACGTCTTGGCTACGGCCAGATCTGGGTTTTGGAGCTGTAGGAACCATGACCTCGAAATCTTTATACTTAGTCAAGTGAGTGCTTCTAATAGCTCGCCTTCGGCTTCGGTCAGTCATTCAACCGTGAAGGTAATCGGACGGAATACTGTTTGAGTAAGTCAAAAAAAAATTGAGTGAAGGTTTTGTAGGCCGTGAGAAGTTCCTCAAACGGTTCCTACCAAGTAATATAACAATAAAAAGAAAGGTAAGTCTGGGTATGAAAATTGGCGAATATCCCGTGAGTGAGTTCTCTAACGGGTAATCGTTGATTGTAAATCCGGTAGATAAAAATTTAAGTAGTCCGTGAGATATATTATAGGATTAAAAAAAAAGAAATGCTTAATACTAAGGGTATGTTTTTAATATATGGTAAATATGCTTATCAAAAACGTTAATTCGAAAATGTTTCTGAACTCAAAATCTAAACTAGATACTTAAATACGTTTTATACTTAGCAAAAAAAAAAGAATTATGAAATATAATGTATGTTTATTTGTATCGAGAGAAAAATTCAAATATAGAAATCAATACTTAAATTGTAATCAAAAACCTAACTTTATGCTTTATAATCTAAAATTCTAAACGGTATATTATATTAGCGGGCACTATCCCAAACGATATTATATTAGCGGGCACTATCCCAAACTTACACATCCAATCAAGAAGTTACGTCCCAACTTGACTGACGGAATACTCAAAAAAAACTAAATGTCTCAAAATCTAAATATCTCAAAAACTAAATGCTCAAAAACTATATATCTCAAAAATCTGAATGTCTCAAAACTATATATCTTAAAAATATATACTCAAAATTATATATCTCAAATTATAAATATCTCAAAGATGCAATATAACTCAAAAATAATTAAATACTTAAATAACTTGTCATAAAAAGGTTCAAGAGGTGGCAATCCCCACCCTCCCTTCTTGGAAACAAGGTGTGTGTGTTCGGTTCTGCAACATAACCGTCTCAAAAAAAATTGTTAAGGAAAATAATAAAAAAAATTTTTTTTAGTGTGTGTAGACTCGGTATATTACGGCGTTCGGTTGTATGAGAAAAGACAATTTCTCCTAACGAAAAGTTGTTCAGGTATGCAACGGCGACATTACGCTACTGCTGACGTACATCGGGTATTAAACTCCAACTACCGGTTAGCGTTTCATGTCTCATCACATGCCATCACTTCCTAACATCAATCAGAACTGACTATGACTTCAACTACAAATTGGTTAACGAAACAATCGAAAGAAATAAGCTGCGTTGCGGTTGAAACAAAAAGGGTCGTAGTCGAGCGAGTGACCAGCTTCTGCAGCTGACGTGCGTCGGGCAAAAAGCACCAACCACCGGTCAGAAGACCTGCTCATTCTACTCTCATACGGCCAGGATCTCAGACATCACCTATTGAATATATCAACACCTCAGCAACTGACGATTAAGCAAGAACGACTGCTCAACCCGGACAGAGATCGAAGACATACTGAAATGACAAGAGGTAGAGAAAAGTAGGTAGACCTAATGCAACAGACTGACTCGGGAAAAATTCACCAAACCACTGGACAAAATAGTGCCTACACTGCTAATCTCGATAGTATTCCTCCATCTAGAAGACCTGATCAACAAGTAAAACGACGGCTTCACTTTCTCAAAAAAACTGAAAAATTTCAAAACAAATTCTCAAAAATTTCTAACTTTTTCCACATTACTCTGGATCGACCTAGCTTTCATCAATCCTTATCTTATCTAACTAATCGGGCCCCACGTTGGGCGCCATCTGTAACGTAAAAAAATTAAAGTGTAGAAATAATAAAAGAATATTCATATACCACCTCTGTATACCACCCGCACCGCTGATGGACACCAACCTCTTCTCCACCCAAATACCCTATGAGCATCCGAGCCTCGAATCTATACCCACCAACAACACGAGCCAAAGAGGAAGCATGAAGGAACAAGCACCCCTATCCAGCCTTGACTCCAATACCAAGGGACAGCAACCACATCGTCTACATACCATGTATCGGTGTATTCAGCATCCCTGTAAAAGACATACTTACACTTCGCAAACACAGTACCTCGTCCCTCCTGCTCCTCTTCCCATTCTTCTATATTCCCACTCCATCCCACCACAGAAGCACGAGCCATCTAGTAGCGCACCATAGGTCCTGACTACAAAGCACCGTAGAACAGCCTAGAGGGTACCTACCAGCATGCCCGCGCCTATCCGCTACAAGTCATAGATGTTCCGCTTGCAGCTGTATAGTATCGTGGTTTACACCAAAAACCATGGATTCTACTTATATCCCTAGGCTCACAACTAGATTTAAGATGCTGTATTTAGAAACGGTATCTTTTTCCAGAGTAATTACTCCAGATCACATCCAATTATCTAACTGTGCTACCTATTCTTATTGCTGTAGGGATGGAAGCGATCCTATGCCGGCAACGCCCCCTTTCTCACCAACTATTTACAGCAAACAGCTGATAAGAACGGCATGCGACAACGTAGAACCGTGGTCGAGATCGACCGTCGCGGTGGCCGGCAGTACCATAGCCATGACTAGCTCAGCCAGGCCGTGGGCACTTGCTCTGGGATCTATCTGACCGGTGTTACCTCTTTTTTTTCCCTGCCGACCGTTGAGCTCGAGATGGGTGAGCTCGAATAAGTATGTTTAAATGCTTAAGGGCCGTCATAATCTCCAGAGATAAGACTGACAAGAATCAACAGAAAGAAAGACTGATCTCTATTTGCACCTCTTGAGAATAGACGAGAGTGAACGTGAGAGAAAAGAAAGAAATCGCGTTCGCATTGCCTTATTAACCAAAAGAACAAGACCCGTAAGTATATTGGTGACTAGCAAACCACCGATAGTCGTGGCTGCTGTGGCTTATGTCACCTTCCTTCCACTCCGCTACCACGATGCTGTGCAGATAGTGGAGGATGAGGTGTCTAACTGCGAGGGGAGGGAGGATTAAAGATGTTAAGCAATCCCCCAGGTCTCTCAACCCACCCAACTCGTAAGCAGAAATCAACTCTCCTACTCTACGACCTTGGCTACTGTGGACCTATGAGTCCCCACGACTCATTACAATTTTAGGTAGCCCCTTAACTGAAAAAGCAAGCAAATAATATGCTCGCTCCCAAAAACTCCTAATCTAAAAATACTACATTACTCAGAAAATACTGCAACACTGCAACAAGAAACTAAACCATTGCAAAAGAATACATCTAATAGTATCCCATTTCTTCACACCACCTTGTTCTTTCGGAAGGAATGTTGAGGGATGCCACCCACCCTATAAATATCTTACGTCTTCATATTAAATATATCTGCAAAATTTACCAAAATAACTGAAATGTCCAAAAGAAGTAAATTGAAATACGGAAATTTCGTTATTACGTTATAAAAACTGTCGATTATTTATTAATAGTTTTCTTAATAGCTAACAAGAGAGAATATTCTAAAAATATATACCTATTATAATCTTAATCTTAACCTGATTTTACAAATTCGTATAAAGATTTTCAAATTCAAACTAAAAATGTAAATGTAATCATGAATTTATCATATAAATTTATAAGTGATTCAATAGTGAAGCTTTGATCTATCGCTTGATAGAAAGTAATACTATAATATCTTTTATTCAAATTATTGAAACTAGATTTACGATATGGATTTCAAAAAAAATGGTTAGTTAAAGTATTGAATCTTCAAAACATAATAATGATCGCAGATCATTAGCAAGAAAGTAAAGTGTTATCAAGAAGAGATCCAAAAAGAAATTATTATAAAATAAATCTAATTATAGCTAAGTTGACAGAAAAAGGATCAGGAAATGAAATAATCGCGGACCGATATTAGCTTTCATGAATTTAAAGTTAAAAGCTAATTAGTTTAAACGCGTCGTCGCGGCGGTGATAGCTTGTCGTAACTATCTTCAAAGATACCAACTTCGAATATTAAAGTATCTAAATGCGGTGGATAAATATTATTTGGAATTACCGATAGTTATTATTTACAACAAAAAAAAAGTTAAACGTAACACACAAATCAAGGATACGACCTGATCAAGAGAAATTCAAATTAGGATCGAGAGTAACAGGCATCAAGGATTTGCTTGAGATGTTACCATCAGAAGCAGCAAAAAGGTAGTCAATATGTTTCAAAAAGATTTAAAATAATTAATATTGGTTACCATATACATTCATACACAGTTCGTGTATAACTATATACTCGATTGAAATCATGCAATATATGTAAAAAGATTAAATATAGCAAAAGTTATTATATTAAATATATTTTAAAGTGTATGAAAGATTATCAGCACTGAGCGGCTGTTAAGCTCAGTTATTTCTTCCAAGGGTATACGGAAGTGCACTCCTGGATGCCTCTGGAATAAAAGTTTATTAAGTTATAGGTAAGTTAGTGTATATTGACTAGCGCTAATTGAATGATATTTGGTGCTGTTCTTTGATTTCGTACGACGATCGATTGTTATAATCAACTAGAGTAAGCTCTCGTTGATATCGTCGAAGCTTTACCTAATGATCGTAAGGACACGAGTGTATTGAATGCTTTCAGACGAGCGGGGCGTAAGGCTAGTGTATAGTATGTATATTGCCTATAATTCGCGCGCACTCTGAAAGAACTACACTTTAAAGGACGAATACACGGTTGTTTTGAAGACAATGTAGAGGATGGGTCCTTTATTTAATTACATTCCGAGTAACGAATTCACGACTTTAATAGAAATATCGATATGGAATTGAACGAGTATTGAACACGGGTTCAAGATGGTCGCTACCGACGCAAGAGTAAGTATATTTAAATACGAGTGTAAAAAAAAAATAAAAAAAAACAAAATATTCACGTGAAGTAGTAGAAGTGTATGAATGAAGAGATATAAATGACTCTACCAAAGAATCAGGTGTCTTGAAATTGACTGGAGATATACGCACGTACGGATATCGAAAAGTTGCGGAGGAAGAATGTTCCTCTTTGGACGCGAAGAAAACTACGATTTGGTAATCAGGCACTAGGTCGTGCTGCAGGATTTGCTTCCGTTTAAAAACCGAAAAGACCGTGAGACAAGTTCTCAACTAAGTCTGGTACTAACACCGAATATGAAAGTAATTATAACGCGTACGAATGTAGCTGAACACGAAGAACTCAAGGTTGCTCTTCTGAAACTTTCTGAGAAAATCCCGGTAGTAACTAATCGAACAAGAAGATCAAGGATGCGGACTTTAATTTTTTTTTTTTTGCGGACCGATTACACACGATACTAGTATAATAATCACGACGTAACGAAAACGGTGAGTAAGTAATAAGTAGGTACCAAGAAGAACAAAATAGTGGAGGAAAATAATCCTTATATTTAACACAGCACACACAAAAGAAAATTGGATAAAAATACCTAGGATAATGAATATTATTAAATAACACACAAGGTAAGTGAGTGAATGAGGTGATATGTAGGTCACAATCTACTAAAATCATAGGAAACTGCGTTGATACCACCGTCCGTGGTCAATAGCATTATCGCTAGCGTTGTGCTTTTAATATTGGAGGCAAAACTGGCCTCTTTTATCGCACCATATAGAGGGTTGGACTTGGAAGGCTTCTTAGCTCTTCTTCAGGTTCACAAAACACAATAAACTTAACAAAAAGGTGTTACCTGGTAGTGTTTAGCGTAAGTTCTTATTATAAAGTTCCACACAATAACACAATTCATAACTACAACTGGATCTGCTGCTTCTTTCAATGATGAATTACAGGTGAGTATCTGAATCCCTCGTGGTTTGTCTGATCTCATGGATCTATACTGTTGATGGACCGGCATCGGCATGTGCTGCCAGCCAGGCGTCTAGTTGAAAACTTGAAGTGGCTTTCCGTTGTTTCTATCCGTGTTGATGGGCTCCGCTGAGCTGATAAATTGGTGTACTTGGTGTAATGGAAGTGATGATGCCTATCTTCAGGCGATGCACCTTCGCGCTCACGCGTTTGCCTTGCTTCAATAATTGTCAAAGAAGCCCTCTATAGGAGCTCCTTGGCGTCACGCGTGTGTGACCAGGACGTCGGTGGTGCGTGTCGATGTACGCACGATGTGTGTGACGATAATTTTCGTCACAGAAAACAAATTTTTGAGGTCCCCAACAAAAGGAATATATATTGAACACTAGGACGCGGCCTGCGCCTAATAGTTTCTTTAATTTCTCCTTCAATTTTAGGAATGTACATATGAAACCTGCCCACGTGTACAGGGTGGTTGCACGCTGTTGGATCTCCTCCGGGGTGTAAACTACTCGGGATACATCCTCAGATTTCGACCACGACGTCGGTGCTTCGTTCCTTCAAACTTTAGTTTTGCTGGAATACCTCCTTGGGATTGGTGGACCTATTGGGGGACCAAAAGGAAATTTTAGGATCCCTAGTGTCTTGTGCGCACCAAAAAAAAATTGTCCTCTTCACGCTTTTCGCATGAAGAAGTATCGTTTTTTCTTTCTACTGCACTTTTAAAATACATTTCTTACCTCTTTAGTTAATTAAATAGTTGTAATTAGGCAGGATTGCCTATTTTCCTCCTGGATAAATCCAATTTCTCATCAGAAAAAGAAAAAATGATGGTTAAAAGTTAATTGCAGACAGTGTTCTGCCAGAATGTTCCTTGTCGTTTGGAGTGTTTCTTCAAAATGACTTCTGCTCTGATATTCTTAGAGCATATTTTCCTACTTTCAATTAGACAACGCCCAAACTTCCAGTCTCATGGCTGCTTTCCAGTGTTTGAACTGGTTGTTAGTTGGCACTATAGGTGGCGTACATACCTTAAAGGTATATACTCACTGGACATATTTTCTTTCGGAACAGTTGCATGGCAACTAGAGCATGACAGCTCGAAAGTTTGGTAAGTAAATGACAGTAATAAGGGTCAGATTACACTGGGTTGTAATGGTAAGTATTATTCTAATTACCAGGCCAGAAGATTTCGAACTCAGTAACTACAGGGATAACTGTATGTCACATCCACATCTGTCAGAGTGATAAGAAGAAAAAAAAAGATGCAATTGAGATGAAGACATTATGTTGTCCTTTGCTTCACCTCCGTAAGTTTAATTTTTCGGATAGCAGTATATAGCAAGTTCATCATAATAGTTTTTGATTGATACATGTCAAATGGGAATTTCCCAAATGCAGTATATGGTAAGTGCGCTCAGGATGCTATTCGATTTCTCCTGTTATTATTCTTTCGACATCCACAGATTAGGGATAGGAGAAGAATCGTTTACAAGAAAAGCGACTGAGTGAGGTTTCACTTAATATTCAGTGTGATGAAAAGTGTTATACGATCTCGAATTATGTTTCTTCTCAGCACAATAAAGTTCCTAGTATAAGAAATTTCAGGTTTACACTTTGTTTGTTTGACTATTTGGATCTGACACTAATGAATTAGCACGGTCTGTGGAGAATTACATGTCGGACAGAATTGACAAGTGAAAACGAATATATCGGCCGCAACGACAATTTTCTTCTGCTTGCTGCCTATCGATTGGTTCTGTCATTATTTTATGGTTCTGACATCCTCTACGTCACGTGCGCAACCAAATTTCGTGATTGCATAGTGCGAACAAATCATCTAAAATTCTCAGTGTGTTCTGATCATGAACAGAGCGAGTGTGTGCCTGAATTAATATTTTCGAAGGGAGGCACCCTTACAGAATGCTCAATGGAAGTAAGCAATCTGATCGTCACTCTGTTTGGTAAAGTGATCAGAATTTTGATCTAAGATCAGAATCTGATTTCTGACCAAGGAATCTGATCTCGTGCAAGATGGATTCCCTTTTCTTTCTGCGGAAACTCTTTGGCCGTTAAAACTGGATGGGTGTGTTCGTTGAGTAGTTGCCAATATTACGAATCTGCTCACAGATGGCGGTAATAGAAATTGCTTTGCCAGTGACTGGCGAGAAAGTTTTCCCTACAAGGAATCAATGAAGCTGAGACCACGATAATTTTGAACTATATTTACATCGCCTTTCTTATGAAGAGGGAATATTATAGATCTCCGGAAGTCATCAGGGACCACACCCGATTCATATATGTGGTTAAAAGCCTGCTTTAGTTTTTCCAGTAATAGAAAAGGAGCATTCTTGTAAAATTCATTGGGTATGCGCTCTTGACCCGGTGCTTTTTTGTTTTTTGCTTTCTGTACGGCACTGAAAACTTCTATCGTAAATGGTGAGTCTAATATATGATCGATTGTATAAGGTTCAGCGTACAGCAGTTGTTTTGAAGAAGCAGGCGGATTCAATATATTTTCAAAATAATTTCTAAATTCAGTTGCAGATATATTGAGTCCGATTTTGTGTTTTATCCCTAAAAGTAGCCTTACTTTCGTCCACCAGGCTTTAGAGTCCCGCACCTCACTCAAATCTTTAGCAAGAAAATTATAATACAACCTTTTTTTTTCTTGACACATATGTTTGTACTTCGAGTTTGCCAAGAAATATAGGCGTCTCCAGTAACTGAGGTCTGTTTTGCGGTACGTTTTCAGATAGGAAAAAGACAAATCTCTTGCTTTTAGACAATCACTATCGTACCAAGGCTTTCTGTAAATCACTTTGCCTTGTGACTCAATTTTAATTGATGAATTATAAATTGATTGTCGAAGTAAATCAATCGACATGATGTTGTTTTCATTTGCCAGTAACATATTCAATAATTTAGCTTAATATTGTTCTTGATTTTGTTTACACCAATTAAGGCATGGAAGAAGATTAAGTGTTTTTTCTCGAACAACATTCGCTGAAAAAGAGAGGTGGAGAAGAAGAGGAAAGTGGTCAGAATAAAGCATTTTACCTATTTGAAAATTTGAAACAAGTGACAAAAGGTTAGATGAAACACATACAAGATCAATAACAGAAGACCCATTTGGTCCAACAATTACACAATTGGAGTCACTTATTTGTTCTATCAATTTAATCCCTCTTCCATTTACTATTTTATCCTTAGATTTTCTGTTTTGACTTATGTTGAACTCATGCAGCTTTGCATCAGAATCAAAGTTTTGGAGCACCCCAATCCGTGCATTAAAATCCCCAAGCACAATGATTTCGTAGAGACTTATATCATTAAAAGTTTCTACAAATGTTTCATAATCTGATTCCCAGTTACAGGCATTCAAATATATAGGATAAAATAAAATTCGACGTTGTGCTAAACTCAACTCAACTAGGCATTTGGTATTTATAGTTAAAAATTTAGGGTATTATTGCTAGAACGGATCCCATACAGAAGACCACCTTTTGCTCTGCCATGCACATGTGATTTAGTAGCTGAAACCCAATGCAATCTGAAGCCGCCAAAGTATTTGTTGTAATTATTAAAGTCTTGTTCCTGTACAAAGGTTTCATATAGGAAAAATAAATCGTACATTTTAATGAAATTAAAGAAGCTTGAAAACAAAATTTTACTTTTTAAACCATGAATGTTATATGATATTACCTTCAAAATATGTTGTTCTTCTATGTTTAAGTTATCAGGTATAAAATTATCTTGTTCCACCACCACCCTTCCCTATAATCCACTAACACCGCAGTCGTTCTCCAAGTGCATTAAAGATGACGTAGATGTACCATGGGCAAACTCCATACCAAGAGCTACTCTGCTTTCAGTCACCGCTGATGGACACAGAGCCTGAGTCAAATGATCTTCACCTTGGAATAGATCGGCAACATCACTAAACTGTGTTTTGAAAAATGAGTTTATGATAGGCATTGCATCAACTCCCAAGCATTTAAGACAACCGTTCACCCATGTGATTTTTTTGCCTTCAATGAACAGGATATCATCTCGCAGGCGCATTTTGATGGAGTTGTTTATCTTTATGAGTCTGCCTTTGACTCTGGCCAAATTTCGTCGATTTAGTCTGGCTGTTGCCGTGAGGTCGCGGTTTATAGTTACGGGTGAACCTTTGAGTTTGTTCGCGTTATTGAAAATACGTTGTACAGTGCTTATTTTCTCAAGTTCCACTATGATTAACTGTCTGTTGTCCTTGGAATTGATGGGCTTTGCATAAACTATTTCTGCGTTTACACCAAGAACATCCCGGCATAACTTTGCTACAGCATTTTTCGGTTCATCTGTCGAACAATATAGGCCACCAACAATAACTTTACTTCGTCTTCTAAGACGATCAGAGAAATCGACTTCACTTTCAAGTTTCTTTTCCATTAGGTTAAGGCTTGATTTAAGAGTTGCAATTTCACAATTTAACTTATCAACATCGTCCCGGATTCCTTTGACATCAGACTTAGTAGCGATGTCGGCTAATTCAGTCCTAACGATGTCCCTGAACATATCTTTCATGAAGCCTATGGTAAGATCACCAGCTTTCATGTTATCCATGTTGTGTCTTTTTATTAAGGACAACTTTTTAGGTGAATTCAAATTCCTTTTCCTTTTAATGCTTTCGGAAGAATTGAGCATTCCCAATCGCAATTAAATTTTTTTTTTTTTTTATTTTACTAATTTTGCACTAAATTGTGTGATTAAAAGTGAGGTTATCTCATCAGCATGCAACTCAATTACATTCATGGAATATTCACTGTGGTTAATAATTAATAATTATTGCAAATCCACTGATCTTGTTTTTTTTTTATTTATTTATTTAAGATAACTTTATGTTTTAAATTAATATTATTTATTGTCTTCAGATACAAAAAGAATAAAACTGATTTGAAGCTTAGAATAAACGTGCTTATACTTTGACAGATCGACTCTCTCCTAAGAGATGTAGGTTGTGATCTGAGTATGGACCTATCTCTCTTACTCATCGTGTCTATGGTATCTGGGTGTATTAGTATGTGTTCTCATTTATGATGGAATATATCAGAATGCGTATGCGTATGTGTATGTATGCATCTCGATACTTAAGTGGTCCCGTCATACAGCCCAGAGAAAGATGAAATAACTGGATTGCTTGGGCCAATGAGGTTGTGTATAGAAGGGAAATATTATCCCGAGGATTTGCCTGGTGAGATTATACCCGATAAAGACTTAGCACTTCGATTAGATGAGTGTGGTGGAGTGCATGGTACTTTATTGTCATCTTTGGTGAATATGGTGATTGGTGACATGAACGTGACGGCGTAGACATTCATTAGGAGATCACTTGCAGGTTGATCGCTATGATGGCTGCCCTCTGTCGGGTGAATTTACCAATTACATAAATTATAATAATATCACTTGGGGCGTAGATAATTCTCGGCATAATATCAAGGTCTCTCCTTTTTTGTTTCTTTTCTCTGTTACAGAATGGCGCCCAACGTGGGGCCCGAAGCTCTGTCCCGATGCTTTTGTTTTGATTATTGAGAAGTTAAGTTTTTGAAGTTGTGATGTTAGAATTTTTTTTTGGTATTCGAGGAAAAATTTTTTTTTTTGGTCGAATTTCTTTTCTGAGTTTAAGTTGCTTTGGTAGAGTTATTCTGCTGGAGGAATAACATCTAGTCTATGTTTTTGATGCCCTATTGTCCGGGAGATTGGTGATCAAGTTCCTAATCTTCGTCTGTTGCATAGGATTCATTCGTAGTACTTTACCTTCTGTTTTGCTTTTGATTAATACTTTCGGTAACTTTATTGTCCAGGATTTAGACGTTTTTGAGTCTGATCGTCTGTTGCGAGAGTACTGAAACTTTTTTCTCTTCAGTTTAGTAGAATTTTGAATTCCTCGAGGTTGTTGTTGTTAGATCTTTTGACCGGTGGTTGGTGAACAAGTTCCCAATGCACGTCTGTTGCAGAAGCTATTAACACACCAAGAGAATTCACTCACTCACCTTTAATGCTATTTTCGAATCTTTCAGTTTTTGTATTGAGTAAAATTACAAGCCCAAATATATGATGATATTTTCATGCAGTTATGTTTTTGTCGGAGTTCGTTAAGTTGATGGAACTCTCATGAAGCGCTAACCGGTGGTTGGTGAACATGTTCCTAACGCACGTCTGCATTAGCGTAATGAGACTCCTGTTAACTGATCGAATTTCCAATTTTTCATTGATTGATGTTGTACATTTATTAACCCAATAGTTAGTCCACATCTACTAATTATTTTTAAAGTTTTTGTTAGTTTTTTTTTTTTGAAGTTAGTCGCTAGGCGCAATACTTCCACTTTCCGTTCATGTTTATGGGGGGGAGATTCTTTCCAGCCCTCGGATCGTATTTTGATGATAAGACGATTTAGTATTTTTGAAGATTAAGTGTTATTGAGTATTTTTTTTGAGATTTTGCAGTGTTGCATTTATGAGTATATTTAAGATTTTTGCAGTGTTGCACTTTTTGAGTATTTTTGAATATATGCAGTATTGCACCTTTTGAGTATTTTCGGAAGATAAGGAAGACGTAATCCTGAAGATTCCATTTTTGAGTTTTGAGTATTTTCGGAAAATAAGGAAGACGTAATCCCGAAGGTTCCATTTTTGAGTTTAGTTTCTTCGTTTGGTGAGGTCGTGAAATTCTGCGTGTTTCACGGGTCATCGAAACGCTTAAGTTTTGAGTTTCGATTTAGCACTCTTTAGTTTAGTATAGCTTACATTTTTCTATATTTAGATTTGAGATTATAGTCTTTGAAAACTTGAACTAGAAGAAGGTTCATTAGTTTACAAAGAGCTTTAATAGGTTTTTGTAGAGATTAAGTTTTTTTTTGAAGATTAAGTTTACAGATATTCAGTTTTGAAGTTTATGAGTATTTAGCTTATCTTACGTATTTAAGTATAATTACATTTTTTTTTTGTAATTGAGCTTGATTTTCGATACGTTCGTTTCGGAACTCAATTTTTGCGAAGTCTTAGGAAGACGTTTACCTTAAACCAACTTAAATTTACTTTCACTACTTTATTTTTAAGATTTTCGAAGTTTTGTAGGAAGCTTGATATTATCAACTTCTCTCCAAATAACAAGATTCAATAAGTTTTGAATATTACCTTTTGATAAATTTTTTAATTTTTGCTTGGTGTGAATTAGTGAACGAATCACTGTACACCACCCCTTTTTTATAATTTTAAAATTTAATTTGTTTTGTGTAACTTTCGTAGCACAGCCTAATGCCCGGCTCTGCTAGGAAATTCTTTAATCCTGGTCCTTACAACCCGGAGCACCACGCACGTGTAGCTGACGAAATGTCACGAGCTGCACCCGCTAATCCTCAGGATGATTCCGTACTTTCAGCCCACCACTCTGGTTTAGGCTCGGATCATTCAAGCCCACCCGCTCGCGTGCCAGCGAACGAAGGGCAACCTTTAGGCTTACCTTTGACTCCTGAAGAGCAAAGAAGAGCCCAACAAGCGGCCAATCAATCTGCCTATATGCAGGAGATGATCTCGGCAACGGTAGATTTACACCGGATGGATGACAGGAAATTTTTTTGTTGAAGAACTTTCGCGAGGCCTGGCCGAAAGCCAAGCCATTTTGTTAAGACATGTAACTGAATTGTTACATAGTAGGGAGAACAACGCTAATAACCAAAATGTGAATTATGCGAGTAATGCTAATGTTAGTAACATAAACGTTGATGATAATGTCAATCATCCACTAGTTTCACAGGCAGCCCCGGCCATTCAAGTTAGTCGGCCTCCAAATTCCGCGGTAATTCCCTACGTCGACATGCCTACTCCTCAAGGTAGGTCTGTCAATTTCCCGGCCAGAACTGTGGCTGGTGATTCCGTAAGCTTCGTGCCGGTTGCGCCTTCATTGGCTACACAACCTGCACCACAACCCGTTCCTCCTGGAGCAAGTTCAAGTACCCCTCCGGTACATCCTTCGAACATGGCTCAGGGTGCGAACGTGGACGAGTTCATGACGCGCATGAATTCTTTTCGTTTGGATAACGATCAGTCTGCGGCTTCTCAGCCGAAGGTAATACACTCTGATAATCCTACGTCTGGTGCCTACCCACTATTCCACAAATGGGGAATTAAGTTTGATGGGAGGAACATGCCAGTGGATGACTTTTTGTTCCGTTTGGACCTTATTAGAGCTAGTTATCGCTTTTCATGGGAAGAAGTGTCTGGTGGTTTCCACTAATTTTTATCTGGACCTGCTGAACAGTGGTTCTTGTGGTACCGTAAGCAAAATTTGCATGCGTCCTGGAGAACGCTACAATTGGCGTTAATTGAGCAATTTCGTAGACTCGAAACGGATACGGAACTGTCTCGCAGGTTGTATGATCGTAAGCAACAATCAGGGGAGTCCTTCAATGACTTCTTTGATGTTTTGATGCATATGAACTCCAACTTGCGAATCCCTAAGAATGACAGGGAAATAATAGAAATTATCAAGGCTAATGTGAAACGACAACTAGGTCAGTCGTTGATATCCTTTAGCACACACAGTCTTCAAGAGTTAGCATACCAATGTCGCACTATTGAAAAATTCTTTGGAAGTTCTGATAACCCGCGACAACCTTTCGTACAAAATTCGTACAAACAACCTCACCCACCTAGACGCTTCATCAACGCGTTGGATGAGGAAACTCCTGTAGATGAATTAGCAGTTGCACTGCCTGAGCAGGTGGAAGCTTTCCACCCTGAACTGATGAAATGCTGGAAATGCCAAACTGTGGGCCATGGGTTCCGCGATTTTGCAGATCCTAGGCAAATTATTTTCTGTTTTCGATGTGGGTTACCAAATGTCTATAGTCCGAATTGTCCTAGATGTGCGGGAAACCCGAAGCGAGCAAATCCACCATCTGGGAGGATGCGCTCGATAAAAGCAAACCCGGAGTTGTAAGCACCAGGAAGGAAGAACCTTTGCTTGACACTCCTCAAATTACTATTTTGAAACGAAACCCTTATGAATTTTTGACTGATACCCAAACAAATACACTTTTGAATTTATCTGAAGATAAAAATAAATCTAAATTATTATATTAGAAACCATTTCATGAAAGGCTACTCAATTATTATGAGGTTAGGAAAAGAGTAGTAGCATTTCCTGAAATTTCGAAACGGATTCGGAGAACACGAGATCGTTTTCAATTAAAGCGGACAACCTAAAGTAACGTTGCTGCCGCTAGATTAGGCAAGGAATCCAGCTGTTCAGCATGGATTTTTACGTCGTACCAAAAATTTCTCAGCGTTTGTATTTAGGCGTTGACTTCTGGCGTAAATTTGGACTGGCACTTCATTTGATTTCTTCCATATCGGATTTTCCATCGGATGGAAACTCCACAAACCAAGTGAAGCTCAGTCACGAAGAGTCCACTCAACTTCGTGATGTGATTCGTGGTTTTCCTTCTTTCGCGAGCAAGGGGCTCGGGAAAACGAAACTGGTAGAGCATTACATCGATACGGGTGATGCTATACCAATTAAGCAGAGATATTATCCTGTTTCTCCTTCGGTACAAGCAATGATGTATGAGGAATTGGATCGTATGTTGTCTTTGGGGTTCACCGAAGAAAGCTCTAGTGCATGGTCTTCTCCAGTAGTGCTAGTGCGCAAGCCTGGGAAGAACCGTTTATGCCTAGACTTTCGGAAGGTGAACTCGGTTACAAAGAAGGATGTGAGGCCAATTGCCCATATTGAGGGTCTGTTAGCACGCCATTCAAAAACTCGCTATATTTTTAGTGTGGATTTGAAAGACGCATTCTGGCAGATACCGTTGGAGAAAACATCAAGGGAAAAGACTGCTTTTACAGTACCTGGTAGACCTTTGTACCATTTCAAGGTCATGCCATTCGGTTTGTGTAATGCGCCGCAGAGTCTGAGTTATCTTATGTCTAAGGTAATTCCGACAGATTTGCGGGATCTAGTGTTCGTTTATCTCGATGACCTGTTGGTTGTGTCAGAAACATTCGACGAACACTTGGCGATATTGAGGCGAGTAAGTCAGGAATTGACTAGGGCAGGACTGACGATCAACGTGGAGAAGTCCAAGTTCTGTTTCGATGAGCTTCAGTATCTAGGTTATAAGGTTGGGCAAGGCTGTTTGAAAGCTGACCCCGACAAAATTGCAGGTATTAATGAATTTCCGGTACCTACCACAACTCGTCAAGTAAGACGTTTCTTAGGAATGGCGGGATGGTACCGGCGATTCGTTAAAGATTTTTCTACGCTTGCCTCTCCTTTGACAGATGTACTGAAGAAAGGTAAAGCGTTCGAGCTTAACCAGAAGGCTCTAGAAGCCTTTAATTCCATCAAACAGGTGTTGACGACAGCTCCGGTGCTGGTTAACCCTGACTTCTCCAAGGAATTCGTGATTTTTTGTAATGCATCCGCGTGCGGTATCGGGTGTGTTCTTTGTCAGCGGGACGAAGATGGGGCTGAACGCCCAATCCCAGAAGCTTAACGCTGCACAAAGAAATTACTCCGTCACTGAACGGGAATGCCTTGCAGCTGTGCTTGGTATCCAGAAGTTTCGATCGTATGTCGAGGGATATCATTTTCGAGTAATCACAGACCACTCCAGTTTGAAGTGGCTGACGAGTTTGAAGGCAGATTGGCCAGGTGGAGCATGCGTCTCCAAGGATTCGATTTCGTGGTAGAGCATCGTAAGGGAACTTTAAATGTCGTGCCAGACGCTCTGTCAAGAGTGTACGAAGCTGACGACCTGACAGTAGAAGCGTTCCTTTCATGCCTAGCTCGAGTCGACCCAGCGGAGGTACTCCATCTGGACTAAGAGAATTCCTCTTTCCAGTCGGCAGGGTACTTGGATCTCGTCAACCACATCAAAAAGGAGCAGGAGCTATTACCAGATCTCAAGGTATCCGAGGGATACGTGTACAAACGTACCAAACACTCTATTGGTAATCCCCTCGCAGACGACTTAACGTGGAAACTGTGGGTTCCATCCGAGATGACGAAATCACTCATTGAGTTAGCTCACAACCCTCCAAGATCTTCTCACGGCGGTGTAGTTAAAACTCTTTATAGGTTGAGACAACGATTGTATTGGCCGAGTATGTATACTCAGGTCAAGCATTTTGTTGATTCTTGCGAAGTTTGTAAAAATACTAAAGCTTCGAACATGACGCTTCGTACGGAGATGGGGAATAGTTTAGAGGTCGATCGACCTTTCCAACATTTATATGTAGATTTTTTGGGCCCCTATCCTAAATCAAAAAGCGAAAATTCATTCATAGTCATAGTAGTCGATCAACTAACCAAATTTGTTTTGATCAAACCTTTAAGGAGAGCTACAGCCCTAAGTGTAGTTAAGTTCTTGCAGGAGAATGTGTTTTTAGTTTATGGTGTGCCAGAGAGTATACTCTCCGACAACGGCACTCAATTTTTAAGTAAGGATTTTCAAATTTTGTTGAATACGTATGGTGTTAAACACTACGAAACTGCAGTATATTCGCCTCAAGCGAATGCTAGCGAACGAGTGAATCGCTCGATTCTTGCGGCCATACGTGCTTATATTAATCCGAAGCAGTCCAATTGGGACGCTCATCTATCGTCCATAAGTAGTGCACTTCGCACAACCGTTCATTCCACTCACAAAATGTCCCCCTATGAGGCTCTGTTCGGTCAGAGAATGATTGAGCATGGGGCGGACTATCGACTGTTGAGAGAGTTAGGAGGTTTGAACAATTCGGAGATAGAGTGGCTACCCAAAACTGCAAAGATGAACATACCCCACACTTATCTGAAAGAAGCATTGGCAAAGGCTCATGCTGATTATGAAAAAGTATACAATGTGCGCAGTCACAAAGTCAATTATAAGGTAGATGATGAAATATATAAGCGGAATTTTGTGCTTAGCGACTCTTCGAAGCATTTCAATGCGAAACTAAGTCCAAAATTTATTAAAGTTAGAGTTTTAAGAGTAATTGGTAACAATTTATATGAGGTTGTGGATAGCAAAGGCTATAAGTCGACGGTGCACACTAAAGACCTTAAGAGGTAGTGTGAGATTTTCATGTGTTAGTCAAGGCAGTGTTAGTGGTGACTACACTTTCCTTCTCTCCACACTCCAATATGTTCACTCACGAACAATATTCTACTGTGATATTTTTGTCGTTGTGCCCGGCGTATGCTCAGCTGTGCATGATACAATTGTGCTTGTCCATTATTGTTCCTTTTTCCTTCTTCCTGCAAAATTTTTTTTTTTTGCAAGGAGAACCATTTACGTTTTGTGTTTATCGTTTGTTTGATTGTATATCAGATTATCTGTGTGCTACTCACACAGTGAACCAAACAATATTTTTTTTTTTGAAGCAATATAGGAAATATTCTCCTTTTCCTTCTGCTTTGTGAACAAATAAGATTTGTCCCAAAAGCACAAGTTTTGTAGGGAAAATATTTTGACAACTGTAATGTCAGTGTGACTTTACCCCAAAATTTTTTTGTTGTTGTGTGACCACTGCCTTAAAAGCGATGATTATACTTACTTTAAGGTTCACACCAGTCACTAGATGGCGCTCATCCTACATTACAGATGCTCAATTTCATGGCGACAGATTTCCGCTTTCTAATAATTCCCACTTTTGGAGAAATTTCCCTTGTCAAAAGTGTTCCCTTTCTAGGAAATTTTGCCTGTCAGATTAAAATTCCTTCTCGGAACAGTTCCTTCATACTCTGATAGAAATTATCCTGAAATTGATCCTTTTGAAATTATCCCTCCGGATTTTTATGTCCGATCTGACATTTGCACCACTAATGTCAGTGAGTTCCAAAACTGGAATCCGATTTAGCTCTATGTATTAGTGTCAGTGTGCTATTCACCAGACCGACTTGGTGGTGAAATTAGTTTGTATAACATTTATACCACACTGAAGAGAAAATGAATTTTGAGACATTTCATTGCTGATGAATAATTGTCTGTGTTGAGATTTCCCCATGGTTGGGTCAGTTTCTGAGTAATAAAAGTTTTTATGTAACACAGATCAACCAACACCTTCACCAGATATGGGAATAATGTGACAGAGTTGATTTGTCATAGAATTGCATTGGTAAATTTAATTATTGTGGAATTTATTTTCCCCTAACGCATGACCAGCATTCCACATCTGATGGAATGGTTGACACACGTCGGTTGGACAAATTGGAAGTCACAATCCAATTGTTTAGTTGGTTTGTTCCAAGTTCCATGACGGTGGTGACATCTAGGCGTGAGCCAAATAAACTAATAATAAAGACATTACTCTATGAACATGCCCCAGCCATAGAGAAATTTCCCTATCGCTACTGTGAGTGGTTTGATACTCTATGGCTATGGCCATGGACCTAATAAGTATGGACTGCTAGGAGCCAACTTCACGTTGGTTCCAAATTAGCGCCTTGAAAGTCATGGTTGTCAAACATGGAAACAAAATGATCTTGACAGATGAGAAACAGCTGATTGCAAAATTGCGCTTTTATATTTTCATTCAAAATAAAATTCAAAGTTTAAAATTGATTATTTTTCAAGTGAGAATAAGACAAGAATAAAATAAAAAATAAAAAAAAAACAAAGCAATTGAAAAACAAAAATGAAGTGTTTAGTAAACGGATGCAAAGAAAAATATCCCGGCGGCGCAGGGGTTGTTTCGTTCCATAAGTAAGTGCAAGTGAATAATATTAATATCAGCAAATTCAAAAATGCGTTTTTTTATAGGATCTATCAGAATGGAGCTTATAAAAAAGAAAGAAACAATTTAAAATCTTTTGTTGAAAATCAAAATGACTATCAAATGAAGCCAACCGGAGAGTCGAGAGAGGGGATAAATAATGCCGATAGTTAAATAAATATGACTTTCATATGCATAATCCTTAGTAAATAGAAATAAAACCACAAAATATCTTTGTTTCATTTTTCATTTAATTATCTCGTTTGATTATCTCTCTTTTTTTTTAATTTTAAAAACAAAATACAAAATACAAAAACTAAACAAAAAAAAAACCCAATAATTTTTGTAGAAACATTTCTAAAATGTTTCATATTACGTTTACGTCAAAACAGGCAAGTTTGGAATCCTTCCAACACTGTTTTTGGTGCTTGAAATCAAGTAAAATTCGGCACAGCATTCGGCGCATAAATTTTTTTTTGTTAAGTTTTAATAAAATAAAATAAAATACGGGTCTTTTACAAGATTCTGCGGCCAATCATCTTTCTCTAAGATCAATCGAATGTAATAATCTCCGATTTGAATTTCATCCGCCAAACACTATAAAAAAAAACAATTATTAGTTTTGAGGCAAGACAAAGGGGCAACAAGACCTCTTCCTCGTATCTGGTATTGTACTTCGAATTCTTGATAATTCCATGCAACTATCAACGTTCTAGCTAAATCACGATCATTGATAAATTGTCTCAGTTCATTCTCCAAACACATTCTCAGCTCTTCTCTTGTCTTCAGATAACCAAGAGAGTAATGGTGGATTTACATGTAATCTTCGACGTCTGCATCTGCAAATTTGCAGAAAAGTAAAGCGGAGGAACTATACGACATAACACGAAAGAGTGAAAGAGTACACATATACCTACCAGTATTTACTTGCTATAATTTTTAAAGCCCGATGACAGATGTCAAAGTCATCTGTTTTGCTTTAATACATAAAGATAATTTTTCTCACAAAGTGTTTATTTTCTTATCTGGGCAAGTTTTCATTCATTACAAGCCCTGTACTTCGAGATAAGCTTTTGCATGTCAAGAATCCTTTCCGAAGTGAACTTCCTTTAATTATCAAATCGCAAAATCTCAGTCTCAGTGCCGATAGAGGGGATAATGCCATTCGAATTGATATTCCCCGTGCGACAGTCCTGGCAACAAACTTTTTCTTCAATCCATCGTTGGCTCTGGACTTTGGATTTCGAAATGAAAGATGCAAGGTTAGGAAGGAGTGTGCTGCCGACATGTACAAGATCGGAATTCAAGTTGGAATCTGCTACATGAGGTGAGTGTTCATCGATTCGTTTTTATTCCGCAGCCTTACTTTTGGATTCCATCGAAAACAGCAGGGAAAATACTTTGGCTTTGAATCGCAAGCTGTCTCCCTATCAATGTGGAATATTTTGTTTCCTCGAAGGTAAGAAGACTCTTTTAGAAAATACTTTCATTTTTAAATGATGTTTTTTAGAGATCCAAAGACCAACTCGGACCTTACTGACCTCTCAACTCACATCAGCAACGTTATCCGGAAACTTGGAATATCCACGTTAAATCTACAAAAATGGATTGAATAGGAGCCCCTTTGCATAATTTTGCAATCCGAAACTCTCCTAACAGGTCTAATGAAGCTTCGCAGCCGTGATACAACTCTTTCGTAAACAATTCACGTAACGGAGTTGTCCAATTATTTACAAGAAATATTTTTTTTTTTTACGGGGTTGTTGTTGTTGATTTTTTTTTTTATTAATTATTTCAAATAATTTGATTTTTTTTATAAACAATTTATTTTAGCTGGCTGCACTTGTTATTTCGAATAATCTTATAAAAGTTTTAAACTTATCGTCGCTGTTTTTTTTTGTGTTTTGTAATTATTTTTCCGTTTTTTTGTTGTTGTTAAATTCAAGAAGAAAATAAAAAATAAAAATTATATTCGTCCTCAATAAAAAACAAAGAAGAAAAAAATATTAAAACAATATGCCGTTAAACATAAGTAAGTAGAGTTTTGAACAATAATTATGCCTTTGTTTCAACAGCTGCTGGTGTTGATTCTACTTTTGCTTTCGATGCTGATTCCGATTCGCTGGCAACCTTTTTCTTGGAACCCTTACCCTTCTTGGCACTTTTTGAGGGGTTAATGGGGGTGCTTACGAGTTCCTTGAGTTCAGGTTGAGCTATACTGTGCTCACTGGTGAAGTTCTCCTCAGCGAATGTAATGCCGGTAACCAAGTTGACACCATTTGGCATCAGCAGGACAGTGTGTTTGAATTGTGCCACGTATTCAGTTGGTTTTTCAGATAACACTTGGAATGGTTCAATCATCTTATGGGAAACACATTCAACAACACCCATTCGTGCCTTAGTCTCCTCATCAAAGTGTCGCAGATTGAAAGGCATATTTCCGTATTTCGTCTTAACCTCAGCTAAGAGAGCTCTTGATGCCTTCAGTTTCAGTTGATAGTTTTCGTCGGTCTTCTTGTAGATTGAAATTTTTGTGTCCTTCTCACGACCAACTCCGTCCCCTGAGCTGATGATAACATCAATGGCGTAGACTTCGTGGGTTTCAAAAGTACATTTTTCGTGTTCCTTGCGTTGGGCTTCGCTTGGATTCTGAATAATTGTCTTCTCGCCATCGATTTTGAATTGTTTCAATTGATGACTGAGAATGCCTTTTCGATTGGTTTGCATTTATACGATTCGGCAACTTGTTGTACGGCTTCGGTGATTGCATAATTACTAGCTCCATCTTTAATCAGCCTTAAAGCAGCTTGTACTGCCCAGTAAGCTGCGAGGGTTACATCAGCCTTCTTGCCCGTCACTTTGTTTTCCTTAGATGCTCCAACGACAATTGTGTGTGCTGCTACAGCAATAAATCCATCAATATGTGCACCCAAATCTATTTTGACAACATCGCCTTCTTTCAGAATGCAATCGGGGTCATTCTTCGTTGGTGAAAAATGGCACACACAGTTGTTAACTGATACACAGGTTGGGAATGCAATTCCCTTTTTTAAGTCTTTTTCCTTTTTGTAAACTTTGCCTGTTTCTTCAGTCATTTGACAATCACTCTTTGTACAAATTTCCCTCACAGAGGCATCAGCACCACAGAGATCGATGACTGCTTTCAATGTTTTATTAACAATTTCACCAGCCAATTTATATTTGGTCACAACTAAATCCTCGGCGATGGTTTTCTCTTGAACTTCCTCCAAAGACGAGAAACATCATTCCATTGTCCCATTTTTGTGTAGTACTTCTCGAAGGGCAGTTGGGAGACAAGAATACAATATATATTTAATCCAGTCAGTTCGGGCTGCGTTGGTATTCCTGAACTTCCTCAAAGATGTCCATTGAATTATCATTTTCTAAAGAAGTAAAATGAATTTTAACAAATACATTCAATTATGGATACAATATATAAATAAATACATATATTATGTACTTACTTTTTTGTTTTTACTGCTTTTGTTGCCATATTTTTAATTTTTAAAGTCCTCTAAATGAAATGGAGCGCTTTTGTAAAACAATAATAAAAAAAAAACAAGTGATTGTTTTGACAGCTCAACAAGAAAAATTATGGTGCAGATGAAAAAAATTATGGTGCAGATGAAAACGCTACAAAAAAGATGAACATGTTCGTCTTCGCCATAACTTTCATCTGCATGAGTCGAATTTCCTATAATCTGCATCCATGCAGACGTCTGCATTTTGGTCTTACCTCTCTATCACACTAGTATGATTTTTGTATCTTGCATCCTCTATTTTTGCAGATGATGGCATGCAGATCAATGTAAATCCACCATAAGGTTTCTCTCTCATCTTCTTTTTGATAACCAATAATAACAGCCCTTACCTTATGATTCCAAATTAAATTCGGTAAACTATGATCTTTAGCAAAATTGTAGAAAAAATAAGGCAAATTAACAATGGAATCTCCTGTTTTCTTCTTCTGGCGTCGATTACGCAGGACAACAGGGCGATTTTTTAAAGCTTGAGTTGGATTCTCTTGCTGATTGATCAGACTTAGGCCCCAGTGTTTAATACCCTGGTGGAAATAACATTTTAATCGAACTCTCAATTTAGTTTTTTTTTTGACAAACCTCTAAATGTCTTCCAATCACATTTTTCTTTGTTTTATTGGAATGTTGAATTGCAAACTTAAGATTATCACGAAAATTCAGTTTGTCTTCTTTGACATCGCTCTCGGGAACTGTGTCTTCACTTTCAAGAAATATCAAAAGTCCAGCAGGCTAAATAAGGGAGATTTATATATTTCACTAACAAATGTCGACACAATGCTGCCTCGTCTAAGGCAAGAGTTTGCATTTGCCTGGCAACTGAAACTTCTCACAGACATAATTGACGATTTATTCATCTGCTTCTGCTTCAGATCATGGTCAGCGTTCATTGAATTCATCAGTGAGTTTATCATGTCGATGGCTGAATACGTGACAGTCAAATCCTTTCGACGCAATGATGCCACGATTTTCGTGCCAATTATTTCACGGAACCTAAAAATTAGATCGTTTATAATTAAAGACAGAAAGGAAGACAAAAGTTTACCCTGGTAAGTTCGTGAATGCTGCATAACCCACTTTGCTTGCCAAAAGTCTTGTCAGCGCATGAAATATTGCTTCTAGTTCAAGATTCGTCAGCTGAGCAGTTGGATTATCTAGTTCCTTCTGTGCTAAGGCCTGCAGAGCACTCAGAATCAGTTTCTCCTTGTTTTCTGCAAATAAGCTCTGAAGGGGAGACTTAAGTTAGAGAATAATAAAAACCCTACCAACAATAATTTATGCAAAACATACATCTTGTGTAACACTATACTTGAGACCACTATGAGGAATGTTGGCATTGAATTTCTCGAGAATCTCATATCTTGTGGGATTTTGGAAATTATTCATTACCAAACGAAGGAGATTTGCTTCAGTCTCTTCATCTACATAGCTATTGAGGGGGACAAAACGCTTGCCACGCGGAGTGTTTGTTATGCGAACGTGTACGTCTTGGTTGCCACTTGAGCGAACAGCATCCAAGACAGTAGCTAGTAGGGAATCTCTGTCGTTTGTGATGTACTTTCGGACAATTCCATTTTTGTACTCGTTGCAGAATTGTTGAATGTTATCTTTATCACGGACAAGAGCGAACACATCAACAAGTGGTCGGAGGGTACAAACCTAAAAAAAAAAAAACAGAGTTGATCAGATTTATATAAAAGTCTGAGATTTCTGATCTTAAACATACACTATAGGTCTGGGGATCACGTTCAAGGATTGTAGTCTCTGTCAGACACAAGATTCGTTTCACTGGTTCCGGATGCCGGGGAGTCACCTTCTGCACTGTAAATTCCGTCATCGAGGTTTGGAATTGATCTCCACTACAACAGCAACAAGAAAAGAGGTTAAACAATTAGATTTAAAACAAAATATAAGGCTGGCTTACCTGTATTTTCCAAATCTTTGTCGTTCAAACTGTTCGAGTGTTATTTGACTTTTAATTTGCAAATGTTTCTGTCAAACGAAACGTCATTTCCATGCAGGTGCGTACACTGGTAGAGGCAGCAGGGCAACTAACCCCTCTCAACTTTTAAAAATATATATCAGAAAGATATCCAATTATAAATTTGAGCTACAACTTTCTGTCTTAAAATATGATTCTATTGCAAAACTTCATACTTTTGCTTGTAGTGTTCTACTTAAGAAAGGTTAAAGGCAATTTAAATTTAGAGTAAACTGCTGCAACACCCCCTCGCTCATATCCTAGACACGCCTATGAAAAAAAGTTTCGTGTAGGGAAATATTTCACAACTTGCTTTTTCAGTGAGCTAGTTTCGTTGGCGACACGATTTTCGCAGGTATTGTATGGAAACGAAAATCAACTAGCAGTCCATACTTATTAGGTCCATGGCTATGGCTATAAAAATATGATCGAGATCATATTTCGGTCTTTTTCATATTCGGCCAGCCTACCTACCAGTCACATTTACAAAAAGTTAAGTTCTTGTGCAAGCCAGCAATTTTTTTTACTTCCTGATTGGATTATTTTCTGAAAATAAGGTATGTAAAATATAAAATATTTCGGATAGACAGGCTGAATATATTCAGTTTATCTATCCCAATACTATTTATAACAATTTTTACCAGTTATTCCCGAATTTCAGGTAATTTTATAACACTTGAAAATTTTTGTCCTTGAAATTTTCTTGGCAAAATTTTTTTTATTGAGCGTCGGTGGTACCACACAACGTGGCTTGCAACGAGGCGGCGTTACGTTCATTTATACTTTGTATAACCTATCCTTAGGATTTATAAGGATTTTAGCTGAAAATAAAGGTATGTTTCACAAACTTTCAATTTGCCTAAAAAGTGATATATGGCATGGTTTTCCTCCTAGGAAACGCCAGAGCACATGGTTTTGGCATTGGCAATCCATGTGGCCATCGACGCACCAAGGGCAGGATCATCTTTAATTTTATAAAATTCCTATTACATCTATACTTACTTATCAACCCTGAGTTGTTGAGATTTCTGCAGCGGTATCCTGAAGGGATCCCGAAGGCTTTAAATTAAAAAACCAGATATATTGAAACCCTGTGAAGTGTTGTGCTTTTTGTGTTGGTTTATGAGGACGGACGCTGGTCCGCTCATCCTAGAGAAATTTTTTTCTGCTAAAGCCACGTGCGGCTGACGCAGTCCCGCACCACAGATCTTTAATTTCATCGTTGTCTGGATACCAAAATCCTCGAGGAAGCGGCGTGTCGTTGCGGATTAGCATACCACACCCTTCCGCCTACCTTTTGTTCGACGACGTGGAATTATCGACACATCCACTGCACCGTCCTGACGCCACGGTCGCAGAAATCCTGAAACTATATCCATTGACTTTGTTGTATGAATTCTGAAGCACCACCTGCGGTGTCAAGAAAGCCCACCTGCGGGCACATACACATTGTTTTATAACGTTTACTGCGAGCAGGAGATCTCTGAGATCATACATTGTATATCCATCTGATTGGACAAGCGTTCCACAGATTGGGTATATCATCACTTTCATCAGTACTTTAGACACCACGCGCGGTGTATACACCAAGCGCACCTCAGCTCTGTTGCGGATCCGCATTGGATTTGGACGCTCATGCCTCCGATCTTGCGAAACGTTTGCATCCCTACACCTGGAGTACCGTTTTGGTCCTCTTCGAGTCTTCAAGCTTCATCAGTTCGAGATTTTTATCAACATTGAGGATATAAAGGAGTGCGATTATACATCCTTCTCAACAAAAAACAAAATTCACTTGGGTATCATTTCTCAATTTTTACTTTATTACTAGTATATCTGTATGGTAGATGTAGTTATCTTATATTTATATAAAAGTGCATATTATTGATAACTAATTGAAAGATAATCCTATAGACTCGATTTTGAAACCATAATTACTTAATATTATCGCGTTTAACTTCACCTTTTGCTGTCTACGTTAACGATAAAGATAATTGCTTGTGCTATAGAATCGATAAAAGATTCGAATTATTTTTGAACATAAATAATTTACTATCGCGAGATTTTTTGAACTGCGAATAAGAAAGAACTAATTTTGGCAAAACTTTGGAATATATTGCTTATTTTGAAATCATCCACAGATAGTCTGGTAACTATCTGACATTTGTCTTCGTCCTCTAGTGTAGTATGTTATGTGAAATTGTGTTCTCTCTACTTTGGTGTGTCCAAGTATTCAATTGGCAACCAACTCCAAAGTCACTAAGACTCCTCACGCCAATCATCGACTATCTTGCTAGGGATATAAACTCCCTACCCCGCTGTATTGCTGGTAAATTGCATCTTGTGAATACGTGATATCAAGTTGCAACAATATAATCATTGAATAAATTTTGAATATACAGATAAATATTTTTGAAAATACGATATTAGATAGGAGCAGTGCACTACTTCATCTGGGTATTTAAGATTTTTAAACTATATTGATTTTTGAACATATTGAACTATGTATATTGCAATTACTGATATCATATACGAACTGTATATGCATTTATTTCCAACTTTTACTGTTCAGCGACCCTCCCTGATATTGGCCTGAATATTTTTCGATCCTGTTATAGTCCTTTTTCTATACGGTAATCATCCTTACATCCTTACTTGGTATTTTAAGAAACGTGTTGTTTCTAGTACTTATTAAGTGTATATCCTTTCTTTACTTGTTTTTCTGAATTGTTTGCAATTCACTCCACACATTGGATTTGCTTCCATTGTGGTCTCATTTACTTTGTACTTCAATTAGTATGGTACAATTTGCCATCTTGTTATGGTTTTGTTTATGTGGTATACCTACCTGATGCCAACAAACCTCCTTTTGTGATGTTAATCATTGTTAACCTTATCGGTTACAGTATACTCTTTCCAGGTATTCTTACCTGAAACGTTCTTGCCATCAGTCCTTCGTTGGCTTTGGAATTCGTTTTGACTTTACGTTATAAGGTGTTAATACAGTACCTGTGTTCACACTTATCTATCTTTTATTCTTTCAAGAAGTTAATAATAGATATATTGTTGATCCTTTGTTGTGACTGTTGTATGTTTTGGATTAGGTCAGACGGAAGTGACGGTTTATGACTCGGTTATTCCCGCCTATCGTTTGTAATTATATACATTACTTATTTGAGATATCTTGCATTGTTTTGACTACAATTTAGTTGCGGTTGCGTATCTCTTTGAAAGTTTTCATTGATTACGGTATACGTTCGGTAAATTCTTTTCGAATTTATTTTACTCAAATATAATTACAATATTTAACAGCATTAACAAGCCGCTGTGGCCTAATTGTTTTACTTTGTTTTGATATTAATTGTTTCATTGTCGTGATTTATTTTTTGTACGCGTGATTATCAATAGTAATAATTTTACTTTCTTGAATTTTTAAAAGATTTTCGACCATCTTAATTTAATAAGATTTAATTAATCATATTACCCTTCTGGTATTAAATTTCGGTATTATCAAGATTGAGTCTTGAATATCGACTTCATAATTGATATAATGACTTTTGAAATTAACTTTTGTTAACGGTTGAAATATCGGTCGAGTAAACATATTTAAAAATTGGCAACTCTGCTGTGAAAGTGAAAAGTTGAATTTAAATATCGCTCCTGAAAATTTTATTTTGAAAAGTTAATTTAAATATTAAAATTAACATACAAAAGCCAAAACTTTTACTTTAATTTATATTGAAAATTGTCAAAGAAATTGTAAAGCCGATTTGACACCAGGTAACACAATTTATCAAACCCCTGATATTAATTTGTATTTGAGAGCAGTCACATGACTGATAATAAAAGAAAAATCAGTCAATCATCTCCAGAAGACTTCACCCATCAAGTCACGGATCCAATTAATAGAGCACCTAAAATTTATAAAACTCAAACAGCAATGTCCATCTCAGCCTCAGATTTGCAAAAAATTAAATTAATTGTGGATAGTTCTCTGCAAGTCGAGCTTCTCAAAGCAACTTCAAATTTAGCTACTAAGGAAGACCTGAACAATCTTAACTCCGAAATAAACATTCTGCGGCAACAAAATGAAGATCTATCCCGAAAAGTTCAGCTATTTGAAAACAGATGTAGTTTGCTTGAGGATGAGCTCGAGGCACAAAATAAAGAAAAAAAAGGCAAAAATATAATTATTACTATTCCAAACGATGTAAATAGTGACCCAAAAGAAAAAGCGCAAAGTGTCACTAAACTTCTTCTTGGAAATGAAAGTGCACAAGGATTACCACTACCCGTCAAAATCAGTGAAAACAACAACACAATAAAAATGAAAATTAATACGGGCTCCACCGAAATGGCCATGAGAATGCTTAAGAACTCGTCAAAACTTAAAGGCACAGGTGTATATTTACAAAGGGATCTCACAAAGGGAATGCAATTAAAACGAAGAATCCTTCTCGAATACAGAAGAATAATTAAAACCCATAAACCAACAGTCGTAATGCAAATGAAAAATAATACGCTTTTGATAGAAGGCAAATCTTTTTATTTAAATAATAATAACAATTTAAAATTTGATGATAATGACGGCGAACTTGTACTGCAGCAAATGTTTGGGCAATTAAACTTTGAGGCTGTCAAAAAAATCATGCTGACAAATAGACGTCAAAATAATTGGACTAGATCAACACCACCTACACCTTCTTGTTCACCAGGGATGCCACTTTCTCATATTGAGCCAAATAATAACAATGTATTAAGAAATTGAAAATCAAGTGCCGTCAGCTCATCAAATAATAATTGTTGTAAAATTGTATCGTACAATGTTTCTGGTTTAAATAATAAGCTATTGTTTGTAGACTTTTTTAATTTTATTAAATCTTATGATATATTTTTCCTCTTTGAAACTCATGTTACCATTGAAAATTCAAGTAAATTTGTTAAATATTTTAATGGATTTAAACTTTATTGGATCCCTGCCATCAAAACCTCTTTAAAAGGACGAGCAAGCGGTGGATCTCTTTACGGAATCAAAATGTCACAATTGATTTATTATGATTTTTCTGAGTTCCATGATTTTATTCTAGTAAAAGTGATACAAAAAAGTAATATGTTTATCCTCCCGCTTTACTTAAACTGTAACAAATGGTCTGAAGACTTCGATAACCTGGGCAACGTTATGTCTTTGTTAGCAGGCAAGAGTATTTTAATGGTCGGTGATTTTAATGCCAGAATAAGCTGCACACAAGTTATGACTCTGAGGACTATTAATAACACTTCAATAAACCCTAGTAGCAGATCATCCAAAGACAATGTCTGTAACCAAAACGGAACAAATTTACTTGAATTGCTGCAATTGTATGACAGCATTGTCTTAAATGGATGCACCGAAGGAGACACCGAAGGAGACACCGAAGGTCATTATACATTTATTGGAGGGCAAGGGAAATCTGTCATCGATTATTGTTGTATAAACAATGAGTGGATAGATCTTATTGCTAAATTTGAAGTGATTTCCAAAAAAATTTCTGATCATATGCCTATAATTATTGAGTGGATTCCTGAAGCAACATTGCAACAGAGAAACCTGAATTTAATTCCATGCTTGAAATGGAATAACAAAAATGTCGAACCCTACCAGCATTCTTTAGATGATTCCATTTCTAGGATATCTGCGATTCCCGAGACTACTGATACGCTCTCAGAACAAATTACAACATGTATAAGGAATACTTCAAGTAACAGAGGGCAACAATCAAATAAAGCTTATAAACAAAAATGGTTGAACAGGGAGTGCATGAACGCTAGACAAAAATCGTTCGCCTTACTAAATGCAATGCGGCGAAACTCATTTGATAATGAACTTAGGAAGTGGTATATTCAATCAAATACCAATTACAAAAATCTCTGTCTCTCAAAGAAAATAAGCTTTGAAACTAATCCAGCCATTTATTTAGGACAAACAAAAAACACAAAGGAATTCTGGAGGATAGCAAAAGAAATAAATGGTTCAAATCATATTATAGGTTCCGGTGTATCTGCAGATGACCTCTCTGTTTATTTCAAGAACCTACTACAAAATAAATCTAGCTTAACGTTTTCATATGCAGAACCGTTTATATGCGATGATATTCTAGACTGCACGATATGTGTGGAAGAAGTACATTCAGTTCTCCAAAAAGCGAAAGATGGGAAAGCTCCAGGAGAAGATGGGATTCCTTATGAATTTTTTAAAAATGCCTCTCCAATGTTTTGTGACAAATTGTTAGCACTTTTTAACAAAATTCTAATCAGTGCTGAAGTTCCAGCATCCTTCAAAACATCAGTTATATTTCCCATACATAAGAAAGGTGATTTGAACGTTGTTGAAAACTACCGTGGCATTTCGTTCATGAATGTTATAGCGAAAATATTCTGTGGAGTACTAGTTGGCAGACTGGAAAGGTGGGTGGACGAAAATAATATCTTATCAGAATTGCAAGCAGGATTTAGGAAGAACTTTTCTACTATTGATCAAATTTTTACACTTACATCTATAGTAAAAGCATTTCAAGCAAGAAAAAAGAAAATCTACGCATTTTTTGTGGATTTCAAAGCTGCGTTTGATCTAGTGAATCGGAGTGCTTTGCTGTATAAGCTTTCAGAACTTGGTGTTTCAACAAGATTCCTTCGAGTAGTACGCAACATGTATACGGACACAAAGTCAACAGTTTGGGATGGAGCAGTGTTTTCGGAATGGTTTGGAACAGAAACTGGTGTTAAGCAAGGATGTCTTCTCAGTGCCCTCCTGTTCTTCCTTTTTATAAATGACATTGTTAAACATCTACCCGGAGGTATTAGAATTGCAGGTGCCATCATAAACGTTTTGCTATACGCTGACGACCTAGTTATATTGTCAGAGTCACCAGAAAACTTGCAACTCATGATAAATCGTCTAGCGGCATATAGTGATAAATGGGGACTGGCCATTAATACTGAAAAGTCGAAAGTTATGGTGTTCTCGCGGTCAATCCAAAATGAAGAAAAACATTGTTGGGTTTTTAATGGAAGTCGTTTGGAGGTAGCCAAAGAATACAAATATCTTGGAGTTAAGCTCAACTCAACTTTGGATTTCAGACAACACCTTACAGAAAAATCCTGTGCGTCGCAAAGCCTCATAAATTTAACATGGAGCAAGGTTTTCTTAAATCCTTACATAGATCTGTCCGTAAAATATAAAATCTTTGACTCTGTAATCAAATCTTCGCTTTGCTATGCTGCGCAGGTTTGGGGGATAAGCGAGTATGAAGTAATTGAAAAACTGCAAGGAAATTTCATTAAAAAACTGTTTTACCTTCCGATCACAACTCCGAATTACGCAATCTACTTAGAAACAGGATTATCAAAACTTTTTACGTACACTCTTAAGCTTCAAGCCGATTTTATAATTAAAGTTTTGGGATACCTTATTCTCGTCTGACCAAAAGCTTGCTACTATATGAAGTAAGACATAAAGATTGGTGGATGGAGAAGTGGCAAAATTATGGTTCTACTTATGGAGAAGAAGTAAATATCGATCCTAACAACATCCAACGTTTAAAGGAACAGCTTTATAAAATCATACAAAAGCATGAAGACTCCGCTCGAAATCTCATGGTTGAAGAGGCTTGCCATTCGTTGAGCAGAATATTATACAGCCAACTAGACCACAATCTCAGTGATGCAAACTATTTCACAGATTCATTAACCTGCAAAGAAATCTCCTTAATATGTAAAGCTAGATGTGAACTTCTTGGTCTTAACGGAAGTCCCTACAATGGAAGCTTTAATCAGTTCTGTACTCTATGTAACATGAAAGCCAAAGAAGACTGTTTTCACCTTATAAGCATATGCCCAATCTTCAAACAATATAGACTGTTCTACTTTGGAAAAGCTACTTTAACAATGGAGGAGACAACTTTTACCTTAAATGGATCTAATTGGAAAGACCTTGCCCTTTATCTAAAGGAAACCTGTGCATTTAGAAAGCTGCTTATAACAGAATACGCATAGCTATCACTATTTAATAACCAAAGTCAAACATGTTGAATAAAATATAAATTAATTTTCTTTTTTTTTTTTATTAAATTTTAAATTTTTAAATTTTCTTTTTTTGTAATGTTGCCAATCGAGCTGATGGCTAAGCTAAAGCTTTAAATTTATAAAAATCTATGTAAATGTAACAAACTCAAATTGTCAACAAATGAATTCTTTACTTACTTACTTACTTACTTATTTAAAAATTTTGATTTTAATATATTTTCTTTGATAGCTTAAGTATTTAGAAAATTATTATCCTGTTAGTCTTAAGAACATTTCTAAATAAAAACTTTTGTATGATTATAGAAATTGAAACTTTTTGCAGTCTTCACTTATTTGGTTGAGATTATGCAGACTTTCTTTCAGTTTTCTATGAGTAGTACTAATTTAGTCAAAATGGAATAGGTTATTTAGGTCCGATGGGGGTTGTATAGAATTCTCTCTCCCTCACATTTTCATGAACGGTGGAATATTTTGTATAGGATGTTTGGGTTAGTTTTGGTCTAGAATAGAGATTAAGTAATGTAGGTCAGGCTTGACCTACATTCATGTTAAGGGGCTTCTTCATAATATTTTTCATGTACTGTCATAGAGAAGCCAAGTTTCAAAGAGGGAGTTGATCCTCTTTGGAAAAGGGTGGGTTAAGAGACAGGGGTTGTCGTCTACACCTTAGACAACCCGACACCAGGTCAGACACTTCGCTCCTGCACTCTACATAACATTTGAGCATGGTAGAGATGAGGGTACAGTCAGCTCTAGATAACTTCTGACATCTAAAGGTTTTTGTTAGAAACTATTAAGTGTGGTCAAAGATATTTGTGGTTAAGGAAATATTTCTACGTCAGAACTCTTCATGAAGTGCAGAACTAAACTTCCTCTCAAGACAATCAAGATAAATATACTCATTTGTTTGGGGTATTTTAGATTGGAGTGGTCTGCGAGTCAGATCAGTACAACGAAGCGAACAAAGCATCAAGAGCCGCGGGCCTTAGTCCTTTAGATAGAAAGGGATATACTAACATCCATATCCAGATATGCAGGGTAAAAACTTGTAGCACCGTCGCGATCCCACAGCAAGGACTCACTTCCGTTCTGCTCTTGAGCGGAGCGGGGCAATGCTGCATATCGACGCGGTGGTCGATTGGCGACAACCTCAATTTGCCTCTCGGGTCAATGCTCATCGGTACGTGTAGTGGACTGAGGAGTAGTACGGGGTAGGGGAATTGAGGAATAGAAATGCGACTTACTATTTTTTTTTCTATACCAACCGGGTTCTGGATGATGAGAGAGTTTCCACAGTAGTCATTAAAGCATGATGCATGGAGGCAGTAGGCCTCTGTGGTAGGCGAGGATTTGGGAATATCGGAATCTTCCTCTCTTCCATGAACACTACGAGGATTGGGTCGGCTTCGAACCTTTTTGAGTGTAGTAATGATCTCGTGGGGACTAGGTCTGTTTTCGCGAAGATCTTCGGTATGAGGCTTCTTGGAAGTTTAGTATGGTTCTCTGGTGAGTTAAGTTTTGAGCATGTGTTAGTTTGATTAAGGTATTGCAGGTCATCGAAGCTAACATCTATAAAAATAACAATAAATCATCCACTCGCAATCTGGTTTCCTCTGATAATATTTAAAACAGAGGGTATCGACATGGTAAGATATATGTTCTAAGAGATGTAGGTTGTGATCTGAGTATGGACCTATCTCTCTTACTCATCGTGTCTATGGTATCTGGGTGTATTAGTATATGTTCTCATTTATGATGGAATATATCAGAATGCGTATGCGTATGTGTATGTATGCATCTCGATACTTAAGTGGTCCCGTCATACAGCCCAGAGAAAGATGAAATAACTGGATTGCTTGGGTGGATGAGTTAGTAAAGCACCATGCACCTACACTCATCTAATGGAGGTGCAATGTCTTTATCATGAATAATCTCACCATGCAAATCCTTGGCCTTTTTTTCCATACACAGACTTATCCACCCAAGCAATCCGGTCCTTTCAAATCTCTCTAGCTGAATGATAGCACCACATAGGTATAGCGATGCATACATATATCTCCGTATACGCATTTTGATATGTTCCATCATGAATGTAAACGTATACTCACACATCCAAATACCATAGACACGATGAGTAAGAGGTAGGTCCAAACACAAATTATAACCTACATCCCTTAGATCATATAACTTACCATGCCGATCACCTCAGGTATAAATAGTATCAACAAGGGGAAACCAGATTGCGGGTGGATAATTTATTATTATTTTTAAAATTGGTAGCTTCGATGTCCTGCAATACCTAAATCATACTAACACATGCTCAAAACTTAACTCACCAGAGAACCATACTAATCTTCCAAGAAGAATCATATGATCATCGCGGAAACAGACAATAGTCCCCACGAGATCACTACTACATTCAAAAAGATCCGAAGCCGACCCAATCATCGCCAGTATTCATGGAAGAGAGAATGATTCTGGAATCCCAAGTCCTCGCCAACCACAAAGGCCTACTGCCTCCATGCGTCACGGGAAAATGACTAATGTAGAATCTCTCATCCTCCAAGAACTCGGTTGGTATAGAAAAAAAATAGTAAGTCGAATTTCTATTCCTCAATTCCCCTACCCCGTACTACTCTTCAGTCCTCTTCACGTACTGGAGGGCATTGACCCGAGAGGCAAATTGGGGTTGTCGCCGATCGATATGCAGCATTGCCCCGCTCCGCTCAAGAGCCGAAGGGAGGTGGATCCTTGCTGTGGGATCGCGACGGTGCTACAAGTTTTTACCCTGCATATCTGGATATGGATGTTGACATATCCCTTTTTATCTAAAAGACTGAGGCCCGAAGCTCTGATGCTTTTGTTCACTACGATGCACTTGTCTCTCTCTCAGACCATTTCAGTCTGAGACACCCACTAAGTGAGTATGTTTTTCCTGATTAACTTGAGAAGGAAATTAGTCCTGCACTTCCTAAGGAGTTCTAACGTAGAAATATTTCTTTAACTACAAATATCCATGACCACACTGAATAGTTTCTAAACAATGATACCTTTAGATGTTAGAAGATATCTAGAGCTGTCTATGCCCTTATTTCTACCATGCTCTTATTTCCTGCAGAGTGTAGGAGCGAAGTGACTGACCTGGTGTCGGGTTGTCTAAGGTGTAAACGACAACCCCTGTCTCATAACCCACCCTTTCCAAAGAGGATCAACTCCCTCTTTGAACCAATGGCTTCTTGAAGACAGACAAACAATATTATGAAGAAGCCCCTTAACATGAATATAGGTCAAGCCTGACATTACTAAACCTCTAAACTAAACTTAACCATATACGAAATTTCCCACCGTTCATGAGAATGTGAGGGAGAGATTTCTGTTCAACCCCCATCGGACCTAACTAACCTACTCCGTAATAATTAAATTCCTGATACTCATAAAAAGCTGAAAGAAAATCTGCATAAATCCAACTAAATAAGTGAAGACTGCAGGAAGTTTCATTTATTATAATCATACAAAAAATTTTATTAGATATATTCTTAATACTAACAGGATTACTTTCTAAATACTTATGTTCTATTAGAAAATATATTTAAATCAAAAATTTCAACCGTTATCAAAATAATTACAAAAGTAAATTAATCAATTAAGTGTTCGATATTCAAGAATCAATCTTGATAATAGCGTAATTCTTATACCAGAAGGGTAATGTGATTAAGTAGATCTCATTAATTAAAATGGTAAAAAATCTTCTTTTTTTTTTAAATTCAATAAAATAGGCTTAATTACTATTGTTATTCACGCGTACAAAAAGGAGATCACGACAATGAAACACTCAATATCAAAACAAAGTAAAACAATTAGGACACAGCAGCTTGTTAATGCTGTTAAAATTGTAATATCTTTAAGTAAAATAAATTCGAAAAGAATTTACAGAACATATACCGAAATCAATGAAAATTTCCAAAGAAATACGCGACCGCAACTAAATTGTAGTCAAAACAATACAAGATATCTCAGGTAAGTAACGTAATTACCTACGATAGGCGTGAAGGGCGGAGTCATAAACCGTCACTTCCGTCTGACCTAATCCACAACAGACAACAATCACAACAAAGGATCACCGATATATCTATCATTAACTTCCTACAAAGAGGTTCTTGAAAGAATAATAGATAGTGTTTTGGAATCAATTCATAAAACGTTTTTTTTTTTTTGTAAAGACCAAACAATGTCCAATAATACCCTATGTTATTAAACAGCTAACTTAAAATGCAATTCTCTCTCTCTCAACATTGTAAATCCTAACGTAACTTCCTACTGTTTATTTTTGCCCTTTCTTTCGACTTTCCCTCTTAATTGCCTATTCAAATTGTTAAAACCAAAAATCGACCTTTTTACATTTTGGCATTCATACACTACACATCTAATTGGACTTGGTAACAATAATTGTACATTCACCATTAAACACTGAAATACATTTATATATACATTAAATTTATCACACATTGGGATTTTTTTTAATTATAAAAACATCACACAATATTAACAAAACTACACTACAACACATCAATAATTAATACAGTCCACACAATTTAATTTAACACAAACATTACAAAACATAATGGTCCTTCGAGCCGGATAAATTTGGATTAGTGCGCGAAAAATTGATTAATTTCGTAATCAATAATAATTAATCCTGTGCTCTGATTAATTTTCATGTTATGAGGTATGAAAATTGCTCCTCGTTTTCGGGTCGATGCAATATGATGATCGCATGATTTTTTATTTTTTATTGCATAAAACTCTTGCCATTTTTATATAAAAAATATTGAAATTTCAAAAAAAAAACGTGTTGTACAGTGCAAAAAGCATTCGAGTGTACATGTATTCACTTATACAGTACAACAAAAACAAAATCATTGTCGGTGCGGTCCTCTTAAAAAAAAAATATAAAAAATAAACTTCTGGCAAAATGAATATCGTGAAACAAAAACGCGGTCGTGCAAAGAGTTCTATTACTAGTGTTAGCATCCAAAACGCATTCGTATTATTCAGCAAACAGAAAGAGAAAAGAACACTTCTGTCGCAGAAGGGATTCAGCAAATCGACTGAGATGAAAGCGGCAGTTATTGTTTGAAGGCGAATGAGTCGAGTCGAGTTTTCGATTACTTAAGTGTTTTAAATAAAAAAAAAAGTTGTTAAAATAAACATTTATATAATAATATGTGTTGTTTTTAATTAAAGAAGGAAAAGACTAACTTATTTAGTACCTAGTTAAGGTTCTAACAAATCAGAAGTGGGATGAAATACATGTCTGCGTAAAATTATAAATCGCTTTATTAAATTTATGTAGAGCATTCCCTAATGCGCTGATAATTTGATATTGAGTTCCAAAAAAAAAAAAAAAAAAAAAATCGGTTTGTATGATTATTTTGTTTTGATCAAACATATTTTGTTGCTGGTTGGGAGAAAATATTCGTTACGTAAAATTTGCTTTCAAAAATGGTGCTGCCAAATAGGAATAGAGACGCGAGGGCTGAAGAAAGAGAGAGACGACGACAGAGACAGGAGGAAATTTTGCGAGAGCAAAATGCGCAACAAAACAACGCCGAAGACGAACAGCAACAAAATGTTCAAGAAGAGGAACCAGAAGAGGAACCAGAAGAAGAACAAGAAGAAGTGAACGAGAATCATGAAGAAAATGGTTTATTAGAAATACGAGAAGAAGAGAGACAAAACGATGAGCATCAAGACAATATTTTACCACCACCACCATCAGCACGCAGGAATAGTAACGGACAAGAAAACAGATGGGGAACAATAATGAACTTCATGTTGATAGAAACCAAACAAAGAAATGAGCAAATTCAAAAAAGAGACAAAACCATCGACATTCTTATCGAGCAAATACAGGGTTTGACGCAAACTATTATTCCAATCGCCAGAAGTACACCAAGAGCAGAAGATACTGTCATCGCATACCAAATGCTTCCCGATGTGTCCAAAAGTGTAGACAAGTTTGATGGGGAAGGTGAATCTGGTGACTTGGCTTAATAATATTGAGAGCATGTGCCAACTTCACAGATGGGCAGATGAGTATGCTTTTGATGTCGCCAAAACAAATTTAGAAGGTAGTGCAAAGCGCTGGCTGAATGCTAGACCTGAAATAAAAACATGGTTAGATTTTAAGTCAGCTTTTATGAGAACCTTCCATATTAGGGAATCTATGGCGTCTAAATGGCAAAAAATGAGCAGTCGAACACAAGCTAAAAATGAAACCACAAGTAGCTACTTCCATGATAAGTATGATCTATGCAAGCAATTAAATTTGGGGTTCGAAGAAACGAAAGATTTAATTTTATCGGGACTGTGGTCGCGTGAAACTGCTAACGCACTTATGTCAGGAAATCATTTAGATGCCGACGACTTGATGCATACCAAACTACGGTTCGAAAGAATGAACACTTCCAGAATAAGTCGTATATCATCAACGAGACCAAATCCGGTTATGTCAGCAAGTGACACACGTACGTTTGATCCAGACACACCGGAATGTTCAAAGGATGTGTATTGCTTTAACTGCAAGAAAAGTGGACATATATCCCGAAATTGTCCTGAACCCAGGAAAGAGTTTACGTGTTACTCTTGTAAGCAAATAGGTCATGCGTCACGTAACTGTCCCAACAACAACCAAGGACTAGTGAAACAAGTAGCAGGACCTGCTTTACATAATAGTGTCCAAAAATACCTTAAGAAAGTGCAGGTGAACGATTGCGAAATGAATGCTTTTATCGATATGGGAAGTTCAGATTGTACTATAAAGGCAACAGTTACATTGCTCAACGGCTTCTATATTCATAAGGGAATTAAAGGCCTTCGGTCCCGCTGATTTTAAAGAAGTATCTCCTGGATGGATAATAGCCACACTAAAAGTCGATGACGCGGAAGCTAAAGATGTTAAGATTCGAGTTGTACCAGATGATGTGCAAGCATGCGACGTGATTGTTGGCCGTACGCTTACAGAGCTTCCAGAAATCGTGTACATCAAGGAAGATAATTCGCTAATGTTCAAGAAGAAACCAACACAAAATCCGTTTGCTGAATTCAGCTTCGGCGACGAAGACAAAGCAACATCACTGTGGAGGTTCGACGTAAGAAAATACAATAGCCACAGGAACCGTGTCCTTCATAACTGCAACAAAAACGGATGGAGACGAACATATATGTCTGCCAGTGGGGAACGTAGGAAAGGAAGACGTCTTTATCGGAGATACATTTTGCATCGAACAACAAATGCAAAAGCCTAAAACTAAAAACCAGATGAAGATACCATCTCAAATAGAGCACAGGGACATTGATGTAGGCGATAACGTGCACGACAAAACAGTGGAGGAACTCCTTGAAATATTAAATAATTATCGAGACTGCATTGCACTACAGCCAAACGAAATCGGATGTAGCAAAGATTTTACAATGAGAATCGTCGAGCTTCCAGAAAGTAAACCACCACAATTAAAACCATTCCCAGCTAGTGAAAAAGAACGAACCAAAATTTGCGAAATCGTACATGACTGGAGAAAATCAGGAATTGTCACTGATACTGAGTCCGCATATGCTAGTCCCGTATTACTTGTTAAAAAAAAGACTGGAGATTCAAGACTTGTTGTCGATTACAGAAGACTCAACAACCAAACCGTGAAAATAAATTTTCCTCTTCAAAATATTGACGAACATGTAGGGTTATTGGGAGATTGTCAGTTATTCATTGTCCTTGACCTTGCCCAAGGATATTTGCAAATACCAATTCATCCAGACGACAGGCATAAGACCGCTTTTATTACACCGGACGAGACAGGAGAGTTTACGAGGATGATATTTGGCCTAACAAATGGACCGTTCTATTTTTCAAAACTAATGCAAAAAGTTTTGGGTCCTCTAAGAAACAAAGTTGTTTTGTATTATCTTGACGATATTCTTATACCTGGGAAGAACTGGACGGACTTAAAAGAAAGGCTTATTTTAGTTTGCGAAGCCCTTCGGAAGGCAGGTCTTACAATTAAATTAAGCAAGTGCGAGTTTTTAAAACAAAAAGTAGCATATTTGGGTTTCGAAATTTCAGACAAAGGCATTGAACCAGGCAAAAGAAAAGTACAAGGGATTTCAGATTTTCCAACACCAAGAAATGTGCATGAAGTTCGACGATTTCTAGGTTTAGCTGGCTTTTTCAGGCGTTTCGTTGAAAAATTCTCACTACGAGCAGCTCCTATGTACGAATTGCTAAAAGCCAATAAAGCTTTTGAATGGACAGAAGCAGTTGACGAATCTTTCAAGGAACTCAAAACGAAACTAACGAGCAAACCGATATTGAAACTTTTTGACCCGAACAAACACACTGAACTACACTCAGATGCAAGCAGCAAGGGGTTAGCAGCCATGTTGTTACAAAAAGACGAAAACAATCAACTACATCTTGTTTATGCTATCAGTCGAAGGACCACGGAACCCGAAATGTCATACCATTCAAGCAAACTAGAGTTGTTGTCCATTGTCTGGGCTTGTAACCGGTTAAGATTCCTGTTAATAAACATTAAGTTCAAAATAATAACAGACTACCAGGCCCTCATATACTTAAACGCAAAAAAGACTAGAAATCCGCAAGTTTGCCGCTGGTACAATCTACTCAGTGAATTCGATTTTTGTATTGAGCATCGAGCTGGAGAGAAGTTACAACATGTCGACGCCCTTAGTCGAGCACCAACTGAAGAACCAACAGGATTTGAGAACATGGAAGAGAGAGCCCAAATGTTTGCTGTAACCACATACGACGACGAAATAGTCATGTACCAATATCATGACGAAGACTTGAGAGCCAAAATAGAAATCCTACGTAAAATAATCCCGCAGGAGCAGACCTTGTTCGAAAAAGGAATGGTTAAGGATTTTGTTCTCGAAAATGGAATACTGTATAAGTTGAAAAACGGACAAAAAAAATATGTTATACCCCGTGCTATGCGGAAGGCGATAACGATTCGTTTTCATGACCTTCAGGGCCATTTCGGTTTAGATAGAACACTGGCGAAGATAAGCAAATATCATTACTATCCTGGGATGAAACGTTACGAAAGGCAGCACATTGGAGCATGCTTACACTGTCTTCTGTCAATAACGAGCACGGGAAAACAAGCAGGAGGACTACACCCGATTCCACCTGGGAGAAAACCTTTTACAACACTTCATTTAGATCATTTAGGACCATTTGTTTCAAGTTCACGAGGAAACAAATACATCTTAGTCATTATATGCAATTTTACGAAGTTTGTCCGATTAGAGGCGGTTAGAAATACGAATGCCAACAATGTTATTCGTAAATTGGAAAATTTTGTTGTGGAATTTGGAGCACCAGAAAAAATCATCACTGATAAAGGAAGCTGTTTCACTGCTTCAACCTTCGAACAATTTTGTGAAAGACACGGTATTCAACACCATCTGAATTCACCGAGACACGCTCAAGCTAACGGTCAGGTTGAACGAGTAAACCGAACGGTAATTCCTACTATTATGGCCACTCTTAATATGAACAAAGAAGGTAGAGATTGGGACGACAAACTAAATCAAGTAGCGCGCGATCTTAGCAACAGCGAAAACAAGTCAACTGGAAAAACAATATTTGAATTGTTGTATGGGTATACTCCTAGATTTGACGAAGGATTAATTCGAAACCTTACCAGCCATGAAGAAAATTCCAACTACAGACGACCGGAATTGCTTGGAAAAGATGCAGTTGAACGAATACTAGCGGAACAAGAAAAATATAAAAAAAGATATGACCGAGGACGAAGACTAAGCGTACAGTACGATGCCGGCGATATTGTTTTCATGAAGACGGTGCCTCCTGCAACAGGAGATTCTACCAAACTGTATCCGAAAAGAAGAGGTCCTTTGGTGATTACCAAGGTCTTGCCAAATGACACGTATGGAGTAGCAGATCTTGTAGAAGACGTATCTAGACGAAGATATGCCTCAACTGCGCACGTAAGCCAACTCAGAATCTGGAAACCAAATCCCAATGACGATGATGAAGAAGAAAATGTTTTGAATACACCTCAGGACACATCAAAGAACAATGAAAACACCATTCAAATTGGTTCTGATGAGGATAACGAACAATCAGCAATAATTCTTCAAGACCTCGAAGGCGACCGTCAACCAGAACTACCACACCCAACGGAAGTAGATGTTTCCAAACAATCGAGACCTAGTCGAAATCGTAAGCTCCCAGAAAAGTTTTCCGATTATGTTTCATAAGAACCTTCATTTTGTTTGTTATTTTTTTTATTGAATCCTCTTGTATCTTTTTGTCCCTATTGAAAAGGATTAATTTTTTTTTTAATTCAAGAGATTATCGATGTAAAGTAAAACTACAAACCAATTTTCAAATATTGTTCTATTTTCCCAGCTGTAAAATTTAAAATTTGTTTGTTTGTTCAGTACAATCTACAATTTCAATTCCAATGAACTGACTGATGTTTAGTTGAATGAAAACGTTTCAGAGAAAATTTAAAAGGGTGCCACTTTATATGAAAGTACAAGGCTACCACTTTGTCAAAATTAAGAATACTTTTCCGTAGTACATATATTTTTATAAAGTTATGTTTGTAAGTGAATTAATGTTATATTATTTTGTTATTATAATTATTATTTTACCTAGTTAAGGTTCTAACACTAGGGCTTTCACATTTTCGGAATCCATCAACGATTCCACCCCACTTGACATGCTAGAGATTCAATTAAAGAGACTTCAAGAATCTTGGGACGAATTCGTTTTGCAGCAAGACAAAATATACGAATTTTACGATGATGCAGATTTCGTAGACCCTGAGCCTGAATATGGGGATACAACTCTTTCGTAAACAATTCACGTAACGGAGTTGTCCAATTATTTACAAGAAATATTTTTTTTTTTACGGGGTTGTTGTTGTTGATTTTTTTTTTTATTAATTATTTCAAATAATTTGATTTTTTTTATAAACAATTTATTTTAGCTGGCTGCACTTGTTATTTCGAATAATCTTATAAAAGTTTTAAACTTATCGTCGCTGTTTTTTTTTGTGTTTTGTAATTATTTTTCCGTTTTTTTGTTGCTGTTAAATTCAAGAAGAAAATAAAAAATAAAAATTATATTCGTCCTCAATAAAAAACAAAGAAGAAAAAAATATTAAAACAATATGCCGTTAAACATAAGTAAGTAGAGTTTTGAACAATAATTATGCCTTTGTTTCAACAGCTGCTGGTGTTGATTCTACTTTTGCTTTCGATGCTGATTCCGATTCGCTGGCAACCTTTTTCTTGGAACCCTTACCCTTCTTGGCACTTTTTGAGGGGTTAATGGGGGTGCTTACGAGTTCCTTGAGTTCAGGTTGAGCTATACTGTGCTCACTGGTGAAGTTCTCCTCAGCGAATGTAATGCCGGTAACCAAATTGACACCATTTGGCATCAGCAGGACAGTGTGTTTGAATTGTGCCACGTATTCAGTTGGTTTTTCAGATAACACTTGGAATGGTTCAATCATCTTATGGGAAACACATTCAACAACACCCATTCGTGCCTTAGTCTCCTCATCAAAGTGTCGCAGATTGAAAGGCATATTTCCGTATTTCGTCTTAACCTCAGCTAAGAGAGCTCTTGATGCCTTCAGTTTCAGTTGATAGTTTTCGTCGGTCTTCTTGTAGATTGAAATTTTTGTGTCCTTCTCACGACCAACTCCGTCCCCTGAGCTGATGATAACATCAATGGCGTAGACTTCGTGGGTTTCAAAAGTACATTTTTCGTGTTCCTTGCGTTGGGCTTCGCTTAGATTCTGAATAATTGTGTTCTCGCCATCGATTTTGAATTGTTTCAATTGATGACTGAGAATGCCTTTTCGATTGGTTTGCATTTATACGATTCGGCAACTTGTTGTACGGCTTCGGTGATTGCATAATTACTAGCTCCATCTTTAATCAGCCTTAAAGCAGCTTGTACTGCCCAGTAAGCTGCGAGGGTTACATCAGCCTTCTTGCCCGTCACTTTGTTTTCCTTAGATGCTCCAACGACAATTGTGTGTGCTGCTACAGCAATAAATCCATCAATATGTGCACCCAAATCTATTTTGACAACATCGCCTTCTTTCAGAATGCAATCGGGGTCATTCTTCGTTGGTGAAAAATGGCACACACAGTTGTTAACTGATACACAGGTTGGGAATGCAATTCCCTTTTTTAAGTCTTTTTCCTTTTTGTAAACTTTGCCTGTTTCTTCAGTCATTTGACTATCACTCTTTGTACAAATTTCCCTCACAGAGGCATCAGCACCACAGAGATCGATGACTGCTTTCAATGTTTTATTAACAATTTCACCAGCCAATTTATATTTGGTCACAACTAAATCCTCGGCGATGGTTTTCTCTTGAACTTCCTCCAAAGACGAGAAACATCATTCCATTGTCCCATTTTTGTGTAGTACTTCTCGAAGGGCAGTTGGGAGACAAGAATACAACATATATTTAATCCAGTCAGTTCGGGCTGCGTTGGTATTCCTGAACTTCCTCAAAGATGTCCATTGAATTATCATTTTCTAAAGAAGTAAAATGAATTTTAACAAATACATTCAATTATGGATACAATATATAAATAAATACATATATTATGTACTTACTTTTTTGTTTTTACTGCTTTTGTTGCCATATTTTTAATTTTTAAAGTCCTCTAAATGAAATGGAGCGCTTTTGTAAAACAATAATAAAAAAAAAACAAGTGATTGTTTTGACAGCTCAACAAGAAAAATTATGGTGCAGATGAAAAAAATTATGGTGCAGATGAAAACGCTACAAAAAAGATGAACATGTTCGTCTTCGCCATAACTTTCATCTGCATGAGTCGAATTTCCTATAATCTGTATCCATGCAGACGTCTGCATTTTGGTCTTACCTCTCTATCACACTAGTATGATTTTTGTATCTTGCATCCTCTATTTTTGCAGATGATGGCATGCAGATCAATGTAAATCCACCATAAGGTTTCTCTCTCATCTTCTTTTTTGATAACCAATAATAACAGCCCTTACCTTATGATTCCAAATTAAATTCGGTAAACTATGATCTTTAGCAAAATTGTAGAAAAAATAAGGCAAATTAACAATGGAATCTCCTGTTTTCTTCTTCTGGCGTCGATTACGCAGGACAACAGGGCGATTTTTTAAAGCTTGAGTTGGATTCTCTTGCTGATTGATCAGACTTAGGCCCCAGTGTTTAATACCCTGGTGGAAATAACATTTTAATCGAACTCTCAATTTAGTTTTTTTTTTGACAAACCTCTAAATGTCTTCCAATCACATTTTTCTTTGTTTTATTGGAATGTTGAATTGCAAACTTAAGATTATCACGAAAATTCAGTTTGTCCTCTTTGACATCGCTCTCGGGAACTGTGTCTTCACTTTCAAGAAATATCAAAAGTCCAGCAGGCTAAATAAGGGAGATTTATATATTTCACTAACAAATGTCGACACAATGCTGCCTCGTCTAAGGCAAGAGTTTGCATTTGCTTGGCAACTGGAACTCCTCACAGACATAATTGACGATTTATTCATCTGCTTCTGCTTCAGATCATGGTCAGCGTTCATTGAATTCATCAGTGAGTTTATCATGTCGATGGCTGAATACGTGACAGTCAAATCCTTTCGACGCAATGATGCCACGATTTTCGTGCCAATTATTTCACGGAACCTAAAAATTAGATCGTTTATAATTAAAGACAGAAAGGAAGACAAAAGTTTACCCTGGTAAGTTCGTGAATGCTGCATAACCCACTTTGCTTGCCAAAAGTCTTGTCAGCGCATGAAATATTGCTTCTAGTTCAAGATTCGTCAGCTGAGCAGTTGGATTATCTAGTTCCTTCTGTGCTAAGGCCTGCAGAGCACTCAGAATCAGTTTCTCCTTGTTTTCTGCAAATAAGCTCTGAAGGGGAGACTTAAGTTAGAGAATAATAAAAACCCTGCCAACAATAATTTATGCAAAACATACATCTTGTGTAACACTATACTTGAGACCACTATGAGGAATGTTGGCATTGAATTTCTCGAGAATCTCATATCTTGTGGGATTTTGGAAATTATTCATTACCAAACGAAGGAGATTTGCTTCAGTCTCTTCATCTACACAGCTATTGAGGGGGACAAAACGCTTGCCATGCGGAGTGTTTGTTATGCGAACGTGTACGTCTTGGTTGCCACTTGAGCGAACAGCATCCAAGACAGTAGCTAGTAGGGAATCTCTGTCGTTTGTGATGTACTTTCGGACAATTCCATTTTTGTACTCGTTGCAGAATTGTTGAATGTTATCTTTATCACGGACAAGAGCGAACACATCAACAAGTGGTCGGAGGGTACAAACCTAAAAAAAAAAACAGAGTTGATCAGATTTATATAAAAGTCTGAGATTTCTGATCTTAAACATACACTATAGGTCTGGGGATCACGTTCAAGGATTGTAGTCTCTGTCAGACACAAGATTCGTTTCACTGGTTCCGGATGCCGGGGAGTCACCTTCTGCACTGTAAATTCCGTCATCGAGGTTTGGAATTGATCTCCACTACAACAGCAACAAGAAAAGAGGTTAAACAATTAGATTTAAAACAAAATATAAGGCTGGCTTACCTGTATTTTCCAAATCTTTGTCGTTCAAACTGTTCGAGTGTTATTTGACTTTTAATTTGCAAATGTTTCTGTCAAACGAAACGTCATTTCCATGCAGGTGCGTACACTGGTAGAGGCAGCAGGGCAACTAACCCCTCTCAACTTTTAAAAATATATATCAGAAAGATATCCAATTATAAATTTGAGCTACAACTTTCTGTCTTAAAATATGATTCTATTGCAAAACTTCATACTTTTGCTTGTAGTGTTCTACTTAAGAAAGGTTAAAGGCAATTTAAATTTAGAGTAAACTGCTGCAACACCCCCTCGCTCATATCCTAGACACGCCTATGAAAAAAAGTTTCGTGTAGGGAAATATTTCACAACTTGCTTTTTCAGTGAGCTAGTTTCGTTGGCGACACGATTTTCGCAGGTATTGTATGGAAACGAAAATCAACTAGCAGTCCATACTTATTAGGTCCATGGCTATGGCTATAAAAATATGATCGAGATCATATTTCGGTCTTTTTCATATTCGGCCAGCCTACCTACCAGTCACATTTACAAAAAGTTAAGTTCTTGTGCAAGCCAGCAATTTTTTTTACTTCCTGATTGGATTATTTTCTGAAAATAAGGTATGTAAAATATAAAATATTTCGGATAGACAGGCTGAATATATTCAGTTTATCTATCCCAATACTATTTATAACAATTTTTACCAGTTATTCCCGAATTTCAGGTAATTTTATAGCACTTGAAAATTTTTGTCCTTGAAATTTTCTTGGCAAAATTTTTTTTATTGAGCGTCGGTGGTACCACACAACGTGGCTTGCAACGACGCGGCGTTACGTTCATTTATACTTTGTATAACCTATCCTTAGGATTTATAAGGATTTTAGCTGAAAATAAAGGTATGTTTCACAAACTTTCAATTTGCCTAAAAAGTGATATATGGCATGGTTTTCCTCCTAGGAAACGCCAGAGCACATGGTTTTGGCATTGGCAATCCATGTGGCCATCGACGCACCAAGGGCAGGATCATCTTTAATTTTATAAAATTCCTATTACATCTATACTTACTTATCAACCCTGAGTTGTTGAGATTTCTGCAGCGGTATCCTGAAGGGATCCCGAAGGCTTTAAATTAAAAAACCAGATATATTGAAACCCTGTGAAGTGTTGTGCTTTTTGTGTTGGTTTATGAGGACGGACGCTGGTCCGCTCATCCTAGAGAAATTTTTTTCTGCTAAAGCCACGTGCGGCTGACGCAGTCCCGCACCACAGATCTTTAATTTCATCGTTGTCTGGATACCAAAATCCTCGAGGAAGCGGCGTGTCGTTGCGGATTAGCATACCACACCCTTCCGCCTACCTTTTGTTCGACGACGTGGAATTATCGACACATCCACTGCACCGTCCTGACGCCACGGTCGCAGAAATCCTGAAACTATATCCATTGACTTTGTTGTATGAATTCTGAAGCACCACCTGCGGTGTCAAGAAAGCCCACCTGCGGGCACATACACATTGTTTTATAACGTTTACTGCGAGCAGGAGATCTCTGAGATCATACATTGTATATCCATCTGATTGGACAAGCGTTCCACAGATTGGGTATATCATCACTTTCATCAGTACTTTAGACACCACGCGCGGTGTATACACCAAGCGCACCTCAGCTCTGTTGCGGATCCGCATTGGATTTGGACGCTCATGCCTCCGATCTTGCGAAACGTTTGCATCCCTACACCTGGAGTACCGTTTTGGTCCTCTTCGAGTCTTCAAGCTTCATCAGTTCGAGATTTTTATCAACATTGAGGATATAAAGGAGTGCGATTATACATCCTTCTCAACAAAAAACAAAATTCACTTGGGTATCATTTCTCAATTTTTACTTTATTACTAGTATATCTGTATGGTAGATGTAGTTATCTTATATTTATATAAAAGTGCATATTATTGATAACTAATTGAAAGATAATCCTATAGACTCGATTTTGAAACCATAATTACTTAATATTATCGCGTTTAACTTCACCTTTTGCTGTCTACGTTAACGATAAAGATAATTGCTTGTGCTATAGAATCGATAAAAGATTCGAATTATTTTTGAACATAAATAATTTACTATCGCGAGATTTTTTGAACTGCGAATAAGAAAGAACTAATTTTGGCAAAACTTTGGAATATATTGCTTATTTTGAAATCATCCACAGATAGTCTGGTAACTATCTGACATTTGTCTTCGTCCTCTAGTGTAGTATGTTATGTGAAATTGTGTTCTCTCTACTTTGGTGTGTCCAAGTATTCAATTGGCAACCAACTCCAAAGTCACTAAGACTCCTCACGCCAATCATCGACTATCTTGCTAGGGATATAAACTCCCTACCCCGCTGTATTGCTGGTAAATTGCATCTTGTGAATACGTGATATCAAGTTGCAACAATATAATCATTGAATAAATTTTGAATATACAGATAAATATTTTTGAAAATACGATATTAGATAGGAGCAGTGCACTACTTCATCTAGGTATTTAAGATTTTTAAACTATATTGATTTTTGAACATATTGAACTATGTATATTGCAATTACTGATATCATATACGAACTGTATATGCATTTATTTCCAACTTTTACTGTTCAGCGACCCTCCCTGATATTGGCCTGAATATTTTTCGATCCTGTTATAGTCCTTTTTCTATACGGTAATCATCCTTACATCCTTACTTGGTATTTTAAGAAACGTGTTGTTTCTAGTACTTATTAAGTGTATATCCTTTCTTTACTTGTTTTTCTGAATTGTTTGCAATTCACTCCACACATTGGATTTGCTTCCATTGTGGTCTCATTTACTTTGTACTTCAATTAGTATGGTACAATTTGCCATCTTGTTATGGTTTTGTTTATGTGGTATACCTACCTGATGCCAACAAACCTCCTTTTGTGATGTTAATCATTGTTAACCTTATCGGTTACAGTATACTCTTTCCAGGTATTCTTACCTGAAACGTTCTTGCCATCAGTCCTTCGTTGGCTTTGGAATTCGTTTTGACTTTACGTTATAAGGTGTTAATACAGTACCTGTGTTCACACTTATCTATCTTTTATTCTTTCAAGAAGTTAATAATAGATATATTGTTGATCCTTTGTTGTGACTGTTGTATGTTTTGGATTAGGTCAGACGGAAGTGACGGTTTATGACTCGGTTATTCCCGCCTATCGTTTGTAATTATATACATTACTTATTTGAGATATCTTGCATTGTTTTGACTACAATTTAGTTGCGGTTGCGTATCTCTTTGAAAGTTTTCATTGATTACGGTATACGTTCGGTAAATTCTTTTCGAATTTATTTTACTCAAATATAATTACAATATTTAACAGCATTAACAAGCCGCTGTGGCCTAATTGTTTTACTTTGTTTTGATATTAATTGTTTCATTGTCGTGATTTATTTTTTGTACGCGTGATTATCAATAGTAATAATTTTACTTTCTTGAATTTTTAAAAGATTTTCGACCATCTTAATTTAATAAGATTTAATTAATCATATTACCCTTCTGGTATTAAATTTCGGTATTATCAAGATTGAGTCTTGAATATCGACTTCATAATTGATATAATCACTTTTGAAATTAACTTTTGTTAACGGTTGAAATATCGGTCGAGTAAAGATATTTAAAAATTGGCAACTCTGCTGTGAAAGTGAAAAGTTGAATTTAAATATCGCTCCTGAAAATTTTATTTTGAAAAGTTAATTTAAATATTAAAATTAACATACAAAAGCCAAAACTTTTACTTTAATTTATATTGAAAATTGTCAAAGAAATTGTAAAGCCGATTTGACACCAGGTAACACAATTTATCAAACCCCTGATATTAATTTGTATTTGAGAGCAGTCACATGACTGATAATAAAAGAAAAATCAGTCAATCATCTCCAGAAGACTTCACCCATCAAGTCACGGATCCAATTAATAGAGCACCTAAAATTTATAAAACTCAAACAGCAATGTCCATCTCAGCCTCAGATTTGCAAAAAATTAAATTAATTGTGGATAGTTCTCTGCAAGTCGAGCTTCTCAAAGCAACTTCAAATTTAGCTACTAAGGAAGACCTGAACAATCTTAACTCCGAAATAAACATTCTGCGGCAACAAAATGAAGATCTATCCCGAAAAGTTCAGCTATTTGAAAACAGATGTAGTTTGCTTGAGGATGAGCTCGAGGCACAAAATAAAGAAAAAAAAGGCAAAAATATAATTATTACTATTCCAAACGATGTAAATAGTGACCCAAAAGAAAAAGCGCAAAGTGTCACTAAACTTCTTCTTGGAAATGAAAGTGCACAAGGATTACCACTACCCGTCAAAATCAGTGAAAACAACAACACAATAAAAATGAAAATTAATACGGGCTCCACCGAAATGGCCATGAGAATGCTTAAGAACTCGTCAAAACTTAAAGGCACAGGTGTATATTTACAAAGGGATCTCACAAAGGGAATGCAATTAAAACGAAGAATCCTTCTCGAATACAGAAGAATAATTAAAACCCATAAACCAACAGTCGTAATGCAAATGAAAAATAATACGCTTTTGATAGAAGGCAAATCTTTTTATTTAAATAATAATAACAATTTAAAATTTGATGATAATGACGGCGAACTTGTACTGCAGCAAATGTTTGGGCAATTAAACTTTGAGGCTGTCAAAAAAATCATGCTGACAAATAGACGTCAAAATAATTGGACTAGATCAACACCACCTACACCTTCTTGTTCACCAGGGATGCCACTTTCTCATATTGAGCCAAATAATAACAATGTATTAAGAAATTGAAAATCAAGTGCCGTCAGCTCATCAAATAATAATTGTTGTAAAATTGTATCGTACAATGTTTCTGGTTTAAATAATAAGCTATTGTTTGTAGACTTTTTTAATTTTATTAAATCTTATGATATATTTTTCCTCTTTGAAACTCATGTTACCATTGAAAATTCAAGTAAATTTGTTAAATATTTTAATGGATTTAAACTTTATTGGATCCCTGCCATCAAAACCTCTTTAAAAGGACGAGCAAGCGGTGGATCTCTTTACGGAATCAAAATGTCACAATTGATTTATTATGATTTTTCTGAATTCCATGATTTTATTCTAGTAAAAGTGATACAAAAAAGTAATATGTTTATCCTCCCGCTTTACTTAAACTGTAACAAATGGTCTGAAGACTTCGATAACCTGGGCAACGTTATGTCTTTGTTAGCAGGCAAGAGTATTTTAATGGTCGGTGATTTTAATGCCAGAATAAGCTGCACACAAGTTATGACTCTGAGGACTATTAATAACACTTCAATAAACCCTAGTAGCAGATCATCCAAAGACAATGTCTGTAACCAAAACGGAACAAATTTACTTGAATTGCTGCAATTGTATGACAGCATTGTCTTAAATGGATGCACCGAAGGAGACACCGAAGGTCATTATACATTTATTGGAGGGCAAGGGAAATCTGTCATCGATTATTGTTGTATAAACAATGAGTGGATAGATCTTATTGCTAAATTTGAAGTGATTTCCAAAAAAATTTCTGATCATATGCCTATAATTATTGAGTGGATTCCTGAAGCAACATTGCAACAGAGAAACCTGAATTTAATTCCATGCTTGAAATGGAATAACAAAAATGTCGAACCCTACCAGCATTCTTTAGATGATTCCATTTCTAGGATATCTGCGATTCCCGAGACTACTGATACGCTCTCAGAACAAATTACAACATGTATAAGGAATACTTCAAGTAACAGAGGGCAACAATCAAATAAAGCTTATAAACAAAAATGGTTGAACAGGGAGTGCATGAACGCTAGACAAAAATCGTTCGCCTTACTAAATGCAATGCGGCGAAACTCATTTGATAATGAGCTTAGGAAGTGGTATATTCAATCAAATACCAATTACAAAAATCTCTGTCTCTCAAAGAAAATAAGCTTTGAAACTAATCCAGCCATTTATTTAGGACAAACAAAAAACACAAAGGAATTCTGGAGGATAGCAAAAGAAATAAATGGTTCAAATCATATTATAGGTTCCGGTGTATCTGCAGATGACCTCTCTGTTTATTTCAAGAACCTACTACAAAATAAATCTAGCTTAACGTTTTCATATGCAGAACCGTTTATATGCGATGATATTCTAGACTGCACGATATGTGTGGAAGAAGTACATTCAGTTCTCCAAAAAGCGAAAGATGGGAAAGCTCCAGGAGAAGATGGGATTCCTTATGAATTTTTTAAAAATGCCTCTCCAATGTTTTGTGACAAATTGTTAGCACTTTTTAACAAAATTCTAATCAGTGCTGAAGTTCCAGCATCCTTCAAAACATCAGTTATATTTCCCATACATAAGAAAGGTGATTTGAACGTTGTTGAAAACTACCGTGGCATTTCGTTCATGAATGTTATAGCGAAAATATTCTGTGGAGTACTAGTTGGCAGACTGGAAAGGTGGGTGGACGAAAATAATATCTTATCAGAATTGCAAGCAGGATTTAGGAAGAACTTTTCTACTATTGATCAAATTTTTACACTTACATCTATAGTAAAAGCATTTCAAGCAAGAAAAAAGAAAATCTACGCATTTTTTGTGGATTTCAAAGCTGCGTTTGATCTAGTGAATCGGAGTGCTTTGCTGTATAAGCTTTCAGAACTTGGTGTTTCAACAAGATTCCTTCGAGTAGTACGCAACATGTATACGGACACAAAGTCAACAGTTTGGGATGGAGCAGTGTTTTCGGAATGGTTTGGAACAGAAACTGGTGTTAAGCAAGGATGTCTTCTCAGTGCCCTCCTGTTCTTCCTTTTTATAAATGACATTGTTAAACATCTACCCGGAGGTATTAGAATTGCAGGTGCCATCATAAACGTTTTGCTATACGCTGACGACCTAGTTATATTGTCAGAGTCACCAGAAAACTTGCAACTCATGATAAATCGTCTAGCGGCATATTGTGATAAATGGGGACTGGCCATTAATACTGAAAAGTCGAAAGTTATGGTGTTCTCGCGGTCAATCCAAAATGAAGAAAAACATTGTTGGGTTTTTAATGGAAGTCGTTTGGAGGTAGCCAAAGAATACAAATATCTTGGAGTTAAGCTCAACTCAACTTTGGATTTCAGACAACACCTTACAGAAAAATCCTGTGCGTCGCAAAGCCTCATAAATTTAACATGGAGCAAGGTTTTCTTAAATCCTTACATAGATCTGTCCGTAAAATATAAAATCTTTGACTCTGTAATCAAATCTTCGCTTTGCTATGCTGCGCAGGTTTGGGGGATAAGCGAGTATGAAGTAATTGAAAAACTGCAAAGAAATTTCATTAAAAAACTGTTTTACCTTCCGATCACAACTCCGAATTACGCAATCTACTTAGAAACAGGATTATCAAAACTTTTTACGTACACTCTTAAGCTTCAAGCCGATTTTATAATTAAAGTTTTGGGATACCCTGATTCTCGTCTGACCAAAAGCTTGCTACTTTATGAAGTAAGACATAAAGATTGGTGGATGGAGAAGTGGCAAAATTATGGTTCTACTTATGGAGAAGAAGTAAATATCGATCCTAACAACATCCAACGTTTAAAGGAACAGCTTTATAAAATCATACAAAAGCATGAAGACTCCGCTCGAAATCTCATGGTTGAAGAGGCTTGCCATTCGTTGAGCAGAATATTTTACAGCCAACTAGACCACAATCTCAGTGATGCAAACTATTTCACAGATTCATTAACCTGCAAAGAAATCTCCTTAATATGTAAAGCTAGATGTGAACTTCTTGGTCTTAACGGAAGTCCCTACAATGGAAGCTTTAATCAGTTCTGTACTCTATGTAACATGAAAGCCAAAGAAGACTGTTTTCACCTTATAAGCATATGCCCAATCTTCAAACAATATAGACTGTTCTACTTTGGAAAAGCTACTTTAACAATGGAGGAGACAACTTTTACCTTAAATGGATCTAATTGGAAAGACCTTGCCCTTTATCTAAAGGAAACCTGTGCATTTAGAAAGCTGCTTATAACAGAATACGCATAGCTATCACTATTTAATAACCAAAGTCAAACATGTTGAATAAAATATAAATTAATTTTCTTTTTTTTTTTTATTAAATTTTAAATTTTTAAATTTTCTTTTTTTGTAATGTTGCCAATCGAGCTGACGGCTAAGCTAAAGCTTTAAATTTATAAAAATCTATGTAAATGTAACAAACTCAAATTGTCAACAAATGAATTCTTTACTTACTTACTTACTTACTTATTTAAAAATTTTGATTTTAATATATTTTCTTTGATAGCTTAAGTATTTAGAAAATTATTATCCTGTTAGTCTTAAGAACATTTCTAAATAAAAACTTTTGTATGATTATAGAAATTGAAACTTTTTGCAGTCTTCACTTATTTGGTTGAGATTATGCAGACTTTCTTTCAGTTTTCTATGAGTAGTACTAATTTAGTCAAAATGGAATAGGTTATTTAGGTCCGATGGGGGTTGTATAGAATTCTCTCTCCCTCACATTTTCATGAACGTTGGAATATTTTGTATAGGATGTTTGGGTTAGTTTTGGTCTAGAATAGAGATTAAGTAATGTAGGTCAGGCTTGACCTACATTCATGTTAAGGGGCTTCTTCATAATATTTTTCATGTACTGTCATAGAGAAGCCAAGTTTCAAAGAGGGAGTTGATCCTCTTTGGAAAAGGGTGGGTTAAGAGACAGGGGTTGTCGTCTACACCTTAGACAACCCGACACCAGGTCAGACACTTCGCTCCTGCACTCTACATAACATTTGAGCATGGTAGAGATGAGGGTACAGTCAGCTCTAGATAACTTCTGACATCTAAAGGTTTTTGTTAGAAACTATTAAGTGTGGTCAAAGATATTTGTGGTTAAGGAAATATTTCTACGTCAGAACTCTTCATGAAGTGCAGAACTAAACTTCCTCTCAAGACAATCAAGATAAATATACTCATTTGTTTGGGGTATTTTAGATTGGAGTGGTCTGCGAGTCAGATCAGTACAACGAAGCGAACAAAGCATCAAGAGCCGCGGGCCTTAGTCCTTTAGATAGAAAGGGATATACTAACATCCATATCCAGATATGCAGGGTAAAAACTTGTAGCACCGTCGCGATCCCACAGCAAGGACTCACTTCCGTTCTGCTCTTGAGCGGAGCGGGGCAATGCTGCATATCGACGCGGTGGTCGATCGGCGACAACCTCAATTTGCCTCTCGGGTCAATGCTCATCGGTACGTGTAGTGGACTGAGGAGTAGTACGGGGTAGGGGAATTGAGGAATAGAAATGCGACTTACTATTTTTTTTTCTATACCAACCGGGTTCTGGATGATGAGAGAGTTTCCACAGTAGTCATTAAAGCATGATGCATGGAGGCAGTAGGCCTCTGTGGTAGGCGAGGATTTGGGAATATCGGAATCTTCCTCTCTTCCATGAACACTACGAGGATTGGGTCGGCTTCGAACCTTTTTGAGTGTAGTAATGATCTCGTGGGGACTAGGTCTGTTTTCGCGAAGATCTTCGGTATGAGGCTTCTTGGAAGTTTAGTATGGTTCTCTGGTGAGTTAAGTTTTGAGCATGTGTTAGTTTGATTAAGGTATTGCAGGTCATCGAAGCTAACATCTATAAAAATAACAATAAATCATCCACTCGCAATCTGGTTTCCTCTGGCTGATAATATTTAAAACAGAGGGTATCGACATGGTAAGATATATGTTCTAAGAGATGTAGGTTGTGATCTGAGTATGGACCTATCTCTCTTACTCATCGTGTCTATGGTATCTGGGTGTATTAGTATATGTTCTCATTTATGATGGAATATATCAGAATGCGTATGCGTATGTGTATGTATGCATCTCGATACTTAAGTGGTCCCGTCATACAGCCCAGAGAAAGATGAAATAACTGGATTGCTTGGGTGGATGAGTTAGTAAAGCACCATGCACCTACACTCATCTAATGGAGGTGCAATGTCTTTATCATGAATAATCTCACCATGCAAATCCTTGGCCTTTTTTTCCATACACAGACTTATCCACCCAAGCAATCCGGTCCTTTCAAATCTCTCTAGCTGAATGATAGCACCACATAGGTATAGCGATGCATACATATATCTCCGTATACGCATTTTGATATGTTCCATCATGAATGTAAACGTATACTCACACATCCAAATACCATAGACACGATGAGTAAGAGGTAGGTCCAAACACAAATTATAACCTACATCCCTTAGATCATATAACTTACCATGCCGATCACCTCAGGTATAAATAGTATCAACAAGGGGAAACCAGATTGCGGGTGGATAATTTATTATTATTTTTATAATTGGTAGCTTCGATGTCCTGCAATACCTAAATCATACTAACACATGCTCAAAACTTAACTCACCAGAGAACCATACTAATCTTCCAAGAAGAATCATATGATCATCGCGGAAACAGACAATAGTCCCCACGAGATCACTACTACATTCAAAAAGATCCGAAGCCGACCCAATCATCGCCAGTATTCATGGAAGAGAGAATGATTCTGGAATCCCAAGTCCTCGCCAACCACAAAGGCCTACTGCCTCCATGCGTCACGGGAAAATGACTAATGTAGAATCTCTCATCCTCCAAGAACTCGGTTGGTATAGAAAAAAAATAGTAAGTCGAATTTCTATTCCTCAATTCCCCTACCCCGTACTACTCTTCAGTCCTCTTCACGTACTGGAGGGCATTGACCCGAGAGGCAAATTGGGGTTGTCGCCGATCGATATGCAGCATTGCCCCGCTCCGCTCAAGAGCCGAAGGGAGGTGGATCCTTGCTGTGGGATCGCGACGGTGCTACAAGTTTTTACCCTGCATATCTGGATATGGATGTTGACATATGCCTTTTTATCTAAAAGACTGAGGCCCGAAGCTCTGATACTTTTGTTCACTACGATGCACTTGTCTCTCTCTCAGACCATTTCAGTCTGAGACACCCACTAAGTGAGTATGTTTTTCCTGATTAACTTGAGAAGGAAATTAGTCCTGCACTTCCTAAGGAGTTCTAACGTAGAAATATTTCTTTAACTACAAATATCCATGACCACACTGAATAGTTTCTAAACAATGATACCTTTAGATGTTAGAAGATATCTAGAGCTGTCTATGCCCTTATTTCTACCATGCTCTTATTTCCTGCAGAGTGTAGGAGCGAAGTGACTGACCTGGTGTCGGGTTGTCTAAGGTGTAAACGACAACCCCTGTCTCATAACCCACCCTTTCCAAAGAGGATCAACTCCCTCTTTGAACCAATGGCTTCTTGAAGACAGACAAACAATATTATGAAGAAGCCCCTTAACATGAATATAGGTCAAGCCTGACATTACTAAACCTCTAAACTAAACTTAACCATATACGAAATTTCCCACCGTTCATGAGAATGTGAGGGAGAGATTTCTGTTCAACCCCCATCGGACCTAACTAACCTACTCCGTAATAATTAAATTCCTGATACTCATAAAAAGCTGAAAGAAAATCTGCATAAATCCAACTAAATAAGTGAAGACTGCAGGAAGTTTCATTTATTATAATCATACAAAAAATTTTATTAGATATATTCTTAATACTAACAGGATTACTTTCTAAATACTTATGTTCTATTAGAAAATATATTTAAATCAAAAATTTCAACCGTTATCAAAATAATTACAAAAGTAAATTAATCAAGAATCAATCTTGATAATATCGTAATTCTTATACCAGAAGGGTAATGTGATTAAGTAGATCTCATTAATTAAAATGGTAAAAAATCTTCTTTTTTTTTTAAATTCAATAAAATATGCTTAATTACTATTGTTATTCACGCGTACAAAAAGGAGATCACGACAATGAAACACTCAATATCAAAACAAAGTAAAACAATTAGGACACAGCAGCTTGTTAATGCTGTTAAAATTGTAATATCTTTAAGTAAAATAAATTCGAAAAGAATTTACAGAACATATACCGAAATCAATGAAAATTTCCAAAGAAATACGCGACCGCAACTAAATTGTAGTCAAAACAATACAAGATATCTCAGGTAAGTAACGTAATTACCTACGATAGGCGTGAAGGGCGGAGTCATAAACCGTCACTTCCGTCTGACCTAATCCACAACAGACAACAATCACAACAAAGGATCACCGATATATCTATCATTAACTTCCTACAAAGAGGTTCTTGAAAGAATAATAGATAGTGTTTTGGAATCAATTCATAAAATGTTTTTTTTTTTTTGTAAAGACCAAACAATGTCCAATAATACCCTATGTTATTAAACAGCTAACTTAAAATGCAATTCTCTCTCTCTCAACATTGTAAATCCTAACGTAACTTCCTACTGTTTACTTTTGCCCTTTCTTTCGACTTTCCTTCTTAATTGCCTATTCAAATTGTTAAAACCAAAAATCGACCTTTTTACATTTTGGCATTCATACACTACACATCTAATTGGACTTGGTAACAATAATTGTACATTCACCATTAAACACTGAAATACATTTATATATACATTAAATTTATCACACATTGGGATTTTTTTTAATTATAAAAACATCACACAATATTAACAAAACTACACTACAACACATCAATAATTAATACAGTCCACACAATTTAATTTAACACAAACATTACAAAACATAATGGTCCTTCGAGCCGGATAAATTTGGATTAGTGCGCGAAAAATTGATTAATTTCGTAATCAATAATAATTAATCCTGTGCTCTGATTAATTTTCATGTTATGAGGTATGAAAATTGCTCCTCGTTTTCGGGTCGATGCAATATGATGATCGCATGATTTTTTATTTTTTATTGCATAAAACTCTTGCCATTTTTATATAAAAAATATTGAAATTTCAAAAAAAAAACGTGTTGTACAGTGCAAAAAGCATTCGAGTGTACATGTATTCACTTATACAGTACAACAAAAACAAAATCATTGTCGGTGCGGTCCTCTTAAAAAAAAAATATAAAAAATAAACTTCTGGCAAAATGAATATCGTGAAACAAAAACGCGGTCGTGCAAAGAGTTCTATTACTAGTGTTAGCATCCAAAACGCATTCGTATTATTCAGCAAACAGAAAGAGAAAAGAACACTTCTGTCGCAGAAGGGATTCAGCAAATCGACTGAGATGAAAGCGGCAGTTATTGTTTGAAGGCGAATGAGTCGAGTCGAGTTTTCGATTACTTAAGTGTTTTAAATAAAAAAAAAAGTTGTTAAAATAAACATTTATATAATAATATGTGTTGTTTTTAATTAAAGAAGGAAAAGACTAACTTATTTAGTACCTAGTTAAGGTTCTAACAAATCAGAAGTGGGATGAAATACATGTCTGCGTAAAATTATAAATCGCTTTATTAAATTTATGTAGAGCATTCCCTAATGCGCTGATAATTTGATATTGAGTTCCAAAAAAAAAAAAAAAAAAAAAATCGGTTTGTATGATTATTTTGTTTTGATCAAACATATTTTGTTGCTGGTTGGGAGAAAATATTCGTTACGTAAAATTTGCTTTCAAAAATGGTGCTGCCAAATAGGAATAGAGACGCGAGGGCTGAAGAAAGAGAGAGACGACGACAGAGACAGGAGGAAATTTTGCGAGAGCAAAATGCGCAACAAAACAACGCCGAAGACGAACAGCAACAAAATGTTCAAGAAGAGGAACCAGAAGAGGAACCAGAAGAAGAACAAGAAGAAGTGAACGAGAATCATGAAGAAAATGGTTTATTAGAAATACGAGAAGAAGAGAGACAAAACGATGAGCATCAAGACAATATTTTACCACCACCACCATCAGCACGCAGGAATAGTAACGGACAAGAAAACAGATGGGGAACAATAATGAACTTCATGTTGATAGAAACCAAACAAAGAAATGAGCAAATTCAAAAAAGAGACAAAACCATCGACATTCTTATCGAGCAAATACAGGGTTTGACGCAAACTATTATTCCAATCGCCAGAAGTACACCAAGAGCAGAAGATACTGTCATCGCATACCAAATGCTTCCCGATGTGTCCAAAAGTGTAGACAAGTTTGATGGGGAAGGTGAATCTGGTGACTTGGCTTAATAATATTGAGAGCATGTGCCAACTTCACAGATGGGCAGATGAGTATGCTTTTGATGTCGCCAAAACAAATTTAGAAGGTAGTGCAAAGCGCTGGCTGAATGCTAGACCTGAAATAAAAACATGGTTAGATTTTAAGTCAGCTTTTATGAGAACCTTCCATATTAGGGAATCTATGGCGTCTAAATGGCAAAAAATGAGCAGTCGAACACAAGCTAAAAATGAAACCACAAGTAGCTACTTCCATGATAAGTATGATCTATGCAAGCAATTAAATTTGGGGTTCGAAGAAACGAAAGATTTAATTTTATCGGGACTGTGGTCGCGTGAAACTGCTAACGCACTTATGTCAGGAAATCATTTAGATGCCGACGACTTGATGCATACCAAACTACGGTTCGAAAGAATGAACACTTCCAGAATAAGTCGTATATCATCAACGAGACCAAATCCGGTTATGTCAGCAAGTGACACACGTACGTTTGATCCAGACACACCGGAATGTTCAAAGGATGTGTATTGCTTTAACTGCAAGAAAAGTGGACATATATCCCGAAATTGTCCTGAACCCAGGAAAGAGTTTACGTGTTACTCTTGTAAGCAAATAGGTCATGCGTCACGTAACTGTCCCAACAACAACCAAGGACTAGTGAAACAAGTAGCAGGACCTGCTTTACATAATAGTGTCCAAAAATACCTTAAGAAAGTGCAGGTGAACGATTGCGAAATGAATGCTTTTATCGATATGGGAAGTTCAGATTGTACTATAAAGGCAACAGTTACATTGCTCAACGGCTTCTATATTCATAAGGGAATTAAAGGCCTTCGGTCCCGCTGATTTTAAAGAAGTATCTCCTGGATGGATAATAGCCACACTAAAAGTCGATGACGCGGAAGCTAAAGATGTTAAGATTCGAGTTGTACCAGATGATGTGCAAGCATGCGACGTGATTGTTGGCCGTACGCTTACAGAGCTTCCAGAAATCGTGTACATCAAGGAAGATAATTCGCTAATGTTCAAGAAGAAACCAACACAAAATCCGTTTGCTGAATTCAGCTTCGGCGACGAAGACAAAGCAACATCACTGTGGAGGTTCGACGTAAGAAAATACAATAGCCACAGGAACCGTGTCCTTCATAACTGCAACAAAAACGGATGGAGACGAACATATATGTCTGCCAGTGGGGAACGTAGGAAAGGAAGACGTCTTTATCGGAGATACATTTTGCATCGAACAACAAATGCAAAAGCCTAAAACTAAAAACCAGATGAAGATACCATCTCAAATAGAGCACAGGGACATTGATGTAGGCGATAACGTGCACGACAAAACAGTGGAGGAACTCCTTGAAATATTAAATAATTATCGAGACTGCATTGCACTACAGCCAAACGAAATCGGATGTAGCAAAGATTTTACAATGAGAATCGTCGAGCTTCCAGAAAGTAAACCACCACAATTAAAACCATTCCCAGCTAGTGAAAAAGAACGAACCAAAATTTGCGAAATCGTACATGACTGGAGAAAATCAGGAATTGTCACTGATACTGAGACCGCATATGCTAGTCCCGTATTACTTGTTAAAAAAAAGACTGGAGATTCAAGACTTGTTGTCGATTACAGAAGACTCAACAACCAAACCGTGAAAATAAATTTTCCTCTTCAAAATATTGACGAACATGTAGGGTTATTGGGAGATTGTCAGTTATTCATTGTCCTTGACCTTGCCCAAGGATATTTGCAAATACCAATTCATCCAGACGACAGGCATAAGACCGCTTTTATTACACCGGACGAAACAGGAGAGTTTACGAGGATGATATTTGGCCTAACAAATGGACCGTTCTATTTTTCAAAACTAATGCAAAAAGTTTTGGGTCCTCTAAGAAACAAAGTTGTTTTGTATTATCTTGACGATATTCTTATACCTGGGAAGAACTGGACGGACTTAAAAGAAAGGCTTATTTTAGTTTGCGAAGCCCTTCGGAAGGCAGGTCTTACAATTAAATTAAGCAAGTGCGAGTTTTTAAAACAAAAAGTAGCATATTTGGGTTTCGAAATTTCAGACAAAGGCATTGAACCAGGCAAAAGAAAAGTACAAGGGATTTCAGATTTTCCAACACCAAGAAATGTGCATGAAGTTCGACGATTTCTAGGTTTAGCTGGCTTTTTCAGGCGTTTCGTTGAAAAATTCTCACTACGAGCAGCTCCTATGTACGAATTGCTAAAAGCCAATAAAGCTTTTGAATGGACAGAAGCAGTTGACGAATCTTTCAAGGAACTCAAAACGAAACTAACGAGCAAACCGATATTGAAACTTTTTGACCCGAACAAACACACTGAACTACACTCAGATGCAAGCAGCAAGGGGTTAGCAGCCATGTTGTTACAAAAAGACGAAAACAATCAACTACATCTTGTTTATGCTATCAGTCGAAGGACCACGGAACCCGAAATGTCATACCATTCAAGCAAACTAGAGTTGTTGTCCATTGTCTGGGCTTGTAACCGGTTAAGATTCCTGTTAATAAACATTAAGTTCAAAATAATAACAGACTACCAGGCCCTCATATACTTAAACGCAAAAAAGACTAGAAATCCGCAAGTTTGCCGCTGGTACAATCTACTCAGTGAATTCGATTTTTGTATTGAGCATCGAGCTGGAGAGAAGTTACAACATGTCGACGCCCTTAGTCGAGCACCAACTGAAGAACCAACAGGATTTGAGAACATGGAAGAGAGAGCCCAAATGTTTGCTGTAACCACATACGACGACGAAATAGTCATGTACCAATATCATGACGAAGACTTGAGAGCCAAAATAGAAATCCTACGTAAAATAATCCCGCAGGAGCAGACCTTGTTCGAAAAAGGAATGGTTAAGGATTTTGTTCTCGAAAATGGAATACTGTATAAGTTGAAAAACGGACAAAAAAAATATGTTATACCCCGTGCTATGCGGAAGGCGATAACGATTCGTTTTCATGACCTTCAGGGCCATTTCGGTTTAGATAGAACACTGGCGAAGATAAGCAAATATCATTACTATCCTGGGATGAAACGTTACGAAAGGCAGCACATTGGAGCATGCTTACACTGTCTTCTGTCAATAACGAGCACGGGAAAACAAGCAGGAGGACTACACCCGATTCCACCTGGGAGAAAACCTTTTACAACACTTCATTTAGATCATTTAGGACCATTTGTTTCAAGTTCACGAGGAAACAAATACATCTTAGTCATTATATGCAATTTTACGAAGTTTGTCCGATTAGAGGCGGTTAGAAATACGAATGCCAACAATGTTATTCGTAAATTGGAAAATTTTGTTGTGGAATTTGGAGCACCAGAAAAAATCATCACTGATAAAGGAAGCTGTTTCACTGCTTCAACCTTCGAACAATTTTGTGAAAGACACGGTATTCAACACCATCTGAATTCACCGAGACACGCTCAAGCTAACGGTCAGGTTGAACGAGTAAACCGAACGGTAATTCCTACTATTATGGCCACTCTTAATATGAACAAAGAAGGTAGAGATTGGGACGATAAACTAAATCAAGTAGCGCGCGATCTTAGCAACAGCGAAAACAAGTCAACTGGAAAAACAATATTTGAATTGTTGTATGGGTATACTCCTAGATTTGACGAAGGATTAATTCGAAACCTTACCAGCCATGAAGAAAATTCCAACTACAGACGACCGGAATTGCTTCGAAAAGATGCAGTTGAACGAATACTAGCGGAACAAGAAAAATATAAAAAAAGATATGACCGAGGACGAAGACTAAGCGTACAGTACGATGCCGGCGATATTGTTTTCATGAAGACGGTGCCTCCTGCAACAGGAGATTCTACCAAACTGTATCCGAAAAGAAGAGGTCCTTTGGTGATTACCAAGGTCTTGCCAAATGACACGTATGGAGTAGCAGATCTTGTAGAAGACGTATCTAGACGAAGATATGCCTCAACTGCGCACGTAAGCCAACACAGAATCTGGAAACCAAATCCCAATGACGATGATGAAGAAGAAAATGTTTTGAATACACCTCAGGACACATCAAAGAACAATGAAAACACCATTCAAATTGGTTCTGATGAGGATAACGAACAATCAGCAATAATTCTTCAAGACCTCGAAAGCGACCGTCAACCAGAACTACCACACCCAACGGAAGTAGATGTTTCCAAACAATCGAGACCTAGTCGAAATCGTAAGCTCCCAGAAAAGTTTTCCGATTATGTTTCATAAGAACCTTCATTTTGTTTGTTATTTTTTTTATTGAATCCTCTTGTATCTTTTTGTCCCTATTGAAAAGGATTAATTTTTTTTTTAATTCAAGAGATTATTAGTCAGGGTAGTGAAATAGAGAAGGTGGCGGACGAGCCCATATAGGACCAACGGCAGCTCTCACATCCCCGTAGTGGGTTACTGACTCTGGATTTCTCCAGCTCCTTTTGTCCAAGGAGAACAGCATAGGGCCTGGTCCCCCAGGTTGGGGGTTGTGCGTCGGGGTAACTTCCCTACCACGTAAAAAAATAATAGTTCCGAAACAACCAACTGCCTCGGATATGGATGACCCTACTGATGACGACCCTAGCAAACGAAACAAGGACAACGAATTTCGGTTCTGCACGTGGAATGTCCGGACCCTTAACAGACCACGTGCAGCCGAACAATTAGTGGAAGCCCTAGATGGTGTCAAAGCCGACATCACAGCCATCCAAGAAGTGCGATGGGATGGTGAAGGCACAAGGAGGATGAAAAACTGTGACATCTACTACGGCAAGTGCTACAGGACAAGGAAACAGCGGCTATTTGGATGCGGATTTGTGATAAGAGGAAGGCTTAGGCAAGAAGTCTTGGGGTTTCGTGGCATAAGCGAACGCATTGTCACAATCCGCATTAAATCCAAATTCAGCAACATCTCGCTGATCTGCGTCCACGCCCCCACGGAGGAAAAAGATGACACGACCAAAGAAGAATTCTACGATCTTCTCGAGAAGACGTATGATGAATGCCCGAAGTACGACACTAAGTTTATTCTTGGTGACTTCAACGCCAAAATCGGAAAGGAGGGTAACTTTGGCTCGACAGTCGGAAAGCATAGCCTGCACGACAACACTTCCGGTAACGGACACAGGCTAATCGACTTTGCTGCGGGGCGAAGTGTCATCTTAGCTAGCACATACTTCCCACACCTCAATATTCACAAGGGGACCTGGCGGTCTCCTGATCAAAATACCGTCAACCAAATTGATCACATTGCGATTGATAGCAGACATGCGTCCAGTGTCATGGATGTCCGCACTTTCCGAGGGGCCAACATAGACTCGGACCACTACCTTGTTGTAGCTAAAGTGCGAATGCGGATCTCCACCAGACCGCAGAACCGAACATCCACTGTGAGAAAGTTTGATGTTGCTAAGTTACAATCGCAAGAGACCGCCACAACCTTTGCCAATCATGTCTCCTCTTATCTCTTGACAAGCCCGGCGCCTGCGCCAAACCCAGAGGCCCAGTGGCAACATTGCAAAATGGCCATCAAAACCGCTGCCACGGATGTTTTGGGTTTCATTAGGCGACCACAACGAAACACCTGGTTTGATGATGAGTGCAGGCTCGCACACTTGGCCAAAGACGAAGCCTATCATGCAGTTCTGAATGCCAGAACTAGAGCTGCCAAGAGCGCTTTCCGTGCGGTGTACCAGCAAAAGAGGAAAGAGGAACATCGGCTTTTCAGAAGAAAAAAAAGAGAACTGGAAAAACGAATGGTTGAATCTATTGAGGGGTGCTACGGCAGAAGCAATGTTCGAAAGTTCTACCAAAGGGTAAAGCATTCGTCCAAGGGTTACAAAGCCCGAGCGGAAGCATGTAGAGACGAGGGTGGGAATGTCGTTGTAGATACACAGTCGGTGCTGAGAATTTGGAAAGAACACTTCTGCAGACTGTTAAACGGCGAAGACAACCAACTAATCGCTGTCAGGCAGAATAATCCATTCGATTTGGATGATGATGAACAAAATTTCCGTCCTCCCGACCAAGAAGAAGTTCGGATAGCAATATCTAAACTAAAGTCCAACAAGGCTGCTGGAGCTGATGGCCTTACGGCTGAACTCTTCAAAGCAGCGGGAGATGACTTGGTGAGGAGCATACACCAACTCATCTGTACAATCTGGTCGGATGAAAGTATGCCTGACGAATGGAACCTCAGCATTGTGTGCCCTATCCACAAGAAAGGAGATACTCTAAGCTGCGCCAACTACAGAGGTATAAGTCTCCTAAATGTCGCCTATAAAATCTTGTCGGCCATTCTGTGTGAACGTCTGAACCCTTTCGCACGTGAACTGATTGGCCCCTATCAGTGTGGTTTCAGACCCGGTAAGTCAACCGTCGACCAAATTTTCACACTTCGGCAGATTTTGGAAAAGACCCAAGAATTCCAGATCGATACTCACCACCTCTTTATCGATTTTAAAGTCGCCTATGACAGCGTAAACAGGAACGAGCTATACAGAGCCATGTCGCTTCTTGGCATCCCTGCCAAACTCGTTCGATTGTGCAGGATGACTATGGAGAACTCGCGCTGCTCCGTCAAGATTGGTAAGAACACCACCGACTCATTTAATGTCGAGAAAGGCTTACGACAGGGTGACGCGCTGTCATGTAACCTCTTCAACATCATTCTTGAGGCAATCGTACGCAACTCGCATGTCAACACCAGCGGTACGATTTTTTTTAGATCCGTTCAATTACTTGGCTATGCTGATGATATTGACATTATTGGAAGAACGAAGCGCGCTGTCAGTGGAGCATTCGCAAGTATTGAAGTGGAAGCGGCTCGAATGGGTCTGGCTGTAAATGAAGATAAAACAAAGTATATGCTGTCCTCGGGTGAAGTAGATCATCACCGTAGGCTCGGACAAAACGTCACAATGGACAGATATAACTTTGAGGTTGTCAAGGACTTTGTCTATTTGGGTTCCACTATAACCTCTCAGAACAACATCAGTGAAGAGATCAGTCGAAGAATCACTCTTGCCAATCGCTGTTTCTTCGGGCTAAGAAGGCATCTTAGTAGTAAAGCCCTCTCTCAAAGGACCAAGGAGACACTATACAAGACCCTTATCATCCCAGTCCTGCTGTATGGGGCAGAAGCGTGGACACTGACACAATCGGATGAATACAGGCTGGGGTGCTTTGAGAGAAAGATTCTTCGGGTGATATTCGGGCCTGTATGTATCAATGGAGTATGGAGGAGAAGATTCAATGACGAACTGTACGGGCTATACAGCGACATTGACTTGGTTAAGAAGCTGAAAATTCAGCGGCTTAGATGGCTGGGTCATGTGGAGCGTATGGACGAAAACGCTCCTGCCCGACGAGTCTTCAATTCCAACCCGGAGGGCCGACGCAGTTCTGGAAGACCCCATCTAAGGTGGCGCGATCAAGTGGTAAACGACCTCAACCAACTTGGTGTGCGCAACTGGAGGCCACTGGCTAGGGACCGGCCTAGCTGGCGAGGAATGTTGGTTGAGGCCGTGGTCCACAATGGACTGTCTGCGCCACCTTAAGTAAGTAAGTAAGTAAGAGATTATCGATGTAAAGTAAAACTACAAACCAATTTTCAAATATTGTTCTATTTTCCCAGCTGTAAAATTTAAAATTTGTTTGTTTGTTCAGTACAATCTACAATTTCAATTCCAATGAACTGACTGATGTTTAGTTCAATGAAAACGTTTCAGAGAAAATTTAAAAGGGTGCCACTTTATATGAAAGTACAAGGCTACCACTTTGTCAAAATTAAGAATACTTTTCCGTAGTACATATATTTTTATAAAGTTATGTTTGTAAGTGAATTAATGTTATATTATTTTGTTATTATAATTATTATTTTACCTAGTTAAGGTTCTAACACTAGGGCTTTCACATTTTCGGAATCCATCAACGATTCCACCCCACTTGACATGCTAGAGATTCAATTAAAGAGACTTCAAGAATCTTGGGACGAATTCGTTTTGCAGCAAGACAAAATATACGAATTTTACGATGATGCAGATTTCGTAGACCCTGAGCCTGAATATGGGGATTACGAAACTAAATTTTTGCAAGCTTTTGCGGTTTTTTCTGGTGCAATTCGTAAATACTCAGATAAAGCTAATACTGAACTATCGAAACAAAATGCTTCACTTTTCAAAAAGATAGAACAATCGAATTCTCGGCAACCGGTAGTTTTACCCAAACTTGTGATTCCAGAATTCATTGGAGATTATAAAGACTGGCCGGCTTTTAAAGATTTGTTCACGGGAACAATTGATTGCAACACTTCCCTTACTGCTACGCAAAAATTCCAATGTTTGAAATCATTCCTGGGTGGGGAAGCTGCTAATCTTTTAAAACATATTTCGTGTACCGAAGACAATTATCTCGAAGCATGGGATAAACTTGAATCGCGTAATGATAAAAGGAATTTAATTATGCATTCGTTCGTTAAAAGCTATATGTCTCTGCCATCATCTTCCAGCTCTAGTTTAAATCTTGAGACATTACGGAAAATTACGAATGGAGCTGATGAAGTTATTCGCGGATTAAACGCGATACAAATGAAATCTCGGGATCCCTGGTTGATTTATATTCTTCTTCAAAAGCTGGTTAATGAAACAAAGCAAGCTTGGTCTGAAAATGTAGACTCTAGGGAGGATTGCACCATTCAAGAATTTCTCACCTTCCTACAAAATCGATGTAGTTGTCTTGAATCGTGTAACTCGTTAAGTCGTCCACAAAAAACAATAATTAAAGGTCAAAATAATATTCGTACCCATTTCGTTGCAACAAAGCAAAGTTGCCCAAAGTGTAAAGAAGATCACTTACTCCCTTCTTGTAAAACTTTGCTCGCTCTTGATAATAACGCACGGCGTGAATTCGTTAAAGAGAACTCTATTTGTTTCAACTGTGTTCGAGTTGGACATGCATCTTACAAATGCTTTTCGAAATTTCGGTGCAGATCCTGCAACTCTCGACACCACTCCTTGGTGCATGATCCACAAAATACATCTCTCAAACATCAAATTAGTGAACAATCGTCATCGTCGTCGGCGTCGTCTTCGTTACAAAACCCTTCGAACTCTTACATCGTTTCTCATCATTCGCTCGAAACCAATCTTTATTCATCAACCATTCTTCCAACCGCCGTTGTCAAAGTTCAAGACAAACTTGGCTCATATCACAACATTCGCATTCTACTCGACTCAGGATCCCAAATCTCGTTTATTACGGAGAGAGCTCTCCAACGTTTGGGTCTTCCTAAAAAGTCTTCTCGCATTCCTGTTTTCAGAGTTGGATCGACTTCTGCTGGCACAACCAACGGATTGGTTTCATTAAAATTACATTCTCGCTTCAACTCAAACAACATAGATATTGTTTTTCATGTGATATCAAAACTCACATCAATGCTTCCTCCATTTTCGTTGAAATTGAAGACAAATTATTTTCTTTCGTTATATCTAGCAGATCCGAAATTTAATGAACCCAGTCCTGTCGACATGCTCATCGGATAACATTTTCAATATTATTCTCGAAACATCGAAGCCAGAACCTGGTGTTCCTAACTCGTTTTTAACAATTTCGGATGGGTGATAGCCGGAAACTGTCATCAATTTCCATCCATTGATACTGCTATTGGAGTAAGGACATTCTGCACACAACTTGACCGTACGCAAGAGTTTGACCTTGAACATTTTTGGCGCCTAGAAGAGGTCAATTGTGAGCCATCTTTGTCTATTGAAGAACAAAAGGCTGAATATCATTTTACTCAAACTTATCGTCGTCATTTGGATGGTAGATACATGGTTTCTTTACCATTCAAAGCAAATTTCACTCCAAGTTTTGGCAACTCTTTTCGAACAACCCTCAATCGACTCTATGCAATGGAAAAAAAGTTTCTTCGTGATCCTGAACTCAAGTTACAATACACTCGTTTCTTGAATGAGTACATTTCGCTGGGGCACATGGAAGAAATATCCTCAGAAGAATTAAACAAAACGGTTATTCAATCATACTACCTACCTCACCACGCTGTCTTTAAGGCTGATAGCAGCACAACTAAGGTGAGAGTAGTTTTTGACGGCTCCGCAAAATCGTCACCTGATTTAAATTCTTTAAACGAGGCCCTTTTCGTTGGCCCAGAAATTCAACGTGACATCTTTACAATGTGTCTACGTTCTCATCGTCACGTATATACCATGTCTGGAGACATCGAGAAGATGTATAGACAAATCTGGATTTCGCCAAACCATACAAATTTTCAAAGGATTCTATGGCGGGAAAATCCTGAATCTTCGATTAAACACTACAAGCTTTTAACTATAACCTACGGGACTTCAGCTGCTTCATTTTTAGCTAAACGCACATTAAAACAATTAGGCTTAGATACAGCGAAAACATATCCTCGATCTTCTTCAATTATTCTTTGTAACGTAAAAATTATAAAATTAATAAAATATAAAGTTAAGAAGTTAAATATATAAAATATAAAATTGGATATGTATAATGATTAAACGCCCGTCAGCAGACGTTAAACTCTTCACCTAAACACCCTATGGATATCTAAGGTCCGAACCTCCTGTCCACCAACAGTACAAGCCAAAGAGGAAGCCGGGAGAAGCAAGCACCCATATCTATCTTTGACTCTTATATCAATGAAAGATATCTCCACCTGCATTCACTCGCGAACCAGAGTATTCAGCATCCCTGCAACAGACATACTTACTCCTCACTAACACGGCACTTTGCATCTCCCTACTCCTCTTCCCATTTCTTTTTAATTTTATCTCCTTCAACTTTATTTCCATCCTCATCACAGAAGCGAAAACCATCCACCAGCCTACCATAGGTACTGACTACAAAACCCCGTAGAACAGCCTAGAGGGTACCTGACGGCATGTTCCCGCCTATCCACTACGAGTGCTAGGTGTTCTGCTCGCAGCTGGTTCACTTAGTAGCCTACACCTAAAAACCAAGGACCCTACTATTATCCCTGCTGACATTTCTAAACACGCTATGCGACCTTATTAACCAATGCTTTATCTCTACCGGAGGTTCTGCTCCAGTCCGCATGCTTGAGTTTCGAGAAACGTCAACCGTGTTTGCGTGAATGGGATGGTAGCAACCTTTCGCCGGCAACGCCCCCTTTCTCATCGGCTACCCGTGAAGAGCAGACGATGGGAACGGCATGCGACAACGTAAGGCCGTGGCCTAGATCAACCGTCGCGGTGGCCGGCAGTACCATAGCCATAGCTAGCTCAGCCAGGCCGTAGGCACTTGCTCCGGGATCTATCAGACCGGTGTTACCTCTTATTTTTCACTGCCGACCGTTGAACATAAGATGTGCATGTTCGAATACTCAATATTAATACGCTTATTGGCCCTCATAACCATTGAAGCAAAGATCTACCAGAACTGATTTGTAAGAAAAGCTGACTCAATTGCACCTCTTCATCATAAGAGTGAAACCGTAAATTGAAGGTTAAGATTTCGCGATTATTTTTATTTCACTGACCCAGTGAACGCGACACGCAAGTATTCTAAAATAAGCAAGTCATAGATGTTCGTGACTGCTGTGGCACAGTATTAACTTCCGCCCCTTTTGCTGCCACGATGAAGTGCAAAAGGTGACAGAAGAGGTGTCTAACTATATGGGGAGGGAGGATCTAAGATGTAAAGCAGACCCTCCTAGTCTCACAACCCACCCAAAATGAGCACAGGAATCATCTCTCCCGTGTACTCATCCGTTGGCTGACCCTGGACCTATCGAGTCCCCATGACTCTATAATATTTGTGGGCAGCCCCTTAACATAATAAACAAGCAGATTAAAAACTGCTTATCTAAAACTCTAAACTATATATACCTAAAAGTAATCATCAAAAAAAAAACTCAATACCAAAGTTGTACTACATTACAACCTCCCAAAAGAAAATTCGAACACACACCCACTTACTCCATCCGAAGGTTTTATGAGGGATACCACCCTCCCTATAACTAACTTAATCCGTCATCCTGAAAATTCTGAAAAGTCTTCAAATAAAATTTCAACAAAATGAATTAATCACCAAAAGTTTCAGAAAAACGTTATAAAACGGTATCTTATTTATTAAAATATCAAATAATCCTTATATCAACTAACTTATATGCTTATCTCAAACGAATCTAACAATTTTATTAATAGAATTCAAAAAGGTCTAAAACTCTAATTGCGATCAAAAGAAAATAACTTATTCACGCACAAGTGAAGGTATTTCATAATAATTCTTAGTCTATCTTAATAATATCTAACAAAATTGAGTACTCGCGCTCTCTTATATGCGCTACTGAGTTTTAATCTATATTTAATAGTGTATTCACTTACAAACTAATCGGAAAAGTTAAGGAATAATGAAACTGTGAAATATTCCTAACAATCTCAAGTAAAATCAAAAATAATTTGTGGAGTCGTACTCCAAAACGATACGCGGATCGTTGTCTTTTCAAGTAATAAGCTAAATATTGGTAGCTAAAAATTTTCGTAGCTTAAAATTTTCTTAACGCGGCGTCAAAATATTCGTTATTCGTTGCTACAATTGGATAATGTTCATTTTCTTAAACCGCGGCAAACATTCAAAAAGGACCTGTATACGGACAGGATAACAATAAAACGAGGGCAAAAGCACGACAAACGACAGACTGAAATATCAGTATTCCCACCCAAAACAAAATATGAATCAATGTAATCAAGATATAAAATGTACCATATACGTATGAATCCAGTTCGGCTTCATGCGTATAATCGATCGTAAATGTTTAAGTAAATATAGTGAGTAATGAAATGTTAAATTATAAATTTAAATATATTATATGAGGGTAATTGAGACCTCTACCAATGGGGTAGAATAAGTCTCAGAGATCCACTTTACGACGTTTCGGAAGTGCACTCCAGAAATGTACCTGTAAAAGTTGTTAATGTAATATATATGTTGTCTATGTACTATTGGCACTATATTTTCTTACTGACGCTCTTTTGCTATTAGCTTCTTGGGCTATAGAGCGAATGTCGATTAATTTTATTTTGTATCTTTTGATTGCTCAGGTGTTTTGGAAACAAAATCGGAATCGGAAACCGATGTACCAAATGAACGTGATTGGCGCGAGTAAACCGATCAAAACTAACAATGGACGAGATTGGACTTAAAACAATTGACAAAATAAAGAGTTGATTTAAAGTGAGTGAATCAAAGTGAGTGAATATTTAAAATGAGCGATATGCTCTGAAAGTGATTCTAAAATAAAATCAAAAGATATTAACGCGGCGTTGGAACGCGAACAACTGGTCGCTACCGACACTAAAAGTTAAACAAAAAGTTATAAAATCGAGTTAAAGTTGTAATCTGAACAACTACTTAGAAAGACGGATTGATACGGCTGATTAAAACGCGAACGTAGGCAATGGGAGCCTGGTACGGACGTCCGACACTGTCCCTTGGTCACAGACACGGATTCTGTTGTTGCGCTAAAGCAACCAGTAAAGAACTGAGCTTATGTCGTAGCAAAAAAAAACTGCATTGACCGAGACACAAAAGGAATTATAAACCGTTCTCACTTCACTCAATGAAAAGTAAATTCAATATACAAAAAAAAAAATAACGAATAAACCGAAGACAATAAAAATAGGAAGAATATTTCACTTTTCATGCACAAAAATTATAGAACGTTAAATCAGAATATTTTCCTAAGATGTTAACTTTATTATAAAATATATATAGGAACACCTAAAGTGTACAGCATAAACTGGAGTGGAGGAGGCGTTAGGTCCTCGCACTCGATTTCTCAAAGGAAGTGCAAAAATATTCATCAACCACCGTCCGTGGTTGTCTGGTTCTGTATGACAGCGTCAACCGCTGCGTTAAGCGTGACGTGGATCAAATTTGGTCTTATGAAAAAGGATTCTTCTTTGATGGAGTGGTATGAGCATAGGGCTCCCACTCAGCACGTAGGTAAAGATAACACAAAAACACTAATAAACAAAAATTCTCTGTTACCTGGTTCTTATATTAAACTTGTATAAAGTTGATAACCGTAGACAAATGATGCAAACTCAGGAACTATCTGCCTCCGCACGACAGTCTCGATGGAGAATAACCGCTCCTTCGATAGTGAGATGGGGCTTTCAGTATCCACAGGATGTTTGAAGTAACGTTGGGCATAGAAGCCATAGATGATTTAACGTTGGGCATAGAAGCCTTAGGAACATAGCGTTGGGCATAGAAGCCTTGAAATTAACATACGTTGGGCATGGAAGCCATGGGTGAGTATATTCGTTGTCCACGTGCTAAAATTTATGCACGTATCAAGGACATGTGCCAGGAGAAAGCCTAATTATTTGGGGCTCCTGACGCTTTCGGGGTGGTCGACGAGCCAGCATTCGGATCAACGCCGATCCGACCCGCTAAGGATGCTTTTTCTGACACCAATAAGGTGCAGGATGATGCGCCTAGTGTCGTGCCGACGCACGTGTCGCAGGGAAAATTGTTTGGATGTGGCCGAAAGGAATGGCAGTGAAGATAGCTGAAATTAGCCTTCCCGAATCACAATCCAAATGGATCTGAGGGAACTTCTCTATATTTATTGGCCAGGTAAACGCGCACAATTTCCATATTCACAAGTAATTATCTGTTCTATACCTCCCTAAGGAGGAATTCATAAAAAAAAAGGTTAATCCTTGCTCCCTCGGATGGAGTGTTGGAATCTCGTTCCAAAAAAAAAACTTGCAGCCTCGTCTGCCTCACCCTGTTCGGATAGTGGTGGGTAGTGGTGCTCCTATTGGATTACTCCATAAGATCCTAAAAAAGAAGGAGAGACACGCGTTAGCCATGTGGCGTCCTTTTTGGTGTGCTTCGTCAAAGAAAAAATTTACTTTGGCGATCACAAAAAAAAACTATTCTCTCGCACTTACCTTAATGGGAATTGAAATTAAGTTGAGGGTGAAATGCTCAATTGCTTAAGCAATTGGCAAACTGATGATTCTCCTTTCAATTATATGGGGCGAGCACAACTTGCTGCTTTTTTTTAAATTAATGTTAAACAAAGACTATCTGGTTCTGCGCTGGGGTTGTTGTCTCTCCGCTGTCTATCTTCAAAATGAAGTTAGCAGACGGATATGAGTTCCACAGTAGCCGGCACCAATCAGAAATCGATTTACTTCCAATCACATTTTGCTTTCCAGAATGCCGTTCCAGACATACTAGCGAGTTAGATGGGTCAAAGTAACGAATGTGAATGTTCAGTTCACACTGTACTACTTATGTCCAGATGTGAATTCACACGTAAAGTGTATGTTATAATCGACATTCATGAACGTCTTGACGTGACTTGAAGCTCTAGTTACACTAGTTGACTGGGATTCGGCATGAAAACAAAGTATTGGATACGAGTCTCTGAGTTCTCAAATACATTTCGGAAATGGAAAATCACTTGGTAATTTGTCAATTTCTGAGAAACTATGACTTTGACAGTTCTAGTCATACTGCACTATATACTAAAGGGTGTTTTTCAGGTATTCTGGATGTCAAGATGTTTGTTTGGTAACAATCGGTATGTATCTGTCATAGCTTCGTTTCTTGACTTTCGCGTGTGACAGTTCTGCTGATACTGGTAAGTACAGGGTTTTGCGTTTCTGTAATGTGTAGCAGCATGGAAACAGTGTTCGATAGTTTTGCTATTCTGCAAACGCAATTTTGTTCCATGTGCTGACATGCCTTTAAGGAACAATTTCTACACAGACCAGGAATGACACTACCAATAATTGGACAGTTGAGTGACAGATTAGTGAAGGTTCAGATGGACAATTGCAGTAAAAATATATCGGCCGCATCGATTATTTTTCTTCCTATTGCCATCTGACAGCTATCTGTCAGTTCGGTGTTTTTCTTGAAGTATTTGGCGACATGACTGTCGCTACTATCGCAAGACTACCTAGTGTGATCACTTTCGCAGTGCATTTGGTGTGAACATTACTCAGTACAACCTAGCGAGTAGTTATTTTCTGGGATCCAATTTTATGTTGGATGACGTCACGGAAACCAAATCATTCTGGAAGTAATTTTAGGTAGGGGAAATCATGTGGATTAAAATTTCAAGTGGAATCCGTCTTCCAAAATGGCTTCCTCTTTGTGGAATCCTTCTCTGGTGGAACCCATCGAATGCGTTCAGCAATGTGCGAGTAAAGTGAGGGTTTCGCACATAGATGGCACCAGTGGCGAACATTATTTTATTAAGTATAAATGATTGGCGAGAAAGTTTTCCCTACAAAACTTGTAATTTAGACCGAGTCTACTTGGTTTAATTTACAAGAAAAAGGAATATTTCTCGCAAAAAAAACTTTGAACTTAAGTTTTCTCACCTTCGTATCGTGAAGATACTGCGACTCTTTCACGTCTAGTCGGTCGAAGACAAACAAAAAAAAATTTATGTTACACGTTGTGTAATTTGACAACAATTACGTATCTCATAGATACGGCGTTAAGCCAAGAGTCTCATGCACAGCTGAGAGCCGGGCATAAAAAAAAATTACTAGCAAACATCTATGTCTCTTGCGTGTTACCAAGTCCTAGGACATTGTAAAAAAAAAAAAATATGCTATTATGCTCTTACTGAATTGCACATTTGGGGAAAATCAGGTTAATTAAAAAGTAAGTCCGAGATATATATATATATTTGGGTACGTCATGGTTTTACCTCTTCAGGTCCTTGGTGTGACACGTTGACTTGTGTCCACGCCTATCTTCTACTTCGTATAAGTTATTTCCAAAGACTTGATTTACTCGAACCTTGATAAATTTAGGACACAACTTCGCGCTCAAATGCTTGGTTGCGTCGCTTAAGACATGATTACGTTTGTAGATTTCGTCACCTACTTTGAATGAGACGTTCCTACTCCTGAGGTTATAAGTTTTCTCATATGCTTCATGAGTTTTAATTAAAGCTTGCTTCAGATACGAGTGAATAATGTTCATCTTGGCTACTTTAGGAAGCCAGTCTATCTCTGAACAGTTTAGTCCACCCAACTCTCTCAGAAGACGATAGTCTGCCCCATGCTCTATCATACGTTGTCCATATAGGGCTTCGTATGGGGACATCGTAAGAGTTGAATGTACCGTCGTGCGTAAAGCACTGCTGATCGAGGATAGGTACGTATCCCAATCTGTTTGTCGTGGGTTGACGTACGACCGTATTGCTGCCAAGATGGAACGATTGACTCGTTCACTAGCGTTTGACTGGGGAGCATACACTGCCGTTCGATAGTGTTTGACCCCGAATACATCAATGAGTTTTTGGAACTCCTTCCCAACAAATTGCGTACCATTATCGGAGAGAATGCTCTCCGGTACTCCATATACTAAGAAAATTTCATCTTTCAAGAATTTGACCACGCTCGCGGCTGTTGCCTTGCGTAGTGGTTTGATAAATACAAATTTGGTCAGCTGATCCAACACGATGACAATATAGACATTGCCAGATCTCGATCTGGGGTATGGTCCTAGAAAGTCAACATATAAATGCTGAAACGGTCTATCTACTTCGAAACAGTTTCCCATTTCGGCTCTTAACGTCATGTTGGCTGCTTTACTGGTCTTGCAAGTCTCACACCGGTCTACGTAAAGTTTGACCTGAGTGTACATACCTGGCCAGTAAAACCTATCTTTCAATCTGTAAATGGTCTTCACCACCCCACCATGCGAAGCGCGCGGCGGATTGTGAGCCAGTGCGATTAACGATTCCGTCATCTCTGAGGGAACCCACAACTTCCAAGTTAGGTCGTCGGCTAAGGGAATACCAACCGCATGTTTAGTGCGTTTGTAAATATACCCTTCCGACACTTTGAGATCGGGTAACCTCTCCTGTTCCTTCCTGATATGACTGATGATATCAAGGTAACCTTCGGATTTAAAGGACGGATCCTCAAGATCGATGTGGAGTACCTCCGAGGTACCGATCTGCGGTAGACACGAAAGGAAAGCTGACACTGTCAACTCATCGTCTTCATATGCTCTTGACAGAGCATCTGGCACGACATTCAATGTTCCCTTTCGGTGCTCCACCACAAAATCGAAGCCTTGGAGACGCATACTCCACCTCGCTAATCTTCCGGTTGGATCCTTCATCGTCATCAGCCATTTCAGGCTGGAATGGTCTGTAATAACACGAAAATGGTATCCCTCAACGTAGGACCTGAACTTCTGGATACCTTCAAAAGCTGCTAGGCATTCGCGCTCTGTCACCGAATAGTTTCTCTGTGCAGCGTTCAGTTTCCGGGAGAAGTAGTATATAGGCTGCTCCGCTCCGGATTCGTCCCTCTGACAGAGTACACACCCGATGCCAGTCGCGGATGCGTCGCAAAGAATGATGAATTCTTTGGAGAAGTCTGGATTGACTAGTACAGGCGCCGAAGTTAAAGCTTGTTTGATCAGCAGGAATGCTTCAATAGCTTCTGGACTGAGCTTGAAGACTTTTCCCTTTTTCAACGTCTCGGTCAATGGTGCGGCTAGGGTGCTGAAATCCTTTACAAATCGCCGATACCAACCTGCCATACCGAGAAATCGGCGGACTTGACGGGTTGTGGTTGGTAAAGGAAAGCTAGTAATAGCTGCGATCTTATCCGGATCTGCTTTCAAGCAACCTTGACCGACCTTATACCCGAGATAGTGAAGCTCATCAAAACAAAACTTCGACTTCTCGACGTTAATCGTCAGTCCTGCCTTCGTCAAACACTTTCCGACTATCTCCAGAGTCTCCAGATGTTCGTCGAAATCCTTCGACACAACCAATAGATCATCCAAGTAAACGAATACTTGATCTCGTAATCCTGAGGGGATTACGCGACTCATCAGGTAACTCAAACTTTGTGCTGCATTACATAGACCGAATGGCATGACCTTAAATTGGTACAGTGGTCTGCCAGGTACCGTAAAAGCAGTCTTCTCCCTCGAACTTTGCTCCAGCGGTATCTGCCAAAACGCATCCTTCAGATCCACGCTAGAAATATAACGTGTCTCTGTCAGACGTGCTAGCAGCCCCTCTATATGCGCAATAGGACGAGCATCTTTCTTTGTCACGGAGTTCACCTTCCGAAAGTCCAAGCACAATCGGTTCTTACCAGGCTTGCGAACAAGCACTACTGGGGAACTCCATGCGCTGGAACTTTCCTCGATGACTCCCAACGAAAGCATACGGTCCAACTCCGCATACATAAGGGTTTGTATCGCTGGAGATACGGGATAGTACCTTTGCTTTATCGGTACGGCGTCACCCGTATCTATATAATGTTGCACTAGATTTGTCTTCCCGAGTCCATTGACTGCGAAAGAAGGAAATCCACGAACAACTGCTTCTAGTCGTTTGGACTCTTCAACATTCAACTTAATTTGGTTGGTGGGTCTCTCGTCTGGCCCACCTGTCGTAATTCCAGAAAGACCCGCAATTACCTGAGGTGCTATTCGGAACTTCTGCCAAAAGTCGACGCCTAAATACAGACGTTGGCTCAACGTTGGCACAATGTAAAGATCCATATCTTTAGTCACTCCTTTATACTGGATTGGGGTAGTAATTACTCCCACTATGGATTGCTTGTGTCCATCGGCCGTGGACACGGTAGTCTCTACCTTCCTTACCGTAGCGTTTTTGTCTCTTAAATAGGGAAGTATGTCGGTGCCTAAGCAACTAATACTTGCCCCTGAATCAAGGAGTCCTAAAAAGTTATCACCGAACAAACTAACGGTCACGTAAGGACGTGGGTCGTTAGATTCTCGGCCTATAGTTGAAGACGCTATGCTACGATAAGTAGTCCGCTTCCGATGGAAACGCTCCCTTGTCCGTCGTATCCGTTTGGATAACTCAGGAAAAGTGACTATCTTCCTACGTACCTCATTATAATTGCGCAACCTTTCATGGAATGGTTTACGATATAATGGTTCTGTATCATGATTCTTAAAATTCAATTTTAAATCTGGATTGGGTTCTATATCTACAATAGGGATTGTTCTACAATCATTCTTATTATTAACTGGTAATTCATTTTTATCAATATTTGGTTTAAGTATAGAAATCTTTGGAGTTTCAAGAGGCGATTTCGGCTCAGGCGCTTGAACTCCGGGTATGTCTAGTCGGAGCGAACCCCCCCGGTTGATGGGTTGTTCCTCCTCTCGTTTCCCGTTAAACATTTCGGACATGATGGGCTGTATTCATCTGGTAAGCCACATCGGAAACAGAAAACTTTATCGATAGGTTTCGCACAATCGCGAAAACTGTGGCCAAGTACTTGGCAATTCCAACATTTTTGTAATTTGCGGTCCCTCTGGATCGCTTCAAGACTATTAGTGGGCAGTGCCACGACTAAATCCTGACAAGGTTCTTCAACGATCTCGTTGACAAAACGCCTTGCAGGTGGACGTTGTGCATTCGGCACAAAATTCGGACGGACATTCTCGTATTGAGATTGAGCTTTTTCAATAGCTCGACAGTAGTAGGCCAATTGCCTTAAACTGGACGGACTGTAAGTGATGAGTAGTTCACCCATGCGCCTACGGACATTTGTTTTTATAATTTCAATTAACTCCTTCTCGGGTCTTGGACTTCTCATCCTGGAGTTTAAATACTGAATAGCATCGTAAAAGTCATTGAAAGACTCGCCATTCATCATCTTACGATCGGATAACTTGCGGAATAGCTCGGTATCGCTTTCCAAACTGCGGTACTGTTCTACCAAAGCAGTTTTCAATTCATCCCAGGTCGTATGTTTATTACTTTTCAAATATACCCAGTACCAGGATTCGACTGAACCTGATACGAAATGGTAAAAGTTCGCGGTGATTTCGTACCACGATACACCATAACTATTGCGGATACACCCCAGGCGAAACAAAAAATCATCCACGGACATATTTTTCCCATCGAACTTCAATCCCCATTTGTGAAATGGATGAACACGGTTCGATGATGTGGCATTCGAGGGTGGAGGCCTGGGTGGCGACAGAGGTGACTCGTCGTCGAAATTAAATGCATTAACACGAGACATAAACTCGTCTAAATTGGAGCCTAGAGGCATTTGTGCTGGATTGACATCCGACATAGGTGGCACTCTAGCTGGCTCATAATGTGGTGTGTATCTATCTGCCAAATCGATTTCATCGACTGGTCTATACTCGGACTGGACATGTTTAGAAGTGGATGCCCCATTTGGAACATTATAATTTACAACACGTGTAGTGTCTGTGTTGGCTAAATTGACTTGCCTTGGTACTTGCTGCGTTGAAGAAGCGTTAGGTGGAATAAGTGGTCTCGTTGGAGGTGCAACTGGTTGAGGAGGGGCGACAGGTTGAGTTGCCTTGACCGTACGTTTTCGTAAGAGTTGAGCTACTTGGTCAAGCAAACGCATGTGACTCTTCTCCAGTGCTTCTGCCATGAACTTCCTATCGTCGACCCGATGTAGGTCAATAGTGGCAGAAACTACCTTTTGTATATATGCTGAGTGGTCAGCAGCATCTCTACGCAACTGCTCTTCAGCTCGTGCTACCTCATCGTCGTCTACCACGACACTTCTATCGATTGTGTTATCTCTCGGTAGGCTCTCGTCTACGCTCTCATCGTCGGAGTGATCTTCCACGACATCGTTCTGAACGTTGCCGGGCTTTGTTTTCGATCCCCCAGGAGCCATTGCGTCGAAATCTCGGTACTTCGTTAAGTAAGTACTTTTGACTGTGCGCCTCGGTCTTGCACTGTTCATTCGCTTGTAACCGAAAGGAAATCGGATGAACCACGTCAAACGTGAGAATCAAGGATTCAGATAAAAAAAGTAATTAATTTGTAGCCCGCGAAAAACTTTCGGACGGATACTACTCAAGTGATAACAAGGTAAAACGAAAATTTGTCAAATCAAAAAGAGGAAAATTCAAAACTATCGTGGGCAATTGCCTCAACCGATCAATTATCAATCTAACTCAAAATATATTGTAAGTCTGGTGATTACTAATTCTAGTAGTCCGTGAGAAATCCTCGAACGGAAACTACTCAAGAAATATATTAGTAAAATAAAGTAAGTCAGGTGTATAAGTATATAAATTTTTAAATATACCGTGAGCAAACCTCAAACGGTTAATTGGCAATCAAATAATTCAAAAAAAAAAGGTGAGTAATAATAAAAAAAAAATTAATGATATAAAAGTGCTTAATTCTAAAGGTAAGTATATAGGTGTTTTAATCGTTTACCAAAAACAATACTTCAAAAATGTTTTCAGAAATCCTATAAACGCAACTGAATACTTAAATGTAGTCTTACTAAAAGGAAAATTTAATATATGCTTAACTGTATTGGTTAAATGTGACTTCAGAAATCAATGCTTATATTGTACATAAAACTAACTTTATATTGTATAAACTACTAATCTAAACTGTATTCTAAATTGGCGGGCTCTATCCCAAACTAAATGCTATAATCTGAATGCGGGCACTATCCCAAACTAAATGCTATAAACTGTATGGCGGGCACTATCCCAAACTACACGTCCAATCAAGAAGTTACGTCCCAACTTGATTGACGGAAACTCAAAAAAAAACTAAAAACTACTAAATGGCGGGCTCTATCCCAAAAGACTAAATTGCGGGCACTATCCCAAACTTACACATCAATTGAGAAGTTTCGTCTCAACTCAATTGACGGGACAAAAATAATCAATACTTAATTGTAAGAATATTTCAAAAAGAACTAAATGTCTATATAAATCTGTATATCATGAAAAGGTTCGGGAGAGGGTAGCCCTCCCTTCATCAGGATAAAGTGTGTGTGTTCGTTTCGGTTCATTCATTCAAACCGACTCAAAAAAAAATTATTAGTGTGTTTAGACAAGGTAAAAATTTCTTACGGCGTTCTATTGTAATAGAAAAGACAATTCTTTCTAAACGATCAGTTGGTCGGGTATGTGAGGATAACATTACGCTACTGCTGACGTACATCGGGTATAAAACACCAACTACCGGTTAGCGCTTCATGTCTCTTCGCATACCGTCACTTCCTAACATCTATCAACAATGACTGTAAACTTCTAAAACAACATCTGGGTAGCAATAATAAAAGAAAAGAAACAAGTTCATTTGAAGTTGAAACAAATGGGGTCGTCCTTGAGCGAGTGACCAGCTTCTGCAGCTGACGTGCGTCGGGCAATAAGCACCAACCACCGGTCAGAAGACCTGCTCATTCTACTCTCGTTCGACCGGGTTCTTAGACATCACTTCCAGGATATTATCTACACCTCAGCAACTGACGATCAAGCGAAAAAAATCATAACTCAATCCGGACAGAGATCGAAGACATACCTAAGTGAATAAAGGCAGAGGGAAAGTAGATAGACCTAATGCAACAGCTGGCTCAGGATAAAGTCACCAAACCACTGGACAAAATAGTGCCTATACTGCTAACCCCGATGGAATTCCTCCATCTAAGAATCCTGAACAACAAAAAAAACTTTAACTCAAAAATCTGAAAAATTTCGTAAAATTCTGAAAAATCTTAACTTCTTTCTACTTCACTCTGAATCGACCTAACTCAATCAATTCTGGACTAAACTTCTCTGGCTAATTCGAGCCCCACGTTGGGCGCCATCTGTAACGTAAAAATTATAAAATTAATAAAATATAAAGTTAAGAAGTTAAATATATAAAATATAAAATTGGATATGTATAATGATTAAACGCCCGTCAGCAGACGTTAAACTCTTCACCTAAACACCCTATGGATATCTAAGGTCCGAACCTCCTGTCCACCAACAGTACAAGCCAAAGAGGAAGCCGGGAGAAGCAAGCACCCATATCTATCTTTGACTCTTATATCAATGAAAGATATCTCCACCTGCATTCACTCGCGAACCAGAGTATTCAGCATCCCTGCAACAGACATACTTACTCCTCACTAACACGGCACTTTGCATCTCCCTACTCCTCTTCCCATTTCTTTTTAATTTTATCTCCTTCAACTTTATTTCCATCCTCATCACAGAAGCGAAAACCATCCACCAGCCTACCATAGGTACTGACTACAAAACCCCGTAGAACAGCCTAGAGGGTACCTGACGGCATGTTCCCGCCTATCCACTACGAGTGCTAGGTGTTCTGCTCGCAGCTGGTTCACTTAGTAGCCTACACCTAAAAACCAAGGACCCTACTATTATCCCTGCTGACATTTCTAAACACGCTATGCGACCTTATTAACCAATGCTTTATCTCTACCGGAGGTTCTGCTCCAGTCCGCATGCTTGAGTTTCGAGAAACGTCAACCGTGTTTGCGTGAATGGGATGGTAGCAACCTTTCGCCGGCAACGCCCCCTTTCTCATCGGCTACCCGTGAAGAGCAGACGATGGGAACGGCATGCGACAACGTAAGGCCGTGGCCTAGATCAACCGTCGCGGTGGCCGGCAGTACCATAGCCATAGCTAGCTCAGCCAGGCCGTAGGCACTTGCTCCGGGATCTATCAGACCGGTGTTACCTCTTATTTTTCACTGCCGACCGTTGAACATAAGATGTGCATGTTCGAATACTCAATATTAATACGCTTATTGGCCCTCATAACCATTGAAGCAAAGATCTACCAGAACTGATTTGTAAGAAAAGCTGACTCAATTGCACCTCTTCATCATAAGAGTGAAACCGTAAATTGAAGGTTAAGATTTCGCGATTATTTTTATTTCACTGACCCAGTGAACGCGACACGCAAGTATTCTAAAATAAGCAAGTCATAGATGTTCGTGACTGCTGTGGCACAGTATTAACTTCCGCCCCTTTTGCTGCCACGATGAAGTGCAAAAGGTGACAGAAGAGGTGTCTAACTATATGGGGAGGGAGGATCTAAGATGTAAAGCAGACCCTCCTAGTCTCACAACCCACCCAAAATGAGCACAGGAATCATCTCTCCCGTGTACTCATCCGTTGGCTGACCCTGGACCTATCGAGTCCCCATGACTCTATAATATTTGTGGGCAGCCCCTTAACATAATAAACAAGCAGATTAAAAACTGCTTATCTAAAACTCTAAACTATATATACCTAAAAGTAATCATCAAAAAAAAAACTCAATACCAAAGTTGTACTACATTACAACCTCCCAAAAGAAAATTCGAACACACACCCACTTACTCCATCCGAAGGTTTTATGAGGGATACCACCCTCCCTATAACTAACTTAATCCGTCATCCTGAAAATTCTGAAAAGTCTTCAAATAAAATTTCAACAAAATGAATTAATCACCAAAAGTTTCAGAAAAACGTTATAAAACGGTATCTTATTTATTAAAATATCAAATAATCCTTATATCAACTAACTTATATGCTTATCTCAAACGAATCTAACAATTTTATTAATAGAATTCAAAAAGGTCTAAAACTCTAATTGCGATCAAAAGAAAATAACTTATTCACGCACAAGTGAAGGTATTTCATAATAATTCTTAGTCTATCTTAATAATATCTAACAAAATTGAGTACTCGCGCTCTCTTATATGCGCTACTGAGTTTTAATCTATATTTAATAGTGTATTCACTTACAAACTAATCGGAAAAGTTAAGGAATAATGAAACTGTGAAATATTCCTAACAATCTCAAGTAAAATCAAAAATAATTTGTGGAGTCGTACTCCAAAACGATACGCGGATCGTTGTCTTTTCAAGTAATAAGCTAAATATTGGTAGCTAAAAATTTTCGTAGCTTAAAATTTTCTTAACGCGGCGTCAAAATATTCGTTATTCGTTGCTACAATTGGATAATGTTCATTTTCTTAAACCGCGGCAAACATTCAAAAAGGACCTGTATACGGACAGGATAACAATAAAACGAGGGAAAAAGCACGACAAACGACAGACTGAAATATCAGTATTCCCACCCAAAACAAAATATGAATCAATGTAATCAAGATATAAAATGTACCATATACGTATGAATCCAGTTCGGCTTCATGCGTATAATCGATCGTAAATGTTTAAGTAAATATAGTGAGTAATGAAATGTTAAATTATAAATTTAAATATATTATATGAGGGTAATTGAGACCTCTACCAATGGGGTAGAATAAGTCTCAGAGATCCACTTTACGACGTTTCGGAAGTGCACTCCAGAAATGTACCTGTAAAAGTTGTTAATGTAATATATATGTTGTCTATGTACTATTGGCACTATATTTTCTTACTGACGCTCTTTTGCTATTAGCTTCTTGGGCTATAGAGCGAATGTCGATTAATTTTATTTTGTATCTTTTGATTGCTCAGGTGTTTTGGAAACAAAATCGGAATCGGAAACCGATGTACCAAATGAACGTGATTGGCGCGAGTAAACCGATCAAAACTAACAATGGACGAGATTGGACTTAAAACAATTGACAAAATAAAGAGTTGATTTAAAGTGAGTGAATCAAAGTGAGTGAATATTTAAAATGAGCGATATGCTCTGAAAGTGATTCTAAAATAAAATCAAAAGATATTAACGCGGCGTTGGAACGCGAACAACTGGTCGCTACCGACACTAAAAGTTAAACAAAAAGTTATAAAATCGAGTTAAAGTTGTAATCTGAACAACTACTTAGAAAGACGGATTGATACGGCTGATTAAAACGCGAACGTAGGCAATGGGAGCCTGGTACGGACGTCCGACACTGTCCCTTGGTCACAGACACGGATTCTGTTGTTGCGCTAAAGCAACCAGTAAAGAACTGAGCTTATGTCGTAGCAAAAAAAAACTGCATTGACCGAGACACAAAAGGAATTATAAACCGTTCTCACTTCACTCAATGAAAAGTAAATTCAATATACAAAAAAAAAAATAACGAATAAACCGAAGACAATAAAAATAGGAAGAATATTTCACTTTTCATGCACAAAAATTATAGAACGTTAAATCAGAATATTTTCCTAAGATGTTAACTTTATTATAAAATATATATAGGAACACCTAAAGTGTACAGCATAAACTGGAGTGGAGGAGGCGTTAGGTCCTCGCACTCGATTTCTCAAAGGAAGTGCAAAAATATTCATCAACCACCGTCCGTGGTTGTCTGGTTCTGTATGACAGCGTCAACCGCTGCGTTAAGCGTGACGTGGATCAAATTTGGTCTTATGAAAAAGGATTCTTCTTTGATGGAGTGGTATGAGCATAGGGCTCCCACTCAGCACGTAGGTAAAGATAACACAAAAACACTAATAAACAAAAATTCTCTGTTACCTGGTTCTTATATTAAACTTGTATAAAGTTGATAACCGTAGACAAATGATGCAAACTCAGGAACTATCTGCCTCCGCACGACAGTCTCGATGGAGAATAACCGCTCCTTCGATAGTGAGATGGGGCTTTCAGTATCCACAGGATGTTTGAAGTAACGTTGGGCATAGAAGCCATAGATGATTTAACGTTGGGCATAGAAGCCTTAGGAACATAGCGTTGGGCATAGAAGCCTTGAAATTAACATACGTTGGGCATGGAAGCCATGGGTGAGTATATTCGTTGTCCACGTGCTAAAATTTATGCACGTATCAAGGACATGTGCCAGGAGAAAGCCTAATTATTTGGGGCTCCTGACGCTTTCGGGGTGGTCGACGAGCCAGCATTCGGATCAACGCCGATCCGACCCGCTAAGGATGCTTTTTCTGACACCAATAAGGTGCAGGATGAGGCGCCTAGTGTCGTGCCGACGCACGTGTCGCAGGGAAAATTGTTTGGATGTGGCCGAAAGGAATGGCAGTGAAGATAGCTGAAATTAGCCTTCCCGAATCACAATCCAAATGGATCTGAGGGAACTTCTCTATATTTATTGGCCAGGTAAACGCGCACAATTTCCATATTCACAAGTAATTATCTGTTCTATACCTCCCTAAGGAGGAATTCATAAAAAAAAAGGTTAATCCTTGCTCCCTCGGATGGAGTGTTGGAATCTCGTTCCAAAAAAAAAACTTGCAGCCTCGTCTGCCTCACCCTGTTCGGATAGTGGTGCTCCTATTGGATTACTCCATAAGATCCTAAAAAAGAAGGAGAGACACGCGTTAGCCATGTGGCGTCGTTTTTGGTGTGCTTCGTCAAAGAAAAAATTTACTTTGGCGATCACAAAAAAAAACTATTCTCTCGCACTTACCTTAATGGGAATTGAAATTAAGTTGAGGGTGAAATGCTCAATTGCTTAAGCAATTGGCAAACTGATGATTCTCCTTTCAATTATATGGGGCGAGCACAACTTGCTGCTTTTTTTTAAATTAATGTTAAACAAAGACTATCTGGTTCTGCGCTGGGGTTGTTGTCTCTCCGCTGTCTATCTTCAAAATGAAGTTAGCAGACGGATATGAGTTCCACAGTAGCCGGCACCAATCAGAAATCGATTTACTTCCAATCACATTTTGCTTTCCAGAATGCCGTTCCAGACATACTAGCGAGTTAGATGGGTCAAAGTAACGAATGTGAATGTTCAGTTCACACTGTACTACTTATGTCCAGATGTGAATTCACACGTAAAGTGTATGTTATAATCGACATTCATGAACGTCTTGACGTGACTTGAAGCTCTAGTTACACTAGTTGACTGGGATTCGGCATGAAAACAAAGTATTGGATACGAGTCTCTGAGTTCTCAAATACATTTCGGAAATGGAAAATCACTTGGTAATTTGTCAATTTCTGAGAAACTATGACTTTGACAGTTCTAGTCATACTGCACTATATACTAAAGGGTGTTTTTCAGGTATTCTGGATGTCAAGATGTTTGTTTGGTAACAATCGGTATGTATCTGTCATAGCTTCGTTTCTTGACTTTCGCGTGTGACAGTTCTGCTGATACTGGTAAGTACAGGGTTTTGCGTTTCTGTAATGTGTAGCAGCATGGAAACAGTGTTCGATAGTTTTGCTATTCTGCAAACGCAATTTTGTTCCATGTGCTGACATGCCTTTAAGGAACAATTTCTACACAGACCAGGAATGACACTACCAATAATTGGACAGTTGAGTGACAGATTAGTGAAGGTTCAGATGGACAATTGCAGTAAAAATATATCGGCCGCATCGATTATTTTTCTTCCTATTGCCATCTGACAGCTATCTGTCAGTTCGGTGTTTTTCTTGAAGTATTTGGCGACATGACTGTCGCTACTATCGCAAGACTACCTAGTGTGATCACTTTCGCAGTGCATTTGGTGTGAACATTACTCAGTACAACCTAGCGAGTAGTTATTTTCTGGGATCCAATTTTATGTTGGATGACGTCACGGAAACCAAATCATTCTGGAAGTAATTTTAGGTAGGGGAAATCATGTGGATTAAAATTTCAAGTGGAATCCGTCTTCCAAAATGGCTTCCTCTTTGTGGAATCCTTCTCTGGTGGAACCCATCGAATGCGTTCAGCAATGTGCGAGTAAAGTGAGGGTTTCGCACATAGATGGCACCAGTGGCGAACATTATTTTATTAAGTATAAATGATTGGCGAGAAAGTTTTCCCTACATCTTAATGACTTTTACGTCGATGACCTAGTGACAGGAGCTGACACAATTGATGATGTCATCGCAATTCAGAAGGAGCTTGTAGAGGTTTTGTCATCCGCCGGCTTCAATCTTCGTAAATGGACAACCAATTGCTGGCCACTTCTACTATCTTTGCCTGAAGACCAACGGGAGATATCTCCTATTGAATTCGAAAACTCTCTGACAGTGAAAATTCTCGGGCTGTTATGGTGTCCATCTAAGGATTGCTTCGCATATAAGGTAAACCTTGAGCAGACAATATCGTGTACGAAACGTCGCATTCTGTCTGAATCTTCTCGAATTTTCGATCCTCTTGGCTTCCTTGCTCCGGTTGTGGTAGCAGTTAAAATATTCTTCCAGGATTTATGGAGACAGGCTGTAGGATGGGATGACCAGATCCCACAGGAACTTGCCCAGCGCTGGATCAATATTCGAAATGAACTTCACCTAGTGGAATCAATTTTCATTCCGAGAAACATGTGGAAGAACAAACTGAACTACGAATTTCATGCCTTTTGTGATGCTTCGTTAGATGCCTACGCAGCTGTGATATACTGCCGCAGTGAAAATCAGGATGGAAGCATCTCAATTTCATTAGTTGCTGCTAAAAGCAAAGTTGCTCCAATAAAAGTGCTTTCACTACCCAGGCTTGAGCTCTGTGGAGCTCTTTTGTTAACCCGCTTAATAAATAAAATCAAGATTTCGTTACAGATGGAACAAATGAAGATTTTCGCTTGGACAGATTCGGCCATCGTCTTACATTGGCTTTCAGCACTACCCAAAAAATGGTCAGTTTTCATTGGGAATAGAACGTCGGAGATTATATCCACTATTCCGGTGAAATCCTGGAATCATGTTCGATCGGCAGAAAATCCTGCTGATGTTGCCTCAAGAGGAATCCTGCCATCTCAACTTGCTTCGGTGGAAATCTGGTGGAATGGTCCAGCTTGGCTCAAACTAGAACGAAGCAAATGGCCCGAACCTCGACAGAAGATGGAAAACTTTTCAAGTGAGCAATTAGAGGAGCGTAAATCGAACATGGTTCATGCCTTTATATCACATGAAAACGAAAATAACATTTTAAGAAAAATGTTGACTAAATCGTCAGATTGGATGAAATCGGTACGTGTGGTTGCATACATCTTGCGTTTCCTCAAAACTCGTCGCTTTACTCCGGAACTCCGAAATCTACAAACTCTTTCAACTCAAGAGCTTAACAACGCTAAAATCAGTCTCATAAAGGCAGCTCAAACTATCTTATTTTCCGTCGAAATCGAAACTCTAATTAAAAAACAATCATTGCCGTCGCGAAGCAAACTCTCGCCACTCGCCCCTTTTCTAGATAATCAAAATGTGCTTCGCGTATTCGGTCGTGCACAAAATTCTGAACTGTCCTATTATGAAAAACATCCAATAATTCTCTGTAAATCGCATCCAATAACAAAACTTATAGTGGATTATACACATAAACATTATTTACATGCAGGTGTATCATTAATGCTGTCTTTATTAAAGCAAAATTATTTCATTCTAGGCAGTCGAAATATTATTCGAAAGACAGTCAATAATTGCATAGATTGCTTCAAGCAACGTAAATCTACTTCCGAACAAATGATGGGCAATCTTCTTATCGAAAGAGTTCGTTTCTCAAGGCCCTTCAGCAAGGTCGGATGTGATTATGCTGGCCCTATCACACTACGATTGGCTCGTGGAAGGAATCCCAAATTTGTCAAGGGTTACATAGCCCTATTTGTTTGTTTCGTGACAAAGGGAATTCATATTGAACTAGTAGGAGATTTGTCATCCAGCTCCTTTATTTTGGCCCTAGACCGTTTTGTCTCGCGCAGAGGAAAACCAACGGAGATTTGGAGTGACAATGCAACAAATTTCCATGGTGCTAAGCGTTTGCTCGGTGAGATGCATGAGCTGTTAATGAATCAACAGCGAAATAACATGATTGCAGATCATCTATCTAAGGATGCCATTGAGTGGAAATTTATACCACCTTCTGCACCCCATTTTGTTGGGCGGGTGTGAAATCCGTGAAGCAGCATATTAAGCGTGTTGTTGGCGAACATATACTAACCTATGAAGAAATGTACACTCTTCTATCCAAAATTGAATGTTTGCTCAATTCGCGCCCCATGTGGCAAACCTCTGATTCTGAGCCAATCGCCCTCACTCCGTCTCATTTCATGATCGGGGAATCATACTGTTCAATTCCTCAACCAGATTTGAATTTTGCAAATTTTTCGATTGGTTCTAATTGGTATCTCTTACAGAATCTAATGCAAGGCTTCTGGAAGCAATGGCACAAGGAATATTTAACCTCACTACAAAACAGACCAAAATGGCAGAAGATAACAGAAAACATCAAGAATAACGACATGGTATTGCTAAAGGAACCCAATATTCCGCCTTCGAAATGGATTCTGGGACGAATAGTGGATGTTCATCCTGGGAAAGACGGCAGATATCGTGTCGTCACAGTCCGCACCAAGAATGGGGATTATGTTCGACCCATTGTGAAAGTCTCTCCCTTGCCGGTTTCTGAAAGACCGGAGTCTTTCAGGGGGTGCTGAATGTTTTGGAATCAATTCATAAAATGTTTTTTTTTTTTGTAAAGACCAAACAATGTCCAATAATACCCTATGTTATTAAACAGCTAACTTAAAATACAATTCTCTCTCTCTCTCTCAACATTGTAAATCCTAACATAACTTCCTACTGTTTATTTTTGCCCTTTCTTTCGACTTTCCTTCTTAATTGCCTATTCAAATTGTTAAAACCAAAAATCGACCTTTTTACATTTTGGCATTCATACACTAAACATCTAATTGGACTTGGTAACAATAACATACATTCACCATTAAACACTGAAATACATTTATATATACATTAAATTTATCACACATTGGGATTTTCTTTAATTATAAAAACATCATACAATATTAACAAAACTACACTACAACACATCAATAATTAATACAGTCCACACAATTTAATTTAACACAAACATTACAAAACAGATAGATAAGTGAGAACACAGGTAGTATATCAACACCTTGTGACGTAAAGTCAAAACGATTCCAAAGCCGACGAAGGGCTGATGGGAAAACACGTCTCAGGTAAGAATACCTGTAAAGAGTATACTGTAACCGTTAACAATTATTAACATCATAAAAGGAGGTTTGTTGACATCAGGAAGGTAAACCACACAAACAAAACCATGACAAGATGGCAAATAGTCCAATAATAATCGAATTATTATGTAAAAAGTGAGACCACAAGGGAAGCAAACCCAATGTGTGGAGTGAATTGCAAACAATTCAGAAAGACAAAGGAGGAAGGATATACACTTAATATTGGTACTTGAAACAAACGTTTCGTAAGATACCAAGAAGGATGATAAGGATAAATGATGAATAGTAGAAATGACTATATCAAAACTGAAGGAACAAAATTAAGGCCAATAGCAGGGAGGGTCGCTGAAAAGTAAAAGTTGGACATAAATGCATATACAGTTCGCATATGATATCAATAATGCAATATAGTTAAATATGTTTCAGAAATCAATATAGTTTTAAAAACCTTAAATACCGAGACGAAGAAGTGCACTGCTCCAATCTAATATTGTATTTTCAAAAGTTTCTCTGTGTATTCAAATTAATTATTTATTTGTTATATTGTTGCAACTTGATATTACGAATTGGCAAGATGCAATTTACCAGCTATACAGCGGGTTTGGGAGTTTATATCCCTAGCAAGATAGTCGACGATTGGCGTGAGGAGTCTTAGTGACTCTGGAGTTGGTTGCCAATTGAAAACTTGGTTAAACCAAAGTATAGAAAACACAATTTCACATAACATACTACACTTAAGGGCGAAGACAAATGATAGATAGTTTCCAGACTATCTGTTATTGTATTTTTTTAAAAGGGTTAGCAATAAATTTCAAAATCTGCCAAAAATTATTATTTCTTTCTCGTAGCAAAAATTTCGCGACTGTAAACTCTTAAAAATTCAAATTCCATTTCTTCTTTTGGATTCTATATCAAATCTTGTTGTAAATTAACGTTATCGTAGCAAATGAAAATAAAATTGAGCGCGAGGATATGTTGTTTTAAATATTTCAAAACCGCTTCTTTTCTAAGTTATTTAGTGGATTATTTTAGCACAATTCAAACGAATATATACATATATATAACTATAGCCTCTACCATAATGATAATATAACATATAAGCAAAATTTAAAAGCGGTACTTAAGTGATTGAGTGATTTTGTAGAGATGGTTGTAGTTAAACACAGGTAACTCCTTTATGTCCTTGATGATATTGAGTAATTTTCATACAGATCAACTCGAACTAATATCTTGATTATTTGATGATGACTAACAGCGTGGCCCCAGATGTAAGGATGCTATACGGTTTGCCGAATCGGAACAATATGTCCGGATCCAAAGCTGACCCGCAACAAAGCTGGGGCGCGCTGGTGCTTACACCGCGCGTGGTGTTTATAAGTACGTGTCCAAGTGGATGTTCACTCAGAGAAACAAAGTCCAACTAGATGATATACTGTTGGATGGATCTATTAGATCTCCTGCCTGCAGATTTGAACGATATACGAGTAGTATGTGCCCGCAGGTGGGCTATCCTGGCACCGCAGGTTGTGCTTCGGAATTAGCATACACAAACGTTCGTCCTAGGAAATGCTGATGACTGCTACCGTGGCGTCAGGACGGAGCAATCCTAAAAATCTTGATCCAACGTCGTAGAAAATCACAAAATCCGGAAGGGTGAGGTGAAATATGCCGTTTGCCGTACGTGGCTTCAGACATGAAGTGCACGTCGATCGTATGGAGGATACCAGATCCAATGTCACTCAAATTACACAAAATGTATCCTTCTGTATCTTTTATTAAATCGATGAGTCTTAATTTCCAGGTTTACAAGTTGAATCCGTGCAGAAAACACCATTCAAATCGGGGACGGGGAGGATGTGAGTTCTTTAAGAAACCTCAATCGTACACGTGGGCGTCGGTGGCGTCCGGGTAATGCAATGCAAATTGCACGTGCTCGAGCGTCTTTACCTAACAGAGAAACGCACCCGTATAAAAAAAAACCACAAAATTTGAAGAAAATTTGCGAAGACTCACCAGATTTATTAATTAGTTTTCACTATAATTTCTATGATGTTCTTTTTTATGATGCTCCTTAAAGAGATAAATATGCGTTGGCGTCGTAGCTGGGCACCATGTGATAGCCACCGACGCGTGCGTGACAAAATTGTCCACCACAGAAAATTGCCAAAAATGTGCACCAAATGCGTGCTGAAACATATAAACTTCTATCAAACACTGAATAAATGATGAGCTGGAGATTCTTCATTGAATATATTCAATGAAAACTCTCACCACATCGAAATATATTTTACATACCTTTTATAAGATTGAATCCACCCGAAAATTAAATGGCTTGCCACACCCAAAAAGAACACTTATTAGATTTTTTTTATATTACTGTTTTGTTTGGGTGGCTGGCTAAAAATGAAATGGAATGAGGGATGATCTCATTCATTTCTCTATGTCTAGACACTTGAAGTTGGTTGCGTTTACATATAGCAGTAGTAGGGAAATTCCTCTATGGCCATAGGCCTGTTCGTAGAGTAGGATATTTTCTTACTACAACCAATGTCGTTCATACATAGATGTCACCACCGTCAAGGAACTTGGATGACTAGCAAAAGAAGTGGAGGTTAGTTTCCAATTGTCAACACGTCCTGTGTCAACATTTCCATCACGAAAAAGAGATGTTGTGGACACAGAGACAGAAGATAAATCCCATGATTTGTAGTACTTGACATACCATTGGTTACTCATAACAACTTGACTTGGACATTTCATGCCATTGCAAAAAGACTGTACGGTGAGTAATAGATTCATTTGAGGTTTCAACAACCTACGAATCGAACCTTGCCATGTGGAATTTCACCACCGAAATGACATCTACCATGGGTTAAGTGTTATATCATTCGTGTTCACCAAAAAATCGGCCTGGTGAATAGCGCACTAACACTGACTTCAACGCACACTGACGTTTATGGAGCGAGTATCTAATTGGACGTAAACATCGTCGGGTAATTTTTCTAAAAGGGATCAAATACAGGATGTAAGCTATCAGCAAAAATGACAATTCAACTAAAAATGATCCGTGAAGGAAATTATTCTGTCAGGAACATTTACGAAAAACCGAACACATTGGACAAGGGGAAATTCTCTGAAAGAGGGAATTATTCCAACCGGAAATTGTCTATGTGTGAATATGAAGATCGGTAATACTGGATAAACGCCATCTAGTGAGTAGAGTGGACATGAGATGTAAATACTCTGACGCTTTAGGCGAGGATCACACGTCAAACATGTCTTATTTGTTCCCAAAGCAAAAGGAAAAGGAGAATATTTCCCACATTGCTTCCAAAAGGACTTTACTCTTGTCTACTCGTTGTCACTGTGTGAGTAGTACACAGATAGTCTGTAACAATTAAACACACAATAAACACAAAAACAAAAGTTGCTTTCCTTGCAAAAAAAAAAGTTGAAGGAAAGAAACGAAAGTAGGACAAGCACAAAGGGTCTCATGCACAGCTGAGCATACGCCGGGCACAATAATAAAAATATCACAGAAGTAATCCTGAGTGGATATAGGAGAGTGTAGAGAAGGGAAAGCGGAGTCCACACTGACGAGCTCTATTCCTAATACTTCCATATACCACACTACCCCTTAAGGTCTTTCATGTTTACCGTCGATTTGTAGCCTTTGCTATCCACTACCTCATATAAATTATCACTGATAATTCTTACAATTCTAACCTTAATGAATTTATGGCTGAGTTTCGCATTAAAGTGCTTTGAAGAATCGCTAAGCACAAAATTCCGTTTATAAACCTCGTCATCCACCCTATAGTTAACCTTGTGACTACGCACATTGTACACTTTCTCATAGTCAGCATGGGCCTTAGCTAATGCTTCCTTCAAATAGGTATGGAGAATATTCATTTTTGCCGTTTTTGGTAGCCAATCTATCTACGAGTTGCTCAAACCTCCTAACTCTCCCAACAGTCGATAATCCGCCCCATGTTCAATCATTCTCTGACCAAACAGAGCTTCATAGGGGGGCATCTTGTGAGTAGAATGAACAGTGGTGCGAAGTGCACTACTAATGGCCGATAGATGGTCATCCCAATTGGATTGTTTAGGATTTATATACGCGCGAATAGCCGCTAAAATTGAGCGATTTACTCTTTTTTTTACAAGCATTCGCTTGTGGCGAATAAACTGCAGTTTTATAATGCTTTACACCATACACATTCAAATAACTCTGAAATTCCTTACTTAGGAATTGAGTGCCGTTATCAGAGAGTATACTCTCTGGCACACCATATACTAAAAATCCATTGTCCTGCAAGAACTTAACTACGTTAATAGCCGTAGCTTTCCTCAATGGTTTAATCAGAACGAACTTCGTTAACTAATCGACAACAATGATTATGAAAACGTTACCGCTCCTCGACTTCGGATAGGGACCCAAAAAATCTATATACAGATGTTGGAATGGTCGATCGACTACAAAACTTCTTCCCATCTCCGTTCGAAGCGTCATATTCGAAGCTTTAGTCGTTTTACAAACTTGGCATTAATCAACAAAATGTTTGACCTGAGTATAAATACTCGGCCAATAAAAACGTTGTCTCAACCTATAGAGAGATTTCACGACACCGCCGTGAGAAGATCTTGGATTATGTGCTAACTCAATTAATGATTTCGTCATCTCAGATGGAACCCACAGTTTCCACGTTAAGTCGTCTGCGAGGGGATTACCAATGGAGTGTTTGGTACGTTTGTACACGTATCCCTCGGATACCTTAAGATCTGGTAATCGCTCCTGCTCCTTCTTGGTGTGGTTGATGAGGTCCAGGCATCCTGCTGACTGGAAAGAGGAATCCTCTAAGTCCAGGTGGAGTACCTCCTCGGGGTCGACTCGTGCTAGGCATGAAAGGAACGCTTCTACCGTCAAATTGTCTGCCTCATATACTCTCGACAGAGCGTCAGGCATGACATTCAAAGTTCCCTTTCGATGTTCTACCACGAAATCGAATCCTTGGAGACGCATGCCCCACCTGGCCAACCTGCCAGTAGGATCCTTTACATTCATCAGCCACTTCAAGCTAGAGTGGTCTGTGATTACTTTAAAATGATATCCCTCGACATACGATCGAAACTTCTGGATACCAAGGACAGCTGCAAGGCATTCCCGTTCAGTGACGGAGTAATTTCTTTGCGCAGCGTTCAGCTTCTGGGAGAAGTAATAGATTGGGCGTTCAGCCCCATCTTCGTCCCGCTGACAAAGAACACACCCGATACCGGACGTGGATGCATCACACAAAATCACGAATTCCTTCGAGAAGTCAGGGTTAACCAGCACCGGAGCTGTCGTCAACGCCTGTTTGATGGAATTAAAGGCTTCTAGAGCCTTTTGGTTAAGCTCGAACGCTTGACCCTTCTTCAGTACATCAGTCAAAGGAGAGGCAAGCGTTGAAAAATCTTTAACGAAGCGCCGGTACCATCCCGCCATTCCTAAGAAACGTCTTACTTGACGAGTTGTGGTAAGTACCGGAAATTCATTAATTGCTGCAATTTTGTCGGGGTCAGCTTTCAAACAGCCTTGCCCAACCTTATAACCTAGATACTGAAGCTCATCAAAACAGAACTTAGACTTCTTCACGTTGATCGTCAGTTCAGCCCTAGTCAATTCCTGACTTACACGCCTCAATATCGCCAAGTGTTCGTCGAATGTTTCAGACACGACCAAAAGGCCATCGAGATAAACGAACACTAGATCCCGCAATTCTGTCGGAATTACCTTAGACATCAGATAAATCAGACTCTGCGGTGCATTACACAAACCGAATGGCATGACCTTGAAATGGTACAAAGGTCTACCAGGTACTGAAAACGCGGTCTTTTCCCTTGATGTTTTCTCCAACGGTATCTGCCAGAATGCGTCTTTCAAATCCACACTAGAAATATAGCGAGTTTTTGAAAGGCGCGCTAACAGACCCTCAATATGGGCAATTGGCCTCGCATCCTTCTTTGTAACCGAGTTCACCTTCCGAAAGTCTAGGCATAAGCGGTTCTTCCCAGGCATGCACACTAGCACAACTGGAGAAGACCATGCACTAGAGCTTTCTTCGATGACCCCCAAAGACAACATATGATCCAATTCCTCATACATCATTGCTTGTACCGCAGGAGAAACAGAATAATACCTCTGTTTAATTGGTATAGCCTCACCCGTATCGATTTAATGCTCTACCAGTGTCGTTTTCCCGAGCCCCTTGCCCGCGAAAAAAGGAAAACTACGATTCACATCACGAAGTTGAGTGGACTCTTAGTGACTGAGCTTCACTTGGTTTGTGGAGTTTCCATCCGATGGAAAATCCGATATGGAAGAAATCAAATGAGGTGCCAGTCCAAACTTACGCCAAAAATCAACGCCTAAATATAAACGCTGAGAAAGAGTTGGCACGATGTAAAAATCCAAGCTAAACAGCATGCCGTTGTACTGGACATTCGTAGTGTACATTCCCCTAATTTGCTGCTGTTTCCCGTTCGCAGTGGACACCGTAGACTCGACATTCCTAACCTTAACATGCTTCGCTTTTAAGTAGTCTACGCAATGTGTACCTAAGCAACTAATGCTCGCGCCGAAATCCAAGAGACCAAGAAACTTGTCTCCCAACATCTCCACAGTCACATAAGGACGTGGATCATTGGATTCCTTGCCTAATCTACCGGCAGCAACGTTACGGTAGGTTGTCCGCGTTAATTGAAAACGATCTCGTGTTCTAGGAATCCGTTTCGAAATTTCAGGAAATGCTACTACTCTCTTCCTAACCTCATAATAATTGAGAAGCCTTCCGTGAAATGGTTTTTTGTAAAGTAAATCAGATTTATTCTTAATTTCAGGAAAATTCAAAAGTGTATTGGATTGGGTATCAGTCAATAAAAATTCATTAGGGTTTCTTTTTAAAATTGTAATTGGAGTAGTATTAAGCAAAGGTTCTTCCTTCCTGGTGCTTACGACTCCGGGTTTGCTTTTATCGAGCGCATCCCCCAGGATGCTGGATTTGCTCGCTTCGGGTTTCCCGCACATCTAGGACAATTAGGCCTATAGACATTTGGTAAACCACATCTAAAACAGAAAATAATTAGCCTCAGATCTGCACAATCGCGGAACCCATGGCCCACAGTTTGGCATTTCCAGCATTTCATAAGTTCAGGGTGGAAAGCTTCCACCTGTTCAGGCAGTGCCACTGCTAATTCATCTACAGGAGTTTCCTCATCCAACGCGTTGATGAAACGTCTGGGTGGGTGAGGTTGCTTGTACGAATTTTGTACGGAAGGTTGTCGCGGGTTATCAGAACTACCAAAGAATTTTTCAATAGTGCGACATTGAAAAGCTAACTCTTGAAGACTGTAAGTGCTAAAGGATATCAACGACTGACCTAGTTGTCGTTTCTCGTTTCACGTTTCGCCTTGATAATTTCTATCATTTCCCTGTCATTCTTAGGGATTCGCAAGTTGAAGTTCATATGCATCATAGCATCGAAGAAGTCATTGAAAGACTCACCCGATTGTTGCTTACGATCATACAACCTGCGAGACATTTCCGTATCCGTTTCGAGGCTGCGGAATTGCTCAATTAATGCCAATTGTAGCGTTCTCCAGGACGCATGCAGATTTTGCTAGCGGTAGCTCCAGTACCACTGTTCAGCAGGCCCAGATAAAAATTGGTGGAAACCACCAGTCACTTCTTCCCAAGAAAAGCGATAACTAGCTCTAATAAGGTCCAAACGGAACAAAAAGTCATCTACTGGTATATTCCTCCCATCAAACTTTATTCCCCATTTGTGGAATAGTTTGTGGGCACCAGACGTAGGAGTACTAGAGTGTATTGCCTTCGGCTGAGAAGCCGCAGACTGATCGTTATCCAAACGAAAAGAATTCATGCGCGTCATGAACTCATCCAAGCTCGCACCATGAGCCATGTTCGAAGGATGTACCGGAGGGGCACTTGAACTAGCTACAGGAGGAACGGGCTGTGGTGCAGGTTGTGAAGCCTTTGTTGGCTCAACCGGCACGAAGCTTGTTAAATCAACAAAATCGCCAGCCACAGTTCTGGCTGGAAAACTGACAGACCTAATTTGAGGAGTAGGCATGTCGACGTAGGGGATTACTGCGGAAGTGGTAGGTCGACTGACTTGAGGAGTCGGTGTTGCCTGTGAGACTGGTGGGTGGTTGATTTTATCATCAACGTTTATGTTTCTATTATTAGCATTATTCGCATAATTCACGTTTTGGTTATTAGCGTTGTTCTCCCTACTATGTAACAATTCTGTTATCTGTCTTAACAAAATGGCTTGCCTTTCAGCCAGGCCTCGCGAAAGTTCTTCAACAAAAAATTCATCCATCCGGTGTAAATCTACCGTTGCCGAGATCATCTCTTGCATATAGGCAGATTGATTGGCCGTGTTGTATCGTGTATTCGCCGTGCTTTCTCAGTTCGAGAGAAGAGCGAATATCCGGAGAGTTAAAATAATTAAAGATTTATAAAGTTTTTATTATAAAATTAAGTTTTATTCAATAGTTATTATTATTATTTGTTAAACCAAGGAAAGCCTGCTGTCGCTATGCAGGGCTACGACTTTCAATGGTTGATGGTAAATTAACTCTGATTGTTCCTTTCTCAACTATCCCTTTTTATACAAATTATTACCACTGATACTGCCTACCATACACTTTCCCTTTCCAACATTACCATTTCCTTCTATTGCAAGGCATGCACATCCTAGTTTAAGTGCATGCCCATTTGACCTAGATCAAAAGAACCAATATCTACACACATTCAATAAATCATCGATTTATTGTAACCATATGTCGCAACCTTTATACTCATTATTTCTTGTCGCACAATTCGCTTTAACTTCATTTATTTATAATATTGTCTCATCATCACAACAACTCCGAGGGCAGTGCATTTATGCTAGCGCGATCGTATTTCAGTTGTGGTGATGAGTAATGAATGAACGTGTGCCTGGACAGAGTAGTGGACAAATGGTTGGAATCAAATATCGATGGTATGATTTGTGTGTTTTTAGAACATAGTGAGAATATGGTGTCGTTTGATCTTGTCACTTTGGTTGAAGTAAAAATGCGTTAGGTATGTGGACTTGGATTGTGCATGAATAAGCAGCGTAGGTAATGGGTAGGTGGAACGTTGTGATCACAACATCCCACCCCCCTTAGAAAAAGAAAATTCTGGCCTTGAAGAGGTAAAGAATTTTCGCTAGGGCAACATCGATGAAAAAAGAATAATTTACATATTTACATATTTTAAAATCTTTTGGTATATTCTCTCTGAAGGTGTAATAAGATATTTTTTTTTTTTTTTTTTGTTTTTTTTTTTTCTTTACAGTATTTACTTAATTTGTAAATTAAAATTTCTTACGTAATCTAGTCAAAATTAATGTATATGTTAGAAAGAATGTAAAACTTTATAGTATTATTAAATTTACATAGTGTTATTTAAGGAAAGATTTTTCTTATGTCTAGTGTGCTTTTAAAATTTTCTTTATTTTAAGAATTCAATTTTTTTTTTTTTTTATACGTGTATTAAATTATACAATATAAAATGGGTGTATGAACATTATTATCTCCCTAACGCATGATATTCTCGCAAAAAAAAAAAAATTTGTATTAAAAACCGGTTGGAAACACCAATTTCGGTTCTAAAGATGGAAGCTGTTCAGTTTCAGATTGGGTTACAGGATTTTCTTTTGACTTGGGAATTTCGATAATTTTAGGCACATTATTCTTTCCTTTCAGGCGTTTAATTATGTGACGTACGCAAAATGCAAGAAGTAAAAGAAGTATAGCGTAAGTTATAGTATAGTGATGGACGTCATGGGAGGTTATTGTGGAAAGTGGCATTTTTTCTTCCGATTTTATATGGTTTATTTGTTTTGATATTAGTTTAAGTCCATCTTGACTAGAAAATTTTACAAAGGTGATTTGATTATTTGTACTGACTGCCGGAAGTGAAACGTTGTTTAAGTATGACGATATATTTATGGGTGGTATGTATGCTCTGTGCGAGATTGTATCTATCTCGTTATATGCACGAATGATCAAATCTTTGGATTTGATGTAACAATTGCCTAAAGTTTCAATGATAGCTGTGTCATGGAGGGTGTATGTTGTTAACTCATCCCTGCAAATCTCATCTATTTCATAACTTTTTGTAGAAGAGAATAACCACTTGTTGTGAGTAGATAATTGTAACCAAATGGTTGAGAGGTTTGCTTCTTTTATTTCGCATGATGGTGGTAGAGATTTTGATTTGCGGAGCAATTCTACTTCGCAAGTGGCAATTTCTGAATTAGAGTTAAAGAGAGGATGTATCATTGGACATACGAATGTTTTTGCCTAATGTTTACAGTTCGCTAGATCATCAGAGTTTAGACTACTATAGTATTCCTTGTTGTAATCTATTAGTAAGTAATCGGTTGTAGGTTGTATGAATACAAAATGACTATTGTAATTTGTTGGGAGAGGGATAATCTTATAGATATGAAAGTTCTGTGGTTAGGGAATATGAGAGAGAGAGGAAGGGGAATTAAAGTTTTTGTTCTTAAAAATGTATGTATATTATTCTATAAATTTCATAATATTATTGTTATGAACTACTTTTGCTTTCTTGTTGATTTTAAGAACGGTATTTTCATCGGATAGTATTTCAAGAACCTCGTATGGACCTTCCCAAAGCGATGAAAATTTATTTTTTCTTGTTTGGTTTTTTAAGAGAACTTTTTCACCTACGTTAATATTTTTGGTTTGGGCAGATTTGTCATACTGGGTTTTTGAGATTATTTTCTTTTTACCCAGAGCTTCGTTTGTTATCTGATAACCGTGTCGCAATCTAGATTTGAGCTCGTTAGCGTAGTTTTCATAATTATAAATAGTTTTCGGAGTTTGAGAGAATGTGCTAGGAATATTAGCAGGAAACCCGTATAAAAGTTCATAAGGCGTGTAACCTGTACTGCTATGTGGTGTAGTGTTATACACGAACATTGCATATGGAATCCATGTATCCCATGTTAATTGATCTCGATTGACGTAGTGTCGAAGATACTCGGCGAGGGTTTTATGACTACGTTCTAGTGCTCCATTGGTTTGAGGGTGATAGGGTGATGTGTTAAGTTTTTTGATTTTTAACAAAGCGCATAATTCTTTGAACATAGTACTTAGAAAATTAGTACCTTGGTCAGTCAATAGTGTGGAAGGAGAACCGTGTCGGCATATTATATTTTCTGAAAACACTCGTGCTACTGTTGAAGCTTCTGCATTTGTGATAGGAAAAGCTTCTGAAAATTTAGTGAGATCATCTTGAAATGTTAAAAGGTATTTATGATTGTTATAGCTTACTGGCAAAGGACCAACTATATCTAAAGCTATTCTTTCAAAAGGCCGCGAACTAGTTGTTGTAATTTTCATAGGTACTGGAGGATTTCTTTTACTTTTGTTTAGCTGACAAGATGCGCATTTTTGTATGTGTTCGGTAATGTCTTTTCTCATATTGGACCAGTAGTATTTTTGCCTTATTCGTTTAAGTGTTCGCGACACACCTTGATGACCGCCAAAGGGTGAGTCATGATAATCAAAAATGGCTTTTTCTATAAGTTCGGGTTCGTTTAAAATGATTATTTCGTTAGTATAAAGATAAATTTGTAGGTCTTCTTTTTCGAATACTTTTTCTAATAAAATCTTGAATGTGTTCTTGGTGTTGTTACTTAAATTTGGTAGTGAGAAACCAATCACTTTGAAATTTGAATTTTGTATCTCTTTCCTTATAGTGGTTAAAAATTTTTCTGTGACTTGTTCGTCGTTAGTACTTCTCATGGGTATTGGTAGTGTGACAATGACACCAAAGTTTGTTGTGATACTTTTACCTATATCGGGTTTTATAAAATTTGGTATTAATTCTTGGAGTAAGTTTTCATCTGGGGAATCTATTAAGGGTAAAATTATATTTTTAAATGGTAACTCCTTATTTTGGTGAATATTACCAGTTTTTTCGGATAAAATAAAACTAGAAATTTTTTGTAAATCGTCTTGCGATTGTTGGGGTGATTGAGATATAATTGGTTCGTTTTGTTTTTCTAAGCGTTGTTTTTGGTTTCTTGTGAGCACCATTACTTTATCGTTTGTCTCAATTGGTATTCGACTGAGAGCGTCAGCATTTGAGTTTATTTTACCCGGTTTATAAATTATTTGATATTCATATTCATCCAGCAATATTCTCCACCGAGCGAGCCTAGATGTTGGGTCTTTGAGGTTCATAAGCCATTGTAATGGCTTATGGTCTGTACATATTTTAAATCTTCGTCCGTAGATATAAGGGCAAAATTGTTTGACAGCGTAAACGATTGCTAGTAATTCTTTCTCTGTAGTGCTGTACCGAGTTTCGGCGTCATTTAGGGTGCGACTGGCGTAACAGATTGGTTTATCATTGCCAATCTCTCCCTGAGATAATACAGCGCCAAGTCCAATGTCGCTAGCGTCGGTTGTAACTATGAAATCCTTATTAAAATCGGGGTACGCTAAAACAGGGGGTTCTATTAGTTTACTTTTTAGTTTTTGAAAAGCTTCATCACAAAATGCATCCCATTTAAAAACTACGTTCTTTTTTAATAATTTTGTCAATGGTTTTGCTATGGTTGAAAAATTATCTATAAACCGCCGGTAGTAACCTGTGAATCCTAGAAATGATTTTATTCCCTTTACGTTTTTGGGTGTGGGGTATGTTTTTGCTGCCTTAATTTTTTCAGGATCCGGTTTAAGTCCGTTTTCTGAGATAATATGTCCGAGGTACATTAATTCTCTTTTCAAAAAATTACACTTGTCTGGTTGAAGCTTTAAGTTGTGTTGGCGCAAGCGGTCAAAAATTCTTATAAGTTTGGAGTTATGGTCAGTTAGATCGTATCCGTAGAGGACTATGTCATCGACATATACAAAGCAGTCAAATCCCTGTAAACCAATCAGTACAGTGTTCATTAAACGCTGGAAAGTTGCTGGTGCATTTTTTAAACCAAATGGCATACGATTATATTCGTAGTGTCCGTATGGAGTGCTGAAAGCAGTTTTACACCGGTCTTCACTATCCATAAGGATTTGATGAAATCCATTTGCAAGATCAAGGGTGCTAAAGTATGTTGCTCTGCCTAATTGATCTAGGATATCTGTTATGTTTGGTAAAGGATATGCATCGCCAACTGTTAGTTCGTTAAGTTTACGAAAATCGACCACGACTCTCCATCGCTTATTGCCTTCCTTATCAGCTTTCTTTGGTACCAGGAGCAAAGGGGAGTTCCACGGACTAGCGCTGGACTGGATAATGTTGCTTTGCAGCATCTCGTTTACTTGCTTGTGGATCTCGGTTTTTTGTGTGTCAGGGAGTCTGTATGGTCTGACAAATAAAGGAGGTTTGTTTTGTTCTGTGATGATTTTATGTTTAAGTGTTTCTGTAAATGAGAGGCTATCGCCTTCGAGAAAAAATAAATCATTGTATTCCCTACATATTTTGAGAAGTGATTCTTGCTCCTCCGTACTGCAGTGACTGAGATCAATAACAGACTTTAACAGATTCAACCTACCTTTAACTTTATTATTTACTTTGTTAGACGCTGAGTTAAAATTATCTAAGTTATCCCAATCGAGATCAATATCTTTCATATTTATTCTTTGCTCGGTTTCCAACGTATTCATCATTCAAATCTTTATATAGGAGTCTTTAGGTGTTGCTAGGGTTTCACCTATATATAACCCTGGCATAAATTGTTTCTTTTTAATGAGTATATCCCCAGGTTTGGACTCTTGTTTATTTTCAAAAGGAAATTTTACTATCTGCTGACTTCGTGGTTTTAAAATAAAAACATTTTGTTCATAAGTACTTTCAGGCGTTACTGAAGTTTTATTTTTAATTGGAGTTGTTTCAATTGTATTATTATTTTTTAAGCTTTTATTAATATTTTCTTGGTCCGTTTTATGATTTCCGAAACCTTTTGTGTGTGTTGTCTTACTTTCTGCTGACTCTTCTATATGATCAGTCTTACTTTCTGCTACACCTTTACTATTTTTTTTATTTTTATTAGATTTGCTTTTCTTTTCGAAATTTTGAAGAGATTCTGGGTCAGTGGATCGTGATTCACATGGCAACTCGTTGCGGCTATGGCTATAGGCCCCGTTCATAGAGCTGCATGTCTTTTTTAGATGCTCACCTCCATTATCCGTAGATAATGGCTCACCCCCATTATCCGTAAATAATGGCTCCCTCTTCTCCATTTCATTATTTTTATACATAGGAATTTGTATGGATTTGTTTTTATAATTTATTGTACATTTGAATTTAACTAGAAAATCGTTTCCAACTATACCGTCGTATGGAAGATTTATCCGATCGGTAAGTAAATGGAAAGGATGTTCTAAAACCATAGTGTGCATTGGTGTCGTGAATTCTAAATTTCCATATACCATACCGAGGGTTTTTAGCGAGTCCCCTGCTATGGTAGTTATGGTGTACGGGCTGTCCCCTTTATTTAGACTTCCTGGGTGGATATTTTTCAACAAGCTTATATCGGCTCCTGTGTCAATTAAGAAGGTTGTGTATTTTTTATCCGAGGGACTAAATTTAATGCGTATCGTTGGCTGATTGAATTCAGGACAAAACGACACGATAAATTTCAAATCTAGTACTCGGTTTGATGCACCTCGGCTTTGGTCAACATTCGGGAGGGGTTGCCGTAAGTCTCCCCCCGAATTACATCGTTTCCCGAACCTTGTGCCTCAGAATTTGAATACCGGACATCGTGGTTATTATTTTGTCTTTGAGAGAGTTCGGGCGGCCCTGTGTTCCTGCTATAACCGGTTGTGGCAGAGCGACCCGTGTCTCTAAATGGATTTCGCACCCTTGATGCGCTTTGAGGAGAATTTTGCTGTGGCTCATTCCTGAATAACCGTAACCTGCAATGGCTTTCAGTGTGGTTTGGTTTTCCACAATAGTTGCAGGTGAGGAATTGTACTTCCTTCTTTATGGGTGTCCTATTTGGGAAGTTAGGGAATGGCGTGTTTCGGTAACAGGTTTCCCTTGAGTGACCTGGCTTACCGCAAGTTTGGCAATGCAATCTATTTTGCTGAGGAGGAAATTTCCCTTGATTCGATGTTTGAGGAAGGTGGTCTATGCGCGCGGCATGACCTTCAGCATGGGCAATTGCAGCCTTTAGATCACTTCCCCCATGAGCCTTAGCTATGAGCCTAAGTTGGTCGTTCTTCAAGCCGTCTTCAAAGACCTGAAGCGCCAACTTTTTATTTTCTTTTACCAGGAACTCCCTGACCGTCTCATCTTCGGTTGTGGCAAAAGTAGCGGAATTTAGATCGTTGAGAGCTAAACAAACTCGCTCACCAAACTCGGTGACTGTTTCTTTGAAACGCTGTTTGGTTGTAATCAATTTGTTATTGGCAGAAGACCGGGTCTGGACTACCTTAAATTCGGACTCTAGCTTGCCCTTGAGGGATGTCCATGTTGGGAGCGTATTAAATTGGGTCAGTTCAAAAGCGGGACCCTGTAACCTAGTTTTTACAATTTTTAAAAACGTTGGTTGTTCAGTGTCTTTAACAGAACTAAACAAAATCTCGCCACATGATATGAACTTTGCCAGCTCTAATGGGTTTCCATCAAAGACGGGAATGATACTAAAAATATCAGAAATCCTTACCTCCATGACAAGTGTTGGGGTTTTTTTTGTTTTTTTCTTTTTTAAGATTTCAATGGGTTTATCCTCGTTAGGAGGTTGGAAAGGTAAAACCTTAAATAGATCGGCAATAGCTTGTGCACGCTTATTTGCCTTTCTAGTGATTTGTAATCGCTCAATCGCTAACAGAACAGCTCAACTAATATAACCGAAAAAGAATTTAAATAGCACGAAATATACCGAGAGAAAATATGCGTAGGTAAATATATATGTTAAGAAAATTCTTTTTTTTTTTTTTTTAAAGAAAACTATACTGAGGTGGTTTTTTTTTTTTTTTTATAAAAAAAATGTGTGTATATATATATAAAAAAAAAATTATTAAAGCACTAAATACCTTATGATACTCTTTTTTTTTGATGGTGTTGTTGTTGCTGTTGTTGTTGTTGTTGTTACTGCTTCTGATGATGTTGTTGCTGCTCCTGATGTTTTTGTTGCTGCTCCTGATGTTGTTGCTCAATGCCCAGTAAGCTTCACGAACTAAAGATGAATGTTACCCTGGGTCTTTATTCACTGCCTGCCGTTTGCCAAATGCTTTCGCTCTAAAGCTAGCAAGGTCTTACAGTTGCAGGTCTTCTAACACTTTTTTTTTCACTTTTTCTTTTTCACTTACTGGTGTATAGCCCCAGTACGCATCAGAAGAAAGGTCTTCTGTATTGGCAAACAAATTATTTTTTTTTTCTGGTAGGAGATCACTTATAGGATCCCACCGCTGCCACCAATGTTGTATCGTGTATTCGCCGTGCTTTCTCAGTTCGAGAGAAGAGCGAATATCCGGAGAGTTAAAATAATTAAAAATTTATAAAGTTTTTATTATAAAATTAAGTTTTATTCAATAGTTATTATTATTATTTGTTAAACCAAGGAAAGCCTGCTGTCGCTATGCAGGGCTACGACTTTCAATGGTTGATGGTAAATTAACTCTGATTGTTCCTTTCTCAACGATCCCTATTTATACAAATTATTACCACTGATACTGCCTACCATACACTTTCCCTTTCCAACATTACCATTTCCTTCTATTGCAAGGCATGCACATCCTAGTTTAAGTGCATGCCCATTTGACCTAGATCAAAAGAACCAATATCTACACACATTCAATAAATCATCGATTTATTGTAACCATATGTCGCAACCTTTATACTCATTATTTCTTGTCGCACAATTCGCTTTAACTTCATTTATTTATAATATTGTCTCATCATCACAACAACTCCGAGGGCAGTGCATTTATGCTAGCGCGATCGTATTTCAGTTGTGGTGATGAGTAATGAATGAACGTGTGCCTGGACAGAGTAGTGGACAAATGGTTGGAATCAAATATCGATGGTATGCTTTGTGTGTTTTTAGAACATAGTGAGAATATGGTGTCGTTTGATCTTGTCACTTTGGTTGAAGTAAAAATGCGTTAGGTATGTGGACTTGGATTGTGCATGAATAAGCAGCGTAGGTAATGGGTAGGTGGAACGTTGTGATCACAACAGCCGCTTGTTGAGCTCTTCTTTGCTCGTCAGGAGTCAAAGGTGAACCTATAGGATTTGGTTCGCGAGGAGCTCTGCTAGAGTGGCTTGAATGATTCGAGCCCGCACCAGATTGGTGGGCTGAAAGTACGGAATCATCCTGAGGATTAGCGGGTGCAGTTGATGCCATATCGTCAACTACATGTGCGTGGTACTCCGGGTTGTAAGGACCAGGATTAAAGAATTTCCTAGCAGAGCCGGGCATTAGGCTGTGCTATGAAAATTACACAAAACAAAGAAAATCTTATTAATTATAAAAAGTGTGGTGTGCAGTGATCCGTTCACTAATTAACACCAAGCAAAAATTCAAAAATTATCAAAATGTAATATTCAAAACTTATTGAATACCAAATTTGGAGAGAAGCTGATACTATCAGACTTCCTACAAAACTTCAAAAATCTTAAAATTAAAAGTTTGAGAATAAATTTATGTTGGTCTAAGGTAAACTTCTTCCTTAGATTTTTGCAAAAATTGAGTTCCGAAACGAACGTATCGAAAATCAAGCTCAATTATTAAAAAAAAAATTATTATACTTAAATACGTAAGATAAGCTATATACTCATAAACTTCAAAACTGAATATCTATAACTTAATCTTCAAAATATACTTAACCAAATCTAAACCTTCACCAAAACTTAACTTATTCTAGTTCAAGTTTTCAAAGACTATAATCTCAAACTAAATTCTAGCTAACTGTAAGATATACTTAACTAAACTAATACTAAAGTTAATTCTAAAATCTAAAGCGTTTCAATGACCCGTGAAACACGCAGAATTTCACCACCTCACCAAACGAAGATACTAAACTCAAAAATGGAACCTTCAGGATTACGTCTTCAATATTTTCCGAACTGTAATACTCAAAACTCAAAAATGGAATCTTCAGGATTACGTCTTCCTTATCTTCCGAAAATACTCAAAAAGGTGCAACACTGCAAAAATCTCAAAAATACTCAAAAGGTGCAACACTGCAAATACTCAAAAATACTCAAAAGGGACAACACTGCAAAATTATAAATAATCAATAATACTTAAACTTAAAAAATTCTAAACTGTCTTAATCATCAAAATACGGTCCGGGGGGTGGAAAGAATCTCCCCCCCATAAACATGAACGGAAAGTGGAAGTATTGCGCCTAGCGACTTCACCACAAAAAAACTGAAAAACTTTAAAAATCATTAGTGGATGTGGACTAACTATTGGGTCACTAAATGTACAACATCAATCAATGAAAAATTAGAAATTCGTTCCGGTATCAGGAGTCTCATTACGCTACTGCAGACGTGCGTTGGGAACATGTTCAGCAACCACCGGTTAGCGCTTCATGAGAGTTCCATCAACTTAACGAACTCCGACAAAACCATAACTGAATGAAAACATTATCATATATTTGGGCTTGTAATTTTATTCAATACAAAAACTTAAAAGATTCGAAAATAAGCACTAAAGGTGAGTGAGTGGATTCTCTTGGAGTGTTAATAGCTTCTGCAACAGACGTGCATCGGGAACATGTTCACCAACCACCGGTCAAAAGATCTATCAACAACAACCTCGAGGAATTCAAAATTCTACTAAACTCAAAAGATAAAAGTTTCAGTACTGTCGCAACAGACGACCAGACTCAAAAACGTCTAAATCCTGGACAATAAAGTTACCGAAAACCTTAATCAAAAGCAAAACAGAAGGTAAAGTACTACGAATGAATCCTATGCAGCAGACGAAGATAAGAAACTTGATCACCAATCTTCCGGACAAGAAGGCATCCAAAACAAAGACTTGATGTTATTCCTCCAGCAGAATAACTCTACCAAAGCAACTTAAACTCAGAAAAAAAAATTTTCCACCAAAAAAAAATTTGCTCGAATCACAAAAAAAAATTCCTAACTTCAGAAAACTAAACTTCTCAATAATCGAAATGAACATCAGAATAAATTATCGGGATAGAGCGTCGGGCCCCACGTTGGGCGCCATCCTGTAACGTTGAAAGAAATTAATAAAAATCTCAAACAAACAGAAAAACGGACCCGAGGTACATAGAACTTATGCCCTCACCCCAATCTATGGGCCCCCTCTTCTGTAACGTAGAGATTTTCATACAACGCCAAGAATTATCTAGGCATGGTGATGATGTTATATAGTTGGCATGTTCACCCGGCAGAGGTCATCCAGCAAAGACCAACCTACATGTAGTCTCATAGGAATATCCCCTCCGTCACGATCTTTACACCAACCACAATATTTCCCGGAGGTGATAGTAAAGCACCATGCACCTACACTCATCTAATGGAGGTGCAATGTCTTTATCATGAATAATCTCACCATGCAAATCCTTGGCCTTTTTCTTCCATACACAGACTTATCCACCCAAGCAATCCGGTCCTTTCAAATCTCTCTAGCTGAATGATAGGACCACATAGGTATAGCGATGCATACATATATCTCCGTATATGCATTTTGATATGTTCCATCATGAATGTAAACGTATACTCACACATCCAAATACCATAGACACGATGAGTAAGAGGTAGGTCCAAACACAAATTATAACCTACATCCCTTAGATCATATAACTTACCATGCCGATCACCTCAGGTATAAATAGTATCAATAAGGGGAAACCAGATTGCGGGCGGATAATTTATTATTATTTTTATAATTGGTAGCTTCGATGTCCTGCAATACCTACATCATACTAACACATGCTCAAAACTTAACTCACCAGAGAACCATACTAATCTTCCAAGAAGAATCATACCGAAGATCATCGCGGAAACAGACAAAAGTCCCCACGAGATTAATACTACATTCAAAAAGATCCGAAGCCGACCCAATCATCGCCAGTATTCATGGAAGAGAGAATGATTCTGGAATCCCAAGTCCTCGCCAACCACAAAGGCCTACTGCCTCCACGCGTCATGGGAAAATGACTAATGTAGAATCTCTCATCCTCCAAGAACTCGGTTGGTATTGAAAAAAAATAGTAAGTCGAATTTCTTATCCTCATTTCCCCTACCCCGTACTACTCTTCAGTCCTCTTCACGTACTGGAGGGCATTGACCCGAGAGGCAAATTGGGGTTGTCGCCGATCGATCACCGCGTCGATATGCAGCATTGCCCCGCTCCTCTCAAGAGCCGAAGGGAGGTGGATCCTTGCTGTGGGATCGCGACGGTGCTACAAGTTTTTACCCTGCATATCTGGATATGGATGTTGACATATCCCTTTCTATCTAAAAGACTGAGCCCCGAAGCTCTGATACTTTTGTTCACTATGATGCACTTGTCTCTCTCTCAGACCATTTCAGTCTGAGACACCCACTAAGTGAGTATTTTTTTCCTGATTAACTTGAGAAGGAAATTAGTCCTGCACTTCCTAAGGAGTTCTAACGTAGGAATATTTCTTTAACCACAAATATCCATGACCACACTGAATAGTTTCTAAACAATGATACCTTTAGATGTTAGAAGATATCTAGAGCTGTCTATGCCCTTATCTCTACCATGCTCTAATTTCCTGCAGAGTGTAGGAGCGAAGTGACTGACCTGGTGTCGGGTTGTCTAAGGTGTAAACGACAACCCCTGTCTCATAACCCACCCTTTCCAAAGAGGATCAACTCCCTCTTTGAACCAATGGCTTCTTGAAGACAGACAAACAATATTATGAAGAAGCCCCTTAACATGAATGTAGGTCAAGCCTGACATTACTAAACCTCTAAACTAAACTTAACCATATACGAAATTTCCCACCGTTCATGAGAATGTGAGGGAGAGAGAGTTCTATTCAACCCCCATCGGACCTAACTAACCTACTCCATAATTATTAAATTCCTGATACTTGTAGGGAAAATATTTGGACAACTGTAGTGTCAGTGTGACTTCACCCCAAAAAAAAATTTTTTTGCTGTGTGACCACCGCCTTAAAAGCGAAGAAAATACTTACTTATAGGTTCACACCAGTCACTAGATGGCGCTCATCCCACATTACAGATGCTCAATTCAATGGCGACAGATTTCCGTTTTCTATTAATTCCCTCCTTTGGAGAAATTTCCCTGGTCAAAATTGTTCCCTTTTCTAGGAAATTTTGGCTGTCAGAATAAATTCCTTCACGGAACAGTTTTTCCTACTCTGACAGAATTTATCCTGAAAATGATCCCTTTGACATTATCTCTTCGGCTTTTTATGTCTAAGCTGACATTTGCGCCACTAATGACAGAGAGTTTCCAAACGGGAATCCGAATTGGTTCTATGTATTAGTGTCGGTATGTCATTCACCAGACCGACTTGGTGGTGAAATTAGTTCGAATGACAGTTATACCTCACCGAAGAGAAACATTAATTTCGATACTTTCTATTTCTGATGACGTATTTGTCTGATTTATATTTCCCCATGGCGAGGTCAGTTTCGAAGTAATAAATGTATTTATATTACACAAATCAACCACTACATTCATCAGATGTGAGAACGATGTGACAGATTGGATTTGTCATGAAGTTGTATGGGTAAAATAATTTTTCAAGATTGTGGAATTTATTTTCCCTAACGTATGTCCAGCATCCCTCCTCTGATGGAATGGTGGATACTCGTCGATTGGACGCATTTGGAAGTCTTACTCCAATTGTTTAGTTGGATTATTCCAAGTTCAATGACGGTGGTGACATCTAGGCAGTAGCCAGATAAACTATTATTAACGACATTACTCTCTGAACATGCCCCAGCCATAGAGAAATTTCCCTATCGCTACTTCGAGGATTGTGATACTCTATGGCCAGCAATATAAAAATATGATCGAGATCATATTTCTGTCTATTTCATATTCGGCCAGCACACCTATCAGACATTTCTCAAAAAGTAGTCTCGGCAAGTTACAGAATTTAATTTTTTCATCCTGATTGGATATTCTCCGAATAAAAAGGTATGTAAAGTGTAGAATATACACGATTAACTCGCGGAATATATTCGGCGGATTAATCGTTGCTATATTTAATACTTTTTCACTCAATAATTATACATTTCAGGTAAATTTTTTTCAACCCCTGGAGTTTTTTTTGTCCTCGAATTTTTTTTTCTTGGCAAACTTTTTTTGCGCGTCGGTGGTACCACTCAACGTGGCTACATAAGACGCGGCGTTATTGCCATCGTATTTATACGATCCCTGAAATCCTTGCGACAGGATTTGTAAGAAAAATTAACTCATTTATAAAGGTATGTTTTTGAAACTTTCTATTTGTTCCAAAGTCGTTCTATGGCATGGTTTTCCCTTAGGAAACGCCAGAGCACATGGTGCTGGTACAATTTATCCGTGTGGCCATCGACGCATCCGGGGCAGGATCATCTATAGAATTGTGAATCTCCTATTACTACGTTACTTAATTATCAACTTTGAATTGTTGAATTTTCTGCGGCGGTTTCCAGAAGGATTTAATTAAAGAAACTCCATGAAATCTACCTATTGGAAAGTGTTGTACTTTTTTTGTGATTTGTTTTGTGGACGGACGCTAGTCCACTCATCAAGAAGAATATTCTTCTGCTAAGGCCACGTGCGGCTGACGCAGTCCCGCACCCTAATTCCGGATTTTTCATTGTTGCCTGGAGATTTGTTCCTCGAGGAAGCGGCGTGTTATTGCTGGTAGCATACCTCACCCTTCCGCATACTTTCTCGCAGACGACGTGGAATTCGTGAAGCATTTATTGCACCGTCCTGACGCCACGGTTGCAGAACTTCTTCCATTATATCTTCGGTCAGGTTGTACGGTTTCTGAAGCACCACCTGCGGTGCCAAGAAAGCCCACCTGCGGGCACCTACACTTGATATATTGACCTCTACTGTGAGCAGGAGATCTTTAAGATCGTTCATCACCACATAACCATCTGTTTGGACCATTGTTCCTCAGATTGGTTATATCATCAGTTACTTCTGTCCTATAGACACCACGCGCGGTGTACTCACCAAGCGCCCTTCAGCACTGTTGCGGATCCGCATTGGATTTGGACGCTCATGCCTCCAATCTAGCGATACGTTTGCATCCCTACAACTGGAGTCACGCTTTGGTCTTCTTCAAGTCAACTAGCTTCATCAGTTCGAGTCTTTATTATCAACATTAAGGATATAAAGGAGTGCGATTACAAAATCCATCTCAACAACCAAAAACAAAAGACACTTGAGTATTACTTTTCAATTTACTTTATTATTAGTATATATGTATGATAGAAGTATTCTTATGGATATATAAAAGTGCTAGTTAAATTTTGATCCTTGAAATAATATAAAAGATAATCTTTAGACGTATTTACCTAATATTAACGCGGTTAACTTTTTTTTTTGCTGCCTACATTAACGTTAAATTATTTGCTTGTGCTAAATGATATGAAAAATTACGATTTTTTTTTGAATATTAAATACTTACCTTCGCGATAATTTTTCTTGAACTTCGAACAAAAATTTTTGAAATATTTTTGAAATCAATCACAGATAGTCTGGTAACTATCTAACAATTATCTTCGTCCTTTAGTGTAGTATGTTTTGTGAATTTGTGTTTTCCTTACTTTGGTTTGTCCAGATACTCAATTGGCAACCAACCCCAGAGTCACTAAGACTCCTTACGCCAATTATCAACTATCTTGCTAGGGATACAAACTCCCTACCTCGCTGTATAGCTGGGGAACTGCATCTTGTAAATACATGATATCAAGTTGCAACCATAATAAATCATAAAGTTAAATTTTGAAAAATACAGATAAATATTTTTGAAAATACGATATTTGATAGGAGCAGTGCACTTCTTCATCTAGGTATTTAAGATTTTTAAACTATATTGATTTTTGAAACATATTTAACTATATTGTATTTATTGATATCATATACGAACTGTATATGCATTTATTTCCAACTTTTACTTTTCAGCGACCCTCCCTGATATTGGCCTGAATAATTTTCGATCCTGTAATAGTTTATATTTCTATACGGTATTCATATTTCCTTCCTTAATTGGTATCATAAGAAACATTGTTGTTTTCTAGTGCACTTTACGTGCATATCCTTTCCTCACTTGTATGTTATTTTGAATTGTTTGCAATTCACTCTACCCATTGGATTTGCTTCCATTGAGTTTTCACTTATTCTTTTTATTTCAATTAGTATGATACTATTTGCCATCTTGTTATGGTTTTGTTTGTGTGGTATACCTACCTGATGCCAACAAACCACCTTGTGTGATGTTTATTACTGGTAACCTTCTCGGTTACAATATACTTTTTCCAGGTAATCTTACCTGAAACGTTTTTGTATTCAGCCCTTCGTTGGCTTTGGAATTCGTTTATGACTTTACGTTATCCTGTGCTAATACACTACCTGTGTTTACACTTAACAATCTATTATACGTACCAACAGTTAATAATAGATATTATTTTTGTTGATTTTTTGTTGTGTTTGTTGTATGTTTTGATTTAGGTCAAACGGAAGTAACGATTTATGACTTCGTTATTCCCGCCTATTGTTAGTAAATTATATATGACTTAATTTGAGATATCTTATCTAGTGTTGACTACGATTTCGTTGCGGTTGAGAATCTCGAATTGAAACTCGTTATACATTCGGTAAATTCCTTTCGGAATCGGTTTACTTTAACATAATTACAATATTGACAGCATTTACAAGCCGCTGTGACCTAATTGTTTTACTTTGTATTAAATTTGTTTCGTTGTCGTGATACTTTTCTTTTTGTATGCGTGATTATCTTTAGTATTAGTATTAATTTTACTTAACTTGAATTTTAAAAGATTATCGACCATTTCACCTTTTTGATTTTTACTTAATTCATTACCCTTCCGGTATTTCAATTCGGTAATAACAAGATTGAATCTTGATTATCGATTTATAGATTGATAACTTTACTTTTGGAATCGGTTGTTAAATTCGGTCGAATAAAATATTAAGAATTTTGACTTAAATATATATATTAATTATTTAGGACATACTTATCTTGTTAGTATTAAGAATATAATAAATAAATTTTTGTATGATTATAGAAATTGAAACTTTTCTTGCAGTCTTCATTTATTAAGTTGATTTTGATGCAGACTTTCCTTCAGACTTCTTTTCTATGAGTTATAGAAATTTAGTTAATATGGAATAGGTTATTTAGGTCCGAAGGGGGTTGTACAGAACTCTCTCTCTCCTTCACATATTCATGAACGGTGGAACATTTTTGGTATAGGATGTTTGGGTTAGTTTAGTTAAGATTAGTGTATAATGGTGATTTAGTAATGTAGGTCAGGCTTGACCTACATTCATGTTAAGGGGCTTCTTAATAATATTCCTTTTTCTGTCATAAAGAAGCCATGGTTCGAAGAGGGAGTTGATCCTCTTCGGAAATGGGTGGGTTAAGAGACAGGGGTTGTCGTCTACACCTTTGACAACCCGACCTTAGGTCAGACACTTCGCTCCTGCACTCTACGTAATAGTTGAGCATGGTAGAGACGAGGGTATAGACAGCTCTAGATGTCTTCTAACATCCAAAGACATCATAGTAGAAACTATTTAGTGTGGTCAATGTTATTTGTGGTGAAGAGAATTTTTCTACTCGGAACTCCATAGAAGTGCAGGTTAACTATTTTCTCAATCAATCAAAATATCAATACGCCTACGGGGGTGTCTCAGACTAAGTGAGTCTGAGAGAAATAGACATTCGCATCTTAATGGACAAAGTATCTTGTGCCACAGGCCTTAGTCTTTTAGAAAGAAAGGGATATATTAACATCCGTATCCAGATATGCAGGGTAAAAACTTGTAGCACCGTCGCGATCCCACAGCAAGGACTCACCTCCCTTCTGCTCTTGAGTGGAGCGGGGCAATGCTGCATATCGACGCGGTGGTCGATCAGCGACAACCTCAATTTGCCTCTCGGGTCAATGCCTTCCAGTGCGTGTAGCGGACTGAAGGGTAGTACGGGGAAGGGGAATTGAGGATTTAGAAATTCGACTTACTAATTATATTTTTTTCTTCTGTACCAACCGAGTTCGTGAGGGACAAGAGATTCTGCTTATGTCATTTCCCATGACACATGAAGGCAGTAGGTCTTTGTGACTGGCGAGGTTTAGGGATACCGGAATCTTGTTTCCCTCCGCGAACACTACAGTGATTGGGTCGGCTTCGGATCTTTTGAGTGTGGTAGTGGTCTCGTGGGGAATAAATTCTGTTTCCGCGTGGATCTTCGGTATGAGTTTTCTTTTGAAGTTTAAGATAAAGTCTCTGGTGAGTTTAGTTTTGAGCATGTGTTGAATAATTTTAGGTATTGCAGGTCATCGAAGCTACCAATTAAAAATAATAATAAATTATCCACCCGCATTCTGGTTTCCTCTGGTTGTTACAAATCTAGTTCTGAGGTGATCGGCATGGTAAGTTTTATGTTCTAAGGGATGTAGGTTTTGTTCTGTGTGCGGACCTATCTCTCTTACTAATCGTGTCTATGGTATTTGGGTGTATTGGTGTGTATGTTCCCATTCGTGGTGGAACTTTGCAGAATGCGTAATCGTTGTGTATGTATACACCTTGATACCTATGTGGTCCTGTCATACAACTATAAGAGAAGCGTAAAAACCGGAATGCTGTGGTGGATAAGTCTGTGTATGGAGAAAAAAGAGGCCAAGGATTTGCATGATGAGGATATACCTAGTAGAGACATGGTGTCTGTTGGAGGTGATGGTATGGGCACTGTATTCTACTACCAACACCAGGGGATATTGTAGTTGGAGCACGGTCTGGCGGTAGGGTTACTCTATAGGACTATTTGTATGTTGGTCTTATGGTTTGATGCCCTCTACCGGGTGGTCGTGTCAACATGAATACACAATCGTCATCATGCATGTCAATAGCAATGAGGATGTATATCCTTATTAATTAGCTATTGACGGAATTGCTGACGCATTAGTGTCGCCTGTCTAATGTAAGATATACCAAAATTATATTATTTTTATTTCTTTGGGTATTCTTTCATTTGGGCTTCACTCTGTGCGTTTTTGGAGATCAGTAATTCCGTCACTTTTTGTTTTGTTTAATTTTTTCTACGTTACATACTCATAAAAAGCTGAAAGAAAATCTGCATAAATCCAACTTAATAAGTGAAGACTGCAGAAAGTTTCATTTATTATAATCATACAAAAAATTTTATTAGATATATTCTTAATACTAACAGGATTACTTTCTAAATACTTATGTTCTATTAGAAAATATATTTAAATCAAAAATTTCAACCGTTATCAAAATAATTACAAAAGTAAATTTATCAATTAAGTGTTCGATATTCAAGAATCAATCTTGATAATATGGTTATTCTTATACCAGAAGGGTAATGTGATTAAGTAGATCTCATTAATTAAAATGGTCAAAAATCTTTTTTTTTTTTTTTTTTAAATTCAAGAAAATATGCTTAATTACTATTTCTATTCACGCGTACAAAAAGTAGATCACGACAATGAAACACTCAATATCAAAACAAAGTAAAACAATTAGGACACAGCAGCTTGTTAATGCTGTTAAAATTGTAATATCTTTAAGTAAAATAAATTCGAAAAGAATTTACAGAACGTATACCGAAATCAATGAAAATTTCCAAAGAAATACGCGACCGCAACTAAATTGTAGTCAAAACAATACAAGATATCTCAGGTTAGTAACGTTATTACCTACGATAGGCGTGAAGGGCGGAGTCATAAACCGTCACTTCCGTCTGACCTAATCCACAACAGACAACAATCACAACAAAGGATCACCGATATATCTATCATTAACTTCCTACAAAGAGGTTCTTGAAAGAATAATAGATAGATAAGTGAGAACACAGGTAGTATATCAACACCTTGTGACGTAAAGTCAAAACGATTCCAAAGCCGACGAAGGGCTGATGGGAAAACACGTCTCAGGTAAGAATACAAGTAAAGAGTATATTGTAACCGATAAGGTTAACAATTATTAACATCATAAAAGGAGGTTTGTTGACATCAGGAAGGTATACCACACAAACAAAACCATGACAAGATGGCAAATAGTACAATAATAATCGAATTATAATGTAAAAAGTGAGGAGACCACAAGGGAAGCAAACCCAATGTGTGGAGTGAATTGCAAACAATTCAGAAAGACAAATGAGGAAGGATAAACACTTAATATTGGTACTTGAAACAAAGGTTTCGTAAGATACCAACAAGGATGATAAGGATAAATGATGAATAGTAGAAATGACTATATCAAAACTGAAGGAACAAAATTCAGGCCAATATCAGGGAGGGTCGCTGAAAGGTAAAAGTTGGACATAAATGCATATACAGTTCGCATATGATATCAATAATGCAATATAGTTAAATATGTTTTAGAAATCAATATAGTTTTAAAAACCTTAAATACCGAGACGAAGAAGTGCACTAATATTGTATTTTGAAAAGTTTCTCTGTATATTCAAATTAATTATTTATTTGTTATATTGTTGCAACTTGATATCACGAATTTTCAAGATGCAATTTACCAGCTATACAGCGGGGTGGGGAGTTTATATCCCTAGCAAGATAGTCGACGATTGGCGTGAGGAGTCTTAGTGACTCTGGAGTTGGCTGCCAATTGAAAACTTGGACAAACAAGTATAGAAAACACAATTTCACATAACATACTACACTAAAGGACGAAGACAAATGATAGATAGTTTCCAGACTATCTGTTATTGTATTTTTTTAAAAGGGTTAGCAATAAATTTCAAAATCTGCCAAAAATTATTATTTCTTTCTCGTAGCAAAAATTTCGCGACTGTAAACTCTTAAAAATTCAAATTCCATTTCTTCTTTTGGATTCTATATCAAATCTCGTTTTAAATTAACGTTATCGTAGCAAATGTAAATAAAATTGAGCGCGAGGATATGTTGTTTTAAATGTTTCAAAACCGCTTCTTTTCTAAGTTATTTAGTGGATTATTTTAGCACAATTCAAACGAATATATACATATATATAACTATAGCGTCTACCATAATGATAATATAACATATAAGCAAAATTTAAAAGCGGTACTTAAGTGATTGAGTGATTTTGTAGAGATGGTTGTAGTTAAACACAGGTTACTCCTTTATATCCTTGATGATATTGAATAATTTTCATACAGATCAACTCGAACTAATATCTTGATGATTTGATGATGACTAACAGCGTGGCGCCAGATGTAGGTAAGGATGCTATACGGTTTGCCGAATCGGAACAATATGTCCGGATCCAAAGCTGATCCGCAACAGAGCTGAGGCGCGCTGGTGCTTACACCGCGCGTGGTGTCTATAAGTACCTGTCCAAGTGGATGTCCACTCAGAGAAACAAAGTCCAAATAGATGATATACTGCTGGATGGATCTATTAGATCTCCTGCCTGCAGATTTGAACGATATACGAGTAGTATGTGCCCGCAGGTGGGCTATCCTGGCACCGCAGGTGGTGCTTCAGAATTAGCATACACAAACGTTCGTTGTAGGAAATGCTGATGATTGCTACCGTGGCGTCAGGACGGAGCAATCCTAAAAATCTTGATCCAACGTCGTAGAAAATCACAAAATCTGGAAGGGTGAGGTGAAATATGCCGTTTGCCGTACGTGGCTTCAGACATGAATCGCACGTCGATCGTATGGAGGATACCAGATCCAATGTCACTCAAATTACACAAATTTCACACACAATGTATCCTTCTGTATCTTTTATTAAATCGATGAGTCTTTATTTCCAGGTTTACAAGTTGAATCCGTGCATAAGACACCATTCAAATCGGGGACGGGGAGGATGTGAGTTCTTTAAGAAACCTCAATCGTACGTGGGCGTCGCCGTCGGTGGCGTCCGGGTAATGCAATGCAAATTGCACGTGCTCGGGCGTCTTTACCTAACAGAGAAACGCACCCGTATAAAAAAAAAACCACAAAATTTGAAGAAAATTTGCGAAGACTCACCAGATTTAATATTTAGTTTTCACTATAATTTCTATGATGTTCTTTTTTATGATGCTCCTTAAAGAGATAAATATGCGTTGGCGTCGTGGCTGGGCACCATGTGATAGCCACCGACGACGCACAAAATTTTCCACCCGGAAAATTGCCAAAAATGTGCACCAAATGCGTGCTGAAACATATAAACTCCTATCAAACACTGAATAAATGATGAGCTGGAGATTCTTCATTGAATATATTCAATGAAAATTCTCACCACATCGAAATATATTTTACATACCTTTTATAAGATTGAATCCACCCGAAAATTAAATGGCTTGCCACACCGAAAAAGAACACTTATTAGATTTTTTTATATTACTGACTTGTTTGGCTGGCTGGCTAAAAATGAAATGGAATGAGGGATGATCTCATTCATTTCTCTATGTCTAGACACTTGAAGTTGGTTGCGTTTACATATAGCAGTAGTAGGGAAATTTCTCTATGGCCATAGGCCTGTTCGTAGAGTAGGATAATTTCTTACTACAACCAATGTCGTTCATACATAGATGTCACCACCGTCAAGGAACTTGGATGACTAGCAAAAGAAGTGGAGGTTAGTTTCCAATTGTCAACACGTCCTGTGTCAACATTTCCATCACGTAAAAGAGATGTTGTGGACACAGAGACAGAAGATAAATCCCATGATTTGTAGTACTTGACATACCATTGGTTACTCATAACAACTTCACTTGGACATTTCATCCCATTGCAAAAAGACTGTATGGTGAGTGTTAACGCCACCTGCCGGCAGATAATGAACATTAACTACTCTATGTCTACCCTGCAATTATTCAATCCACCACACATGTGCATTTTTGCAAACTTAAATTTAACTTAACCTTTAAATTACATTTTTCCTTGGTGCCATTTCTTTGTTAAACTTCTTTTGTGAAAGATTAAAATTCCTTTGTTATCGCACTTATATCGTGCTTATTTTATTTGTTAACCAAGGTAAATACAAAGAAAATAATGTTAATGAATTATTTTTTTTCTCTAAATAAAACTAAATAAAATTGCAGAATTTTTTAAGCCGCATACAAAAAAAAAAAACAACAGCGTTTTATTTTACGGCTGTAAAAAACTTGGTCTCAACAATCTTAAAAAATTCTTGTTATGCCATTATGGAAAACGGGAAAACACCAAATGCGATGTCATCACCATTGGAAAAGCATAGCTGCAAGCTTTGTCCTGAGCCCGACATACCAGAAATGGTAGCGTGTGACAAATGCGATGCCTGGTTCCATTTCCAATGCGTCAATGTAGATTCTGCAGTGAACGACGTGAGTTGGATCTGCGAAGCCTGTCGACATCCTACAATCCAAAATTCACAACCACCTGCACGTCCTATCAGCCCCATAGAAAATGCCAAGTCCAAATCATCAAAGTCCCACAAACGCAGAGATCTGCTTATTCAAAGACTCGAAGAAGAAAGGCAATTGCGTGAAGAGAATACTCTACGATACTTGTCAGAGAAGTACAAAATTCTGGCAGCGTGTAGCAGTTCGGATGAGGATCCAGACAAAAGTATTGAAGGTAAGTCGGTAGACCGTAGCCAATTAACACAAACGTGGGTAGAGCAAAATAAAAAAATTGCACCAGAAACTAACCCCATTCATAAACAACCACCCCTTGAACCTGTTTTTATGCCTCAAAGGCAGCCTGACCCATGCAACCTCAAACGTTTTGAAAGTCAACCATCACAAATTCGAACCCGAGTGCCAGCTGAAACTGAAACCTTGAATCCTAATGTTCGACCAGAGATTCCGTCCTCAAGTTTACAAAATAAACAGGTCAATTTACTTTCACCATCTCAGTTAGCAGCACGACAAGCGATATCGAAAGATTTACCATTGTTCAATGGACATCCGGAAGAGTGGCCGATTTTCATTAGCTCTTTTGATTACAGCACTAGCATTGCTGGGTATACGCATGCTGAAAACTTGATGCGCTTACAGAAATGCCTACGTGGTACTGCGCTTGAAGCGGTAAAGAACCGGCTTTTGCTGCCAACGATGGTACCAGATATTATAAAAACACTTCGTATGCGATTCGGTAGACCAGAGCACATACTTCACGCCATGATTGCCAAAGCTAAGAACCAAGCACCTCCAAAGGCCGAACGGATGGAAACGCTTATTGAATACGCGCTTGCAATTCAAAACGTGTGTGCTACAATGGAAGCATCGCATATGACAGCCCATTTGAACAATCCCACACTTCTTAAGGAATTTGTTGACAAACTAACACCGCACCTTCTTTTGAACTGGGCCATATTCTCGAAGGATTTGCAACAACCAACACTTCCGGAATTCTCCAATTGGTTAAGTGAAATTGCCGAAGCTGCCTGTTCTGTCACCACGCCAAACGTGAAGCAAACTTATGAAAAAAGAGACAGACGTAGTAATGGCTTGTATACTCACGATGCGGTTGAAGTTCCATCAAACAACTATCGCAACAATAATGCGCCAAGGAAGTGTTATGTTTGCAGCAATAATCATGCGCTTGATGTGTGCAACGAATTTAAGCAAAGCGAACGATCTGAGAGGTGGAACGTTGTCAGAAAAAACAATTTATGCCCTACATGCTTGATAAGACACCCACACTCTCGATGCCGAAGAACAACATTGTGTGGAATAGATGGTTGTGCATTGAAACATCATCCACTTTTACACAAAAATGCAGGTGCTTCTAGTGCAAGAGGTTGTTCCACGCTACAGCAACCTGGTTATTCAACTTTGGGATGTCATTCTGATCGGAATGATAATAATTATATGAAGAATGTACTATTTAGTATTTTACCGGTGACACTGTACGGGAACAATAAATCTATAGAAACCTTTGCATTCTTAGATGGAGGTTCGTCTCTGATATTGGTAGATGAAGAGCTTGCTAATGACCTTAATCTCCCTGGTAAGTCAGAGAAGCTTTGCTTAAGGTGGACCTCCGAAACTACACGCGTTGAAGAGAACTCAAGAATAGTCGCTCTAGGTATTTCAGGATGCAATGAAGGATGCCAAAAATATACTCTTTGGAACGCCCGAACAATACGGAATTTGGGTTTACCAACACAATCCGTCTCAAGTTTTATTCTTAAAAATCGATATCCATACTTAAAGGGCTTGCCCATTCCTTCGTACCAATGGGCACAACCAAGAATTCTTATTGGCATGGATAACTGGAAGCTTGGGGTTCCAATAAAAGTATTTGAAGGGAATTGGTCCGAACCGATGGCAACAAAAACGCGGTTAGGATGGTGCGTTCATGGACCTGAAAAAGAAAACGGAAATCAAAATTTAAAATATGCTTTAAATATTTATCAAAACCAAAATGATACAGATCTCCACCAACTTGTAGAAAATTTCTTTTCAATCAAAAACATGGGTGTACGTATTCCAACCCAGCAAATGATATCGACAGAAGAGAAAAGGGCTCTTAGCATTCTTGAAGATACTTGTGTTCGCGTCGGAAAACAATTTGAAGTCGGCCTGCTCTGGAAGTTTGATAAATTTATTATGCCTGACAGCTATCGCATGGCATTTCAACGCTTTCAACTACTAGATCGAAAGATTCAGAGGGATGTTCAGTTAAGTAGAAATTTAAATGAACAAATTTATAATTTGGTGGCGAAAGGGTATGCTAAAAAATTATCTGCGGAGGAGTTAAATGTAAAAGGTCATGTCTGGTATTTGCCAATCTTTATAGTTCGGAATCCAAATAAGCCTGCTAAGGTTAGATTAGTATGGGACGCAGCTGCCAAATGTAATGGTGTGTCTCTCAACGACTTCCTATTGAAAGGACCTGACCAGTTAGTCCCAATCACATCTGTTTTATACGGTTTTCGTTGCGGAAGATTTGCAGTCTGTGGTGACATAGCTGAAATGTTTCATCAAGTGCGGGTGCGTGAGCCAGACAGGTCTGTGCAGCGTTTTTTGTGGAGAGATGAAAATAATAAAGGAGAACCCAGTGTATACGAGATGCAAGCCTTGACATTCGGTGCAACGTGTTCTCCGTGTATTGCTCACTACGTAAAAAATCAAAATGCTATGAGTTTCACAAGCAGCAAACCAAGAGCAGTCAAGGCAATACTGCAGCATCATTATGTGGATGACTTCATAGACAGCACGGACACCATAGATGAAGCTATCCAACTGGCAAAAGACGTCAAGTATATCCATGCAAATGCAGGATTTCATATAAGAAACTGGATGTCCAACTCAACGATTATTCTGAACGCGCTACAGGAAGAAGGAGAGAAGTCACATACTAGCAAAGCCTTTGGGATGAATGACACTGCCCTGGCAGTAACGGAAAAAGTTTTGGGCATGCATTGGAATACTTCCTCTGATACGTTTACTTACGTTTTAAATTTTAGTAACCTAAATCTAAAAGTACTTTCCGAGAAAAAAGTACCAACGAAACGAGAAGTTCTTAAGATTTTAATGTCGATTTTCGATCCGATGGGATTCCTATCCCATTTTCTAGTGTTCGTGAAAATTCTTCTACAAGATGTTTGGAGAATCGAGTTAGACTGGGATGAGGAACTACCTATGCCATTATACGAAAGATGGTTACGATGGCAGATGTTGCTGCCTAGAGTAACTGAGCTACACATTCCACGATGTTATTCCTTGAACTTAACCCAAACAGGAACTTCCATCCAATTACATACATTTGTAGATGCCAGCGAAAACGCTTACGCTGCGGTGTCGTATTTTCGATTTGAGCATGGAAACACGGTAGAAACAACTATAGTAAGTGCGAAAACCAAAGTAGCTCCTCGACGACCATTGTCCATTCCTAGGCTTGAGCTACAAGCAGCTGTACTTGGAGTACGGCTTATGAACTCTGTTTGTAACGCACATAGTTTCGCAATCAGTCAAAGATTTTTATGGTCTGACTCAAAGACTGTGCTTTCTTGGCTTCGTACTGATCCTCGAAATTTCCAGCAGTTTGTAATGTACCGAGTAGGCGAGATCTTGGAATCGTCGAACATTTTGGATTGGAAATGGATTCCTTCGAAATTAAATGTTGCAGATAAAGCAACAAAATGGAATTCCGAGCCCGGGTGGGATGTAGCAGATGAATGGTTTAGAGGTCCTGCTTTTCTCAAAAAAACCTCAATTGAATGGCCGCAAATACCATCAATCCAAATTACTGACAAGACCGAGTTTCGACCCCATCTGCTACAAATCAACGAAACCCAGGTTGCAATCAAGTTGATTGATGATAATCGTTTTGGCACCTGGAGACATTTGTGGCGATCTTTGTCGTACGTCTTTATGTACATAGAGAAATTAAAGTTTAATGCAAAGAGACGTAAACTTAAAGAAATTGAGGCAGTTAATCTTATTGAAGCTACATATAAATGCTATGACTCTGAAATAAAACATGTTGTTCTATCATCTGAATCAATCAGAAAATCTCAAACGCTTCTTTATCGACAATCCCAATCAGATTTTTATTTTGAAGAAATAAATATTATAAAAAAAAGTATTGGAAGAACACCCTTTATTTCAAAAAGTAGTACCCTTTGTAAGCTCTCTCCTTTCTTGGATGAGAATGGAGTATTGAGAATGCAGGGGCGAACTGCCTTCGCGGACTTCGTCACAATGGATTGCAAGAACCCTATTATTCTGCCAAAGTCACACTATATTACTTACTTGATAGTGGACGATTACCATCTCAAATACCATCATTTGAATCATGAGACTGTTCTGAATGAAGTACGACAGAAATTTTACATTTCAAAGCTGAGAGTACTGTTGAAATCCGTAAGAAAAGGCTGTCAATTTTGTAAAATTCAAAGAGCTTGTCCACGAATTCCAGAAATGGCAAATTTAACAAAGGCAAGGCTTGGAGCATTTTTTAAACCTTTCTCATTTGTTGGAGTGGACTTCTTCGGTCCAATTAATGTCACCGTTGGAAGGAGAAACGAGAAAAGATGGGGTGCAGTATTCACTTGCCTTACTATAAGGGCAATATATATAGAGGTCGCTCATAATTTAACTACAGATTCCTTCATCATGTGTCTAAGAAATTTCACCGCGCGTCGTGGGTCACCTCTGGAAATATATAGTGACAATGGCACAAATTTTCGAGGTGCAGAAAAAGTGCTCCGAGAAGAGCTGAAGAATGTTGACTTGGGTCAGGTTGCTAATGAGTTCATGACAGCAGAATTAAAGTGGAAGTTTAACCCGCCGTCAGCTCCCCACATGGGTGGTGCATGGGAGAGGCTGGTACGATCAATTAAAACCGTACTTTACCAAATACTTTCTTCAAGAAAAGTTGGAGATGAAACCTTACGAAGTGCACTAATTGAGGTTGAGCACGTTATAAATTCAAGGCCTTTAACTTTTGTATCACTAGAATCAGCTGATGACGAGGCATTAACGCCTAACCATTTCCTTCTTGGTACATTAAATGGATCAAAACCACCCTGCAATCCACAAAATATGGATCTCAGAAAGAGCTGGAAGCAATCACAAATGTTGGCTGATCTTTTTTGGAATAAGTGGGTGAAAGCTTTTCTGCCAACGTTAAATCGAAGATCCAAATGGTACAAGAAGGTTAAACCACTTGCGAAGGATGATTTAGTTGTCATTGTTGACAACGATCTGCCAAGGAACTGCTGGCCAAAGGGGCGTGTTGTGGATGTGGTCATTCTGAAAGATGGACAGGTACGACGAGCAAAAGTTCAAACGATGTCAGGTCTGTACGAGCGACCTGCAATTAAATTGGCTGTCTTGGACGTTACCGGTATAAAGCAAGGAAGTAAGACAGATGCAGATTGCAGTCAGCTTACTGGGGGCGGAATGTTAACGCCACCTGCCGGCAGATAATGAACATTAACTACTCTATGTCTACGCTGCAATTATTCAATCCACCACACATGTGCATTTTTGCAAACTTAAATTTAACTTAACCTTTAAATTACATTTTTCCTTGGTGCCATTTCTTTGTTAAACTTCTTTTGTGAAAGATTAAAATTCCTTTGTTATCGCACTTATATCGTGCTTATTTTATTTGTTAACCAAGGTAAATACAAAGAAAATAATGTTAATGAATTATTTTTTTTCTCTAAATAAAACTAAATAAAATTGCAGAATTTTTTAAGCCGCATACAAAAAAAAAAAACAACAGCGTTTTATTTTACGGCTGTAAAAAACTTGGTCTCAACAGTGAGTAATAGATTCATTTGAGGTTTCAACAACCTACGAATCGAGCCTTGCCATGTGGAATTTCACCACCGAAATGACATCTACCATGGGTTAAGTGTTATACCATTCGTATTCACCACCAAATCGGCCTGGTGAATAACGCACTAACACTGACACATCAAGCAGAAACAATTCTCCGCTTCAACGCACACTGACATTTATGGAGCGAGTATCTATTTGGACGTAAACATCGTCGGGTAATTTTTCTAAAAGGGATCAAATACAGGATGTAAGCTATCAGCAAAAATGACAATTCAATTAAAAATGATCCGTGAAGGAAATTATTCTGTCAGGAACATTTGCGAAAAAGGGAACAAATATGACAAGGGGAAATTCTCTGAAAGAGGGAATTATTCCAACCGGAAATTGTCTAAGTGTGAATTTGAAGATCGGTAATACTGGATAAACGCCATCTAGTGAGTAGAGTGGACATGAGATGTAAATACTCTGACGCTTTAGGCGAGGACCAAATGTCTTGGGTGTATTCACACTGAATTTAGAACTGTCAAAATATTTTCCCTACAAGAGTGAGATATATTATATGTGATGACTGTATGAGGTATATAGAAAATGTTTATTCAATGATTAAAGAAATGCATGACACTGTGAAAAGAAACAATAATTATTTGAAAAAATATAAAGAAGAATTTGAGGATTCCTTGAGAAAAAATGAAATTGAGATAAAAGGTTTGCCTCGCAAACTTTATTTTATTTGTAAATATGTATACCAAAAACCTATTTGTAATTTATATATTTTATACATAAGCCTTAAGCCCTGGTAGCTATAGTGCTGTTAATTTTATATTATACTATACATTTATGTAGAGTTTAATAAATTGTAATAATAATAATAAATCCATGGAAGTCGCACAACAGGCTTGTGAAAAAAAAGTTAGCAAAGTTAATATTATAAGCGAATCCTTACAAAATCAGAGTGAAAGAATCAGTGATGGTGTCAACAAAATTGCAACAGTTTCAGATTCAATAAAAGACATACAAAAACAAATAACACAAAACAATGAAATAAAAAGTAACGATCATATGAAAAAAAGTGTACAGCATGTAGCTAAGTCTGTTAACGCACTCACGCACGAAATAAAAAAAAAATAATAAGAATTGCAACCCAATAAATCAAAACAAAGAACAAAAATCATACAGTGATATTCTGAAGAAATATGAATCATCTCTCCTTGTAGGGAAAACTTTGTCACCGCAACTACTGGTGTCACCTTGCGGTAATTTCAAGCAACTTTACTTGTTCAATCCTCCTAATTACATTTCCCTCCGAAAAATGGGGAATTTCAAAAATTTTCGAATAATCCATCGTTACACTTTCTCCCCACCAGGAGACGGAATTTGGAGAGCAATTTTCCAATTCCAGAACATTTTTCCTTGTAGTACTGAACTCAGCCTGAAATATAAAATCCTAAGAGGAAAATATTTCTACAGGGCTCAGACGCACTCGTTCCAGCACAGTCTATCACCATGATACAACTAATAAAGATATGGTATTGCGCATGGTGCAAACAAAACGTCAAACTCCCGGGTGTTCTTATGACGTAGAGCACATAGGGTAGAGCGAAACAAAAAAGTTAAACGGGAAGGCGAAAACGAGAAGGCAGGTGGTCTTATGACGAGGTGCGCAGAACAAATCAAAAATTAAAATTGCTAGGCGTTATCTCTAGTAGTTGTATCATGGTCTATCACTATGTGATTATGAGTAATAGGAGTATGGCTGCCGAACACTTCCGGCACTTCCGTTTTTCCTTTGATAAAACCATCCGTACAACTAGACGCTTCTTTCCATCTCCTTTCTGCGACTCTTCTGATTTCTTCTGGAATTCCACTGGAATACAAAGACAAAATGCATGTCCAGTGCCAGAATAGGAACCCGTTCCGAACAAACATAAGATTAGGGTCTGTTTGACGAAAACAGATTTACTTTGTGTTTGACAGATCGTGTCAGTTAACTAATGTATTGTCCATGTTCATCGTGTATTCAATAGGAATCATGATTTATATGTGCTCCACAGTCATCTAACAAAACATCTCTTATTCCATGTGGACAATCAAAGGTCAGTTATATCTCACACACATCTTGACTGACAGTGGGATATAACCATATTTTGTTGTTAACTCACCAAAATAAGAACTTAACGTCATGTCCATAATAATAACTGGGGTAGTAGTCAGATGTGTCAGTTTAGAACCGATTTCCATCGGAAAATACGTCAAACGTCAAAATTTGACGTTGACGAAATTATTTACATATCGATGAAAATGTGGCACAGAATTGTTTAATAATCCCTGTTATACATTAAAGAATTGAAACAAAGTGACAGGACATAATAGATTTCGTCATTTGACATGTTTTACTCACACATCTAATTGTCAGTGTGAAGTGGCTTTATTAATGCCACCAAACACTAAGCACACATCGTAATGTTAACAAAGTAGAACGCTACCCTATTGTTGACAAAAAGAACGCGGCAAGAAAAACGTTCAGCAATTACTTTTCATCACGGAGCAAGAAGATACAGACCGCCAACTCACCATATTATGGTCTCTCTTTTTGCCATCAAGCTAAAAATCAGCTGATATGCCAATTATTTTGAGAGTGTGACGCTCTCCCTTGCGTTAAAACCCATTTAGCAAACACACCTAAAAAATAAATGGCATACGCAGGTAAAGCTGCCATTACAAAATGCACAGAGAGAGATGTACACGTATTCACAGACTGAAAAAAATATTTCGAGGGTGTTTGTGGCAAGAGGAGTACGAGTTGGCGGGCTGTATATGGTCTGTGCTTTTCATTGGAAACCAAACATAAGCGTGGCCATATACATATTATATATGGACTGCTAGTCGAATTTAGTTTCCATACAAATGCTGCTCAAAATCGATACCTTCGTATCGCGAAACTCAATTACAGAGGCGAATAGGAATACTAATATCCATCATATTTTTCATGATGCCGATGTCATTTTCAATGCAAAAATGTCAATCACTAAGTACTGTATAGTATGTCTATTGTCTATGGCAAAAATCAATTTACTTATTTTATTTTATTTATATTTAAATTTATATTTCTCATTATGTTTGTTCAAGTATATTCCCCGCTGTAATTCAGTGGCGCTGTGAGTTATGTTGGAACCAACGTGAAGTTGACAACTAGCAGTCCATATAATAATATATCTATGGGCGTGGCCTAAGGAAATTGTCTGTAGTACGTTCGTTTAATGGATTTGTGTAACAATTATTGTCAACAATGTTTTACTTTTGACGTTCGTAAATTCCGAAATTGTGACAAAGTGTAATATCCGCGTCGTTCGTTTATGCACAATATCCAACTCATCTCCAAGACATGAGTTGAGAATGTTGATCTGTCAAAGCGAGAAAAAAAAGAAAAAAAGAAAAAAAAAGAAATTTGACATTTGACATTTGTGATCCACAAAAGATTCTGAGAACGAGGACGACAACCAAGACGATGGGAGTTCGGATTCACAAAATTCAACCTCATCTCAAGTTGTAAGTAAATAATAATAAAAACTATTTTCCAGCTTTATTTTCATACCATTGCTACGAACTTTCAGGTGTTTCCTCCTCCCAAGCCACCAACTCCAGTTGCAACCCCTCAATCGTCTCAGACGATGACGAGACCGAAAGCGAAGAGGAAAACGTTGTCGAAGCTAACTTGCCAAAAGACACTAATGATAAGAAAACAACTCCAGCCAATGAAGTGAAAAAAATGGATACTGATACCGAAGAGTTCAGCGTTGGAAAATCTCCAAAAAAAGGAATCCAAAGACGATAAATACGCTCACTATGGTTTCTCATTGCCTCCGGAGCCCAAAGGCAAACCAACCGTAGAATTGGTTGATAAGATACAACATCTGTACGATAAGATGGAAACAAGTAACATGGACATGAATCAGATAATCCAAGAGTGGAAAGACTTTCGAAATCCTAGCATCTATGAGAAACTCATTTCGTTCTGCGACATCAATGAATTCGGAACGAACTATCCGCCAGAAATGTATGATCCCTTGAAATGGGGTCAGGAAAGTTTCTACGAGGAACTGGCCAAAGCGAAGAAAGTTGAAGTGACGAAGAAGCAGAAGGAGAAGAAGGATAGTGATAAGATTGAACAAGCCACAGCAGCAGCGAGAAAAGTCCAGGAGGAAGCTAAAAAGAGGTGAGTTTGTTTTTATCACATTGTTTGGTAAAGTTGGTGCTATTGTTTGTTTATTTTGCTTAGAAAATCAAAATGGGATCAACCGGCTCCAGTCAAAACAGCACCACCAGCTTTAACAGCTACAGTTACCGGAACTAAGGGAACGGTGATATTTGCATTTGGGTCGCTTCCCAAGAAAGCTAATGTGTAGATCAGGAAAAATAAAAACAACTTACTTTAGACTAGTATTTGTTTGGAAATTGGGTTGCCAGATTAATCATTGGACAGCTTGCTTTGATTGTTACAACAATACCTCGACCTGTTCTGTGATAAGACAGAAATAGAGCTCCCAAGCGGAATTGGAGATTACGTTTAACTGTGTCGCCCTCTAGTGCGAGTGCCCCAATACTTCCTTTCTTTCAACTAAATACAATACAAACTGAAGATAGCAGCTGCGCCTAGTACCCACTAATTGCAACAGTAATAACTTCCTATTCGTAGTACTAGTTTGTATAGATGAATCACCATAGTGGCCGTCAGCAAGTAGAGTCATGTCTGGAGCCAACAGTTGAAATTGTCAAAGGAATTAAGTCGGGCAGCGCCAATCTTCAAATAGCAATAGCAACATTCTATCTTAAGGCTACCATATTACAGAAGCAATCTACAGCCAATGGCGACATGTGCCGCCTCATAACGGAGGGAATCATCGAGCTGCTAACCTGGTCTAATGACTTGGAAGCCTGCTATAGATCGATTCAAGCAATTGGCAATCTAACAACGACATCGCATGCTCGACTGACAAGCACTCAAGTTATATCAGTTGACTTGGTCATGGATGATACACCCAAATCAAGTCAAATCAAGGCAGGCAATTTTTTCTTAAATGGAGCAGGAATATGAAGTAGCCCGACATACATACATACATTATGCGGGGGGTTGGACTTCGTTTTGGCTCCCAATTGAGGCAGTATTAGATAATAAGTTGTTAAAAATCAATAATGTAAAGAATAAACCTAGAACAGTGTTAAATTAAATAAAAAATGACTTCGTTTGTGTTCCTTAACTCACAAGTACAAAGTATTGTTTTTTCTTTTTTATTTCTTGCGGATTTACATTACATACTGTTAAGATATTAAAAATAAAGAGGATTCATAAAAAAAATTTTGTAAATCTAGATAACAGAAGATAGCGTCCCCTCGACTAAGCTCTCATCATCTTCGATCTTTGGCGCCAGGTAGTAGCGGATGTGTCCTAAATCGGGAATACGATATTCAACTACAAGGGGAACATCTGCTGACATCGACAGCTACACTTGGTTTGACAAAATAGTCGCCTATGTGAATGCGTTCAGGTAGCGGCAAGCAAATGTAAGCGTTACTGGTTCCTGCATTTCAATTGTGACGGCATCTTCTTCCTTGTCAACATTTGATGTTTGTGCCAACTTTACGTTAGCCGATCCAACATTGCCTGAAGCTGAGAATTTGACACCTTCTTTGGTGCAGCAGATGGCCACAGATTCACCGAATTGCGCCAAATCTCTGCAAATGCGAGAAATTCCATTGAAGGCATTCGCACCACACAACTGTATTCAGTTTCTGGAATTCCTAACTGCTCCTGATCTAGATTCATCAGTTTCATCTCATAGTCGGAAACTTTTTCTTGATTCTGTGATTCGAAGATAAAAGTGACTGTGTCGGCGTTGTCCTGAGCCTTAACCGTTACGTTGTCCTCATTGTTTGCACATTTATGGATTTTAGCCATGCTGCCGAGATTCATTCCCATTGAGATGTTTCGGTCACAGCGATATTTGTCAAATCCATCTGAGCAAAGACTAAAAGACACTAAGGAGACGTGGGAATTGTCCATCGCTTGCAGTTGAATTCCAGAATCAGTGCATTCGAAGATTCCTTCATTAAGGAGATCCTTGATGGCATCAAGGACTTTCTTCAGTGTGGTAGCAGAAAGGAGGCGTGCTTCGAACATTTTTGTTGCATAAAGTTACAAAATCAAAACTTGAGGACAGATATAAATAAAGGCACTTTATCTTTTGAACATTTTGTTAATTAAAGTAAAATGTGGTTTCTTAGCTAATAATTGTTTGAGATCAAGACAACTTTCTTGTTGAAAACTATTTCACAAAATTAATAAATGAAAACATCTCGAAAAACGTGAGCTCCATGTGATTTTGGTCGAACTCAAGTGAGATGTTTTGCTTTTTTTATAATAAAATTTCATTTGGCAGAACAACAGAAGTCTTTTTTAAATGAAATTGTTACAATTGTAACAATCTCTAACATGACACTTCAACACTTATTTTTGACATAACAACAATGTGGAGAAAACGAACGCACAACTGTGTCTCTGCCATTAAGATTCCAACCCTCGTAAGTGCAACAACTTCGTAATTCAAGTTGAAATAAAGAAATAGTTTTTTTTATACGCAGCAGGATAAAATCAGTTACATTTTACTTTTTTTGCTCGCGTGTGCTCAACTAAATACTTTTATCCTTAAAAATAAAGGATTAATTCAACTGTGAGGGCAGTCGAAGAATATTAAATTGTGAAAATCACCCTATTAAAGGTAGGTAGGATAATTTTTTTTTTTAATGTCGCCCATGTCCCATGTGCACGACACGGTCATACGTTTTCGTGGTTACGATTCCTTATTCACAAAGGACGTACCACGTATATTAGAAATAGTGATTTTAGAATCTTTTTCTTCTTATTTCCCTAGGGTTCTTGTCTGGGGCAAGGAATTAACCCAGAAATACACAGCCAATCTTATTCCATGGCAAATCTGGGTACTTCAGTTACAACCAGATCTGAAAAAGAACATTAAGGAGTTTGAACTAGGATCAGCAGCATCATCTTTAATTTAAGTCGTATTAAGTGAAGTAGGAGTGTGACGCTACCGTTGCACCTCCGAATCATTTTACGCATTGAAACAACGAGGGATTTCTTCGATCGGCACGGCATCTGAACCACATCGTTCTCTGATATCCGAGTTCAAACCGCATGGTACTCGATCGGATGAAATATATTCGCGATATACATCGCTCCTATATTATTCCTGTTCTGGTACAAATAAAGCCAACTGATTCTAGCTATATTTAAGCTAACCTTCAGGTAACGTTTTTATTAAAAATTTGTGTATTTTATAAAAGCATACGTGCTGGAAAGCACCTACGAATGAAGACGCCAAAGAACGTCCATTTGCGTTCACGACACTTACCTCATCCTGGCATTATTTCGTCGAAAAAATGACGACGCAACTTTTTATATCCACGGACGGTGGAACCACTTCAGAATTTGAGCTGAGCAGAGTTACTATGTGTACATGATTGAAATTATGTATATATATTTATCTGTATATTAAGTGCTATAGTATATGATATTACTTATATGAATTTTGATTTTATGAAGTTTTGTATGTGAATAATTACTTACCTTTACGTAAATTGTTGTCTTATTTGCGTCTTTGTGTAATTGTGACTAGAAGAATATACACTCCGAACAAATAGACCCGGAGTTTTTAGTGCCGAAGAATCTTCTACCCTCAAAACTCCCGTTTATATTTTAGAACCATTAGTTAAACCAGTTGTTAATGCAACAACACCAATACAAAATTTGAATAATAAGAAAAATGAATTGTTAAGAAAACCATTTCATGAAAAACTTAGAAACTATTATGAAGTCCGTAAGCGAATAATGAATTATTCGGAATTGTCTAATCGTATAAGACGTACTCGAATCAGATTTAAGGAGAAAAGACTATTATATAAGAGTATAGCTTCAACGACATTGGAAAGGGAATCAGGAGATCCTCGCCCTTATGTCAACGTTAAGATTTTTGGAGACAAGATATTGGGTCTTTTAGACTCGGGCGCAAGTATCAGTTGCCTTGGCGCTGACGCTTTAACTTACTTGTCCAAGGAAAATATTACAATTAAAAAGGTTAATTCATGCGTTTCAACCGCTGACGGGCAGAAACAACAAATTTGCGGATTAGTTACGACCGACGTTAAGTATAAAGGTGCTACTCACAGCATGAGTTTCTATGTCGTTCCGACTCTAGCACAACAATTATACTTAGGGGTCGATTTTTGGTCAAAATTTAAAATTGCTCCGAATGTAATTTTCAGTTTGTCATTTCAACCAATTAATGAAGTTAAAGAAAAATTAGTCAAACAATGTAAGTTGTCAAATGAAGAGAATTCTAAACTCGAAGAGGTGATACGAAGTTTTCCTTCGTTCACGATAAAGGGTTTAGGCAAAACGGATTGGGTAAAACACGGAATTGATACGGGGGATGCTTCTCCAACCAAGCAAAGGTATTATCCGGTCTTCCCAGTGGTGCTGTCTCTGATAAACACAGAAGTATACTGCATGCTTTCTCTGGGAGTAATTGAGGAAAGCCACAGTTAATGGTCCTCACCAGTAGTGCTTGTACGCAAGCCTGGCAAGGATCGACTTTGTTTGGACTTTAGGAAAGTAAATATGGTTACCAGGAAAGATGCGCGGCCTATTGCGCACATCAAGGGACTGCTGTCACGTCTTTCAGAGACACGTACAAGACGCGTACTGGCAAATACCACTGGAGGAGAGCGCGAAGGAAAAGACAGCCTTTACGGTACCAAGAAGGCCGTTGTACCAATTCAACGTGATGCCTTTCGGTCTTTGCAACGCCGCTCAAAGTTTAACTTATTAAATGAACTTGGTAGTTCCACGCGAGTTGCAGGACCGAGTCTTCGTTTATTTGGATGACCTTTTAGTAGTGACGAAAACTTTCGAGGAACACTTAAGAGTTTTGAAGATCATTAGTAGAGAGTTGGATAGAGCAGGACTCACTATAAATGTGGAGAAGTCGAAATTCTGTTTCGAAGAATTACAGTACTTAGGGTACAAAGTGGGACAAGGTTGTTTGAAGGCAGACCCAGATCAGGTTGCTGCCATTATCAACTTCCCGATGCCGACGACCACTCGCCAAGTTAGGCGTTTCTTAGGAATGGCTGGTTGATATCGGAGGTTTGTGGAGAATTTTTCAACTTTTGCTACCCCCAAGAAAGGTAAGGCTTTCGATTTCAATTCAGAAGCTCAGAAAGCATTTGAAAATTTAAAAAAGCACTTACTACAACCCTTGTCCTGATAAACCCTGATTTCGAGAAGGAGTTTATTATTTTATGCGATGCATCCGCGTCCGGTATCGGATGTGTACTCTGCCAGCGAGATGAGAACGGAGCTGAACGCCCTAAATACTATTTCTCTCAGAAATTGAATGCTGCGCAGAGGAACTACACCGTTACCGAACGCGAGTGCATCGCTGCGTTTTTAGGAATTCAAAAATTCCGATCGTATATCTGTAACGTAAATTTGAGTAACTCCTTACTTGTAAAATGTATGTAAACAACCCCTTGGAATGGCCATCCCATGACAAGACGTCAAATTCACAGGAACAGAACTCATCCCTGCAACAAGACAACCCTGGTCACGGAAATTCCTCCATTAATGCAATTACATCTCTTCCTCAACATCCCTGTCCACTTCCTTGTAGCACAGCCACATTGGAAAGAGACATTACTACTGTTTACCTTCATTTCACTTACCCTCCACTTACAGAACTTCTCTTCATCCAATATCTTGAGAATCAACTACGATGTACCTACAAAAGCTTACCATTTCTTGTAGCACACTGCCTTTCATCACTTTGAATACAACAGGTGACTACCCTACTCCTATGCAACACCACAGAGAAACTCAAGATACCCTTCATTCGGCAAGCTCTGCTGACTCTACTTGCCATCTGTTACCAAGTGTATACAACTAAACCCTGCACTATGAAACCACCACATCAAAACTAAACTCTACCAAGCAAACTTTAGGACGGTCGCCATGGACACATTGTCATATCATCTCCTCAGAGAGTTCCAAGCGGAAGGCGGAACTCCAGACTTGGATCGTCATGACATCCATGTTTGAGAACTATCTCAACCATGAACCTCAGAGATTCAACAAACCTGAAATTCGAAAAGGAGGGCTGAGATCGACTATCGCAATTCGGTTCGCACGTCGAGACCGCTGACTAGCTCAGTTGGGTCGCGAGTCCTTGCTTTAGGATCTACTAGCGTTGTCACATATATTTAACTTGTGCGAACCTGTCGAGTTTGGCTGTAGAAAACTCGAAAAGAAAATATCAAAATGTTGTTTGCTGGGGGGCCTGATCAACTACGTCCCTGAACACGAAATTAGATTGAATATTGTTTGCTACTAAGAGAAACAGATAAGTGACTTTAAATAGAGAAGACACACGATTATGCGAGCTTATTCAAATGTTCATAGACGTTCATGAACATGAGCGCTACTGTAGCTCTGTCAACCCTGCTTGGCGCTTAAATTAATGCACTGAGTTGACTAGTGGTAGATGACAAACATCGCACCACTTATATGGGGGAGGAAATCTAAGCTGTTATGCGACTCCTCTGGCATCTTTATACCCACCCAAGAGAAAGTATCTGTTCCATCCCAGAATACTTCCACCGATTTTCCTATGCTGCCCTTGGAGTAGAAACTCCGAAAAATTTATTTATAGGACCCCTGACCGAAAAGAAGGAATAGACCTAAAAGCCTACCCACATCTTAACCCATAACAACCTATCCACACACAACAGGAGTAAGAACAAACTAATTCTTCATCCCTATTACTACTCCAATGTTATTGATAAATCCATCGCTGCTGAAACTGTTCACCCCCTTCCAGACGTAACTTACTGTTACTCCTTATCTGAAATATTAATTATCCAAAAACCAAATAAACTGCCGTTGATTATAAAGAAGAAAACTGTATCAAATTTCTTTAAACTTTATAATTTATCTTATTTTTATTAACTGTATCTTAAACCTATACAAAATTTAGTATTTATTCAAATACTTAAAATATTCTTAAGTGTCAAGTATCTAAATATTGAAAATCTAACAAGTGATTTCCTTACTAAATGTTTTAAAATATCTGTAACTTTTAATTTTAAATCGAGCTTACAAAAGCATAAGCTTGTTAATCGTAACGTATTTTCAGATCGTCAAGTAAATTGAGTATCTTTTCATAAAACAAAAAAATTATCAAATCGTCAAAGAGAGGCGTATATTTCTTTATCGCAACTTAAAAAAAAAAATTGTCAAAAGACTGTAAAAACAAGTATGATTGTTTCTTAAACTGTATTGTTCTTCTTTAGAAAATTAAAACAAAAGAGTTCTAAAAGAAAATGGACTAAACACCGGACAATGAAACTATGACAAAACCTTCCATTGTACTAACCTAGTAATCTAATGAGTACAGGGATTTTATCGAAACTAGCGAACCCAAACAAAAAAATATAGGACGTTAGCCTATGGGTTTATTTATTTAGAAGGAGATTCAGGGGATAGACAGGATAGATAGATAGAATAGCAATATATTATTAATATAGTTTTTCAAAAATATAGTGTAAATCAATATAGTGTTATAAAAATATATTATTGCTTAAGCAAATATAATTTCAAAAACGTAGGGATCGCAGAAGTGCACCACTGGAACCGGACGCTGAAACAAAAATGATTAGGTAAAGGTGTTTAAATTTGAATGTAACTATATCAGTAATAAACACTACCATGAAGGTAATAATAACTCTATTTAGAACAATCTATATCTGTTCTTATGATACTCTTATTTGTGAGTATTCTCCAACTGGATTGACATTCAATTCAATAGCGTCAATCTATAACCCTTGTCACTGTGTACTTCTTGAGTACAACTGGTACATAAACAAACAGACAAAACGATCATACATATAAGTGATCGTGTGTGGTAATATACCAAAGATAAGAAGGATGATTTAATCACTGAAGAAAAGATCTTCAGAAACAAAAAAGACGTTGAGTCTTACTCTAGAAATAAATTTATATAATAAAGTGTAGTAAACAAAAAGTAGATAAAGGTGAACATTAGAGTTCGAAAAAAAAACTATGGGACCTTGCCCTGGGATTATAAGTGTGAAGTGAGTGTAAAATCAAAAAATTGCAAAATGATCAAAAAAAAAAAACTAACGAAGTGATTGGGTCCAAAGGACGAGTGTATAAGTAATGTCTACTTAATCGTAGAATAAATACTCAAGGACGAGTTGACTATGAAGAGTCTGAAAGGATAAACGCACGTAAAGTGTTTCAAAAGTCTAATGACTTAATACCAACCATAAGCTGGTAACATGGACCAAAAATAACGAGTTACACAAACTCTCGGAAAGGAATATTCTTCCGATCGAAATTGGAAATCCAAAAGATTCACGAAAATACTATATTCTTCACACTCTGAGAACAGGAACTGTGTTCAAAAAAAAAACTTTAATTTCCCTTTCTATATGGATTAGGTAAGTATCCAAAAGAAAAACTTTATCTTAATCTTCTTGAAAAGATCACTAACACAAATCTTTAAACAATAAGACGACACATGGAAAACAATTACAGTAAGTATTTCAAATCTATGTCAAAATTCACTCTTCAAAAAATATAGGTAGATATGTAAGTTCTTTAAGGTTATATTAAAAGTTAGTATTTCAAATGTTCACTATTATTATTAATATATATATATATAGACATTAGTAGGTAATATCATAAATCTAACTTCCTAAATACAGGCGGATATATGTCAACGACAATCTTTGACGTCACCACCGTCCGTGGGCGTTCGAATAAATTTAAGTGAGTGGCTTCCCAACATGGATATATTAGATGCTTCTGCTAGACATGTGCTTTTAGCAAGTGTGCTTTTGGACGGGCGTTCTTTGACGCCAAGGTCCGTAGATTGTTCCCTCATATAAGGGACCAATGTCTCTCAATACAATAAATATATAAAAGGTGTTACCTGGTGGTCAAAATCTTTGACAAAACAGATGTACGTGTCTTTTTATTTTTATATAAATAACGTGGATTCAAGTGCTCCATATATTAAAGCTGCGAAGCAAATATAGCACCATGCGGTTCTATTCGCTCCTCGTTTTTGTAAAATCGCGATATGAACGTATATGTTGCTTCCCTCGTTGCTCCTAACGTCAGAGTATATATTGTAATTATTGATGAACCTCTAGACTGATGAACTTCCCTCGTGGTTTTCAGATACCACACACTATTTCCAATCGGATTTTGGAAATCTTCTTAAAGCTGGACAGAACTCTGTCAAGATCTTGCAAAAAGGCATATGAAAGAACCTTACAAGCGTCGGATGGAGGTTTCTGCACACTGCGTGCTAGAATGGGGCACGTGATTGTGTCTTTGCACCAAGATGGTGCATATATTTGTGCATGACTCTGTGCTTGGGACATTAAAATCCTACCTCGCACCTGAACCCTAATAAAAAAATGAAACTGCATTAATTTTACTAGTTTTATAATATGTTTGCACATTTCTTTAAGGAAAAACTCAAGAAAAGTGCCTCGTGATTAAAAAAAAATGTGTCGCCATCATGTAGTCTACATGGCAGACAAAAAAATGTTTACTCCTTACCTTTTTCTAAGGGTGAATAGCAAATTTTTGCCACAGAAATTGCTTTTAGCAATTTATAAAGTGTGTATTTATATTTAGAAATATGTATAATCACACGCGAGAAAATATTTATGATGATTCTGGTATTATTTCTGAATTATCAGAATTCTTACAAACTTTTTTTTTTTTTTTTTTTAAGCGAAGTGAATAATGTGACAGATGGAAATTGAATGGACGAGACAAAAAAGACATTGACAACCCTGCAAACGTAGAAGTACAGAAATAACCAGTGGAATATGTACGTAAAAGAAGTACTTCCTTTCCACTGAAAAAGTAAAGGCGATCGGGAAAAAATTCAGTTATATGCCAACTGTATATAAGAATATATGAAGGCACTATCTCTTTCTAAGAAAGCAAAATATCAAAAAAGTACTGCACTTCCCCGCCAATAAAAGTACTTCCAAAGCACATCCAAAGTACTTCTGGGGATGCACCTACTTCAATGGATGTACATCTGAAGTACTTTTTTGAAGCGCATATTCCACCAGTTATATTCGTACTACGAACCGAAATAGACATGAAATCAAAAAAAAAAAATAGGGAAATGCATTTTTATGATAATAATTTTACTATTAAATATATTATATTATTATTTACATTTGTATTATTAAAAATATATTTATTATTAAAAACAAACAAAAATATCACAAACAATAAAATAACTTACATAAAAAAGGATTCCCCATATTCTCAAATTATACACAACAAACCCAACTCAACTTAAAAACTGTTGATGATTTTGTTTTGAATCGAAGATCACTCTGATAAAAAGACAAACGACAACAAGAAAAAAAAGAGACAACATTTTGCATTACATCCTGGATTTCTCCTTCGCACAGTTCAAAAGGGAATCGTTAATTGTTTTTTCAGGAGAAACCAAACTACTTCCTTTGATGTACATATTTCATCGATTGTTACCGTACTTTCTTGTTTGCAGGGGTATACTCTACGGCGCAGGGGAAGTAGTAAACAAAAAAACCCACACATTTGAAGGATATATTTTTAGTTGTAGTAGTGTTTTCTAGAAAACTACTGTGGTGCGTTCGTTTTCTCCACATTGTTTTTGTGTCAAAAATAAGTGCTGAAGTGTCATGTTAGAGATTGTTACGATTGTAACAATTTCATTTAAGAACGACTTCTGTTGTTCTGTCAAATGAAATTTAATAATAAAAAAAGCAAAACATCTCACATCTCACTTGAGTTCGACCAAAATCACATGGAGCTCACGTTTTTCGAGATGTTTTCATTTATTAATTTTGTGAAATAGTTTTCAACAAGAAAGTTGTCTTGATCTCAAACAATTATTAGCTAATAAACCACATTTTACTTTAATTAACAAAATGTTCAAAAAGGTAAAGTGCCTTTATTTATATCTGTCCTCAAGTTTTGATTTTGTAACTTTATGCAACAAAAATTTTCGAAGCACGCCTCCTTTCTGCTACCACACTGAAGAAAGTCCTTGATGCCATCAAGGATCTCCTTAATGAAGAAACTTTCGAATGCACTGATTCTGGAATTCAAGTAAGTTCATGACTGCCTTTAATTGTGTTTTTAATAAAATGTTTTCCACCATTTCAGCTGCAAGCGATGGACAACTCCCACGTCTCCTTAGTGTCTCTTAGTCATCGCTCAGATGGTTTTGACAAATATCGCTGTGACCGAAACATCTCAATGGGAATGAATCTCGGCACCATGGCTAAAATCCTTAAATGTGGAAACAATGAGGACAACGTAACGGTTAAGGCTTAGGACAACGCCGACACAGTCACTTTTATGTTCGAATCACAGAATCAAGAAAAAGTTGACTATGACTATGAGATGAAACTGATGACTCTTGATCAGGAGCAGTTAGGAATTCCAGAAACTGAATACAGTTGTGTGGTGCGAATGCCTTCAATGGAATTTGCTCGCATTTGCAGAGATTTGGCGCAATTCGGTGAATCTGTGGTCATCTGCTGCACCAAAGAAGGTGTCAAATTCTAAGCTTCAGGCGATGTTGGATCGGCTAACGTCAAGTTGGCACCAACATCAAATGTTGACAAGGAAGAAGATGCCGTCACAATTGAAATGCAGGAACCAGTAACGCTTACATTTGCTTGCCGCTACCTGAACGCATTCACAAAGGTAACTCCTTTGTCAAACCAAGTGTAGCTGTCGATGTCAGAAGATGTTCCCCTTGTAGTTGAATATCGTATTCCCGATTTGGGACACATCCGCTACTACCTGGTGCCAAAGATCGAAGACGATGAGAGCTTAGTCGAGGGGACGCTATCTTCTGTTATCTAGATTTACAAAAATTTTTCTTTTATGAATCCTCTCTATTTTTGATATCTTAACTGTATGTAATGTAAATCCGTTAGAAATAAAAAAAGAAAAAAACAATACTTTGTAGTGAGTTAAAGAACACAAACGAAGTCATCTTTTATTTAATTTAACACTATTCTTGAAACGACCTATAGCAGGCTTCCAAGTCATTAGACCAGGTGAGCAGCTCGATGATTCCCTCCGTTATGAGGCGGCACATGTCGCCATTGGCTGTAGATTGCTTCTGTGATATGGTAGCGTTAAGATAGAATGTTGCTATTGCTATTTGAAGATTGGCGCTGCCCGACTTAATTCCTTTGACAATTTCAATTGTTATTGGCTCCAGACATGACTCTACTTGCTGACGGCCACTATGGTGATTCATCTATACAAACTAGTACTACGAATACGAAGTTATTACTGTTGCAATCAGTGGGTACTAGGCGCAGCTGCTATCTTCAGTTTGTATTGTATTTAGTTGAAAGAAAGGAAGTGTTGGGGCACTCGCACTAGAGGGCGACACAGTTAAACGTAATCTCCAACTCCGCTTAGGAGCTCTATTTCTGTCTTATCACAGAACTGGTCGAGGTATTGATGTAACAATCAAAGCAAGCTGTCCAACGATAATAGCTGCTGCTGTGGCTTGTTCAATCTTACCACTATCCTTCTTCTCCTTCTGCCCCTTCGTCATTTCAACTTTCTGCGCTTTGGTCAGTTCCTCGTAGAAACTTTCCTGACCCCATTGCAAGGGATCATACATTTCTGGCGGATAGTTCGTTCCGAATTCATTGATGTCGCAGAACGAAATGAGTTTCTCATAAATGCTAGGATTTTGAAAGTCTTTCCGCTCTTGGATTATCCGATTCATGTCCATGTTACTTGTTTCCATCTTATCGTACAGATGTTGGATCTTATCAACCAATTCTACGGTTGGTTTGCCTTTAGGCTCCGGAGGCAATGAGAAACCATAGTGAGCGTATTTATCGTCTTTGGATTCCTTTTTTTGGAGATTTTCCAACGCTGAACTCTTCGGTATCAGTATCCATTTTTTTCACTTCATTGGCTGGAGTTGTTTTCTTATCATTAGTGTCTTTTGGCAAGTTAGGTTAGGCAACGTTTTCCTCTTCGCTTTCGGTCTCGTCATCGTCTGAGACGATTGAGGGGTTGCAACTGGAGTTGGTGGTTTGGGAGGAGGAATTACCTGAAAGTTCGTAGCAATGGTATGAAAATAAAGCTGGAAAATAATTTTTATTATTATTTACTTACAACTTGAGATGAGATTGAATTTTGTGAGTCCGAACTCCCATCGTCCTGGTTGTCGTCCTCGTTTTCAGAATCTTTTGTGGATTACACTTCTTGTCAAATGTAAAATTTCTTTTTGTTTTCTTTTTTTTTCTGGCTTTTGACAGATCAACATTCTCAACTCATGTCTTGGAGATGAGTTGGATATTGTTACAGAATGTAACTTACGCGGATGTTACACTTTGTGACAATTTCGGAATTTACGAACGTCAAAAGTGAAACATTGTTGACAAATGTTACACAAATCCATTAAACGAACGTACTACTGCGGTTTGGTTTGCAGGGAAAGCCAACGCCTATGATTGGATACGTTCGGAAACCAACATATTGCTTTCAGATACTCCCGGTCAGTGCGTTCTTTGTTAACATTATACGTTAGTTTATCTTTGCGGTTATATTTTATAACCACTTACTTTCCCTACTCTCTTTTCCTACTGAATCTAACTAATGACATTTGAATTGTTTTTCTTTCAGATTTGACGTCTCTATTCGAAAAAAAATGACATATACCCAATTGGCAAGATTTTTTATTAATTTAATTAGCATATTTTCAGGATCTAGATACATCTGTCATTTTATCGAATGTCATAAACTTTTTTTTTCTTTGGTGCTGTCAAAACGACAGTTCCACCTAACTCTTCGCATAAATGTATGATTATGATGTTTTATCGATATTTTCAGGTCTGGTAAGTATTTTTATTCATGGAAAACTACCTTTTAATGTCATCTGATTTTTTTTGGATGATGACACTTGACTTTCCTTAGATGTCAAAAATGGAAAACTCACTATTCTTATTTCAGATAGCAAATCTGAGCTATCAGATTACATTTGTAGATCATGTCCCTAGAAAAATTAAATATATTATGTCCCATCTGTTGGGGAACAGATTCTGAGTCAGGAAGTGTCACATTTTCAGTAACATGGGCGTGAACGAATCATTTGCCTAGATCGTGGGTTTACACACTCATGTATTTTCTGGACGCTTCGTGAATTACTGGAAGTAAATGTGAAAGAGGAAACGGCAAGGTGTCGGTTTGGAGAATATTGTTAACAAAAGGCAAACGAAAATGCCGGAAGTCTCTGGTACGCCATTATACTTTGGTTGACCGTCACATAGAGAGTAAGATGGTGAGTATGTAGGAAATTAGTGTGTCTGAACTCGATGACATATCCTGAACGATATGACATTTAGAGCGAGTATCGCACCTCAGGTGGATTATCCCTAATCGAATAATTTCCTACAAATTCGATCCCTCTAGTGGCGAGATTGAGCATTTGAGAAACTTCCCTTTCTCGATCAGATTTTCTAAACAAATGTCCTTTTGGTGTATAAAAGGAAGTAGAAATGCCTATATGTGCCGCTAGAGTGACATTTGTCGCTGGTGGCACCAAAGCATTCCCTACACAACTCAAGATTCTACACAAACACTGTTTTTTTTGAAGCTTGAGAAAAGGAAGGCTATGTTATACCTTTAGTATAAGTATCTTATAAAAAAAAAAATTTTGAATCAAACTTCTATGCTAGAAAGCTAAATCATCAATGACGCTGTTGATTATTTTCTGAGAATTTCCATGTGTTAGTTCACATCAATACATAAAACATCTAAAACAACAATAAAACAAGAGTCTCATGCACAGCTGAGAACCGGGCATGAAATAATATAAAAAAAAACTTTGTTCTTATCACAGTTGAATTTACTTCTTTAAGTCTTTTATATGGGATGTTGATCTATATCCCTTTTCGTCTTCTACCTCATACAAATTGTTTCCATATTTCCTAACTACCGTGACCTTAATAAATTTCGGCGATAATTTTGCATTAAAATGCTTACTAGCGTCGCTCAAAACTATATTTCTCTTGAAGAGAACATCTCCCACCTTATAATCTACAGTGCGACTACGAGCATTGTATACTTTCTCATATGCTCCGTGTGCTTTCGCTAAATCGGACTTTAAATAAGTGTGAAGAATATTCATCCTCGCTACTTTCGGCAGCCAATCGACCTCAGAATTGTTGAGTATTCCTAGTTTCTTTAACAGTTTATAATCGTCCCCATGCTCAATCATCTTTTGGCCAAATAAAGCCTCATATGGCGATATCGCTAAAGTGGAATGGATCGTCGTACGCAATGCACTACTGATAGTAGACAAATGTACGTCCCAATTAAACTGTCTAGGATCAATGTAAGATCTTATAGCCGCAAGAATGGATCTGTTGACCCTTTCACTGGCGTTAGTTTGAGGAGCATAAATCGCTGTCCTATAATGCTTAACACCAAACGTCTTTAATAATTCTTGAAAATCTTTCGAAATGAACTGAGAACCATTATCAGATAATAGACTCTCAGGAACACCATAAATAAGAAAAATGTCGTCTCGCAAAAATTTGATTACGTCAGCCGCTGTGGCTTTCTTTAGAGGTTTAATGAACACGAACTTTGTGAGTTGATCTAGGGCTATTACAATAAAAGAGTTCCCATTTCTAGATCTAGGATAAGGACCTAAAAAATCTACATAAATATGCTGAAATGGTCTCTGTACAGAAAAACTTTCTCCCATCTCTGCTCTCAAAGTAGTGTTAGAGGCTTTGGTCATCTTACATGTTTCACAAAGATCCACAAATTGTTTCACTTGAGCAAACATTCCAGGCCAATATGTCCTCTCTCGTAATCTATATAATGTTTTGACAACTCCTCCGTGTGAAGCTCTGGGTGGGTTGTGTGCTAATGAAATCAACGTTTCAGTCATACCAGATGGTATCCACAACTTCATTGCTAAGTCATCCAACAATGGATTGCCAACCGCATGCTTCACCCTCTTATAAATATATCTTTCAGATACTTTTAGATCTGGTAAACGATCCTGCTCCTGTCTGATGTGTTTGATGAGTTGCAAATACTCTTCAGACTTAAACTCCGGATCGTCCAGGTCAATGTGGAGCACCTCCTCGGTTTGGACTTGTGCTACACTTGAAAAATAACTTTCTACCGTTAAAGCATCTGCTTCGTATACTCTCGACAGAGCATTGGACACTACATTGAATGTACCTTTCCTATGTTCCACCACGAAGTCAAAACCTTGGAGTCTCATACTCCACCTGGCCAGAAGACCGGTAGGGTCTTTCATACTCATCATTCACTTCAGACTGGAGTGATCCGTTACTACCTTGAATCTATAACCTTCAACATAGGCTCTGAACTTCTGAATGCCCAAAAACGCTGCGAGACATTCGCGCTCGGTAACGGAATAGTTCCTCTGCGCAGCATTTAACTTTTGAGAAAAGTAATAAATATGGCGTTCAGCTCCATTCTCATCTCGCTGGCAGAGTACACATCCTATACCGGACGCGGATGTTTCACATAATATAATAAATTCTTTTTCAAAGTCGGGGTTGATTAAAACAGGTGCAGTTGTTAAAGCTCGTTTAATATTTTCAAATGCAGTTGTGGCTTCTTCGCCAAAAACAAACGCTTTTCCTTTCTTGAGTGTATCAGTGAGAGGTGCAGCCAAAGTTGAGAAATTTTCGACAAACCGTCGGTACCATCTAGCCATACCTAGAAAACGTCTAACTTGACGAGTGGTAGTTGGTACTGGGAAGTTAACTATTGCCGTAATCTTGTCGGGGTCTATTTTTAAGCAACCCTGTCCTACTTTGTATCCTAGATACTGCAATTCTTCGAAGCAGAACTTCGACTTTTCGACATTGATAGTTAATCCCGCTCGCTTTAACTCTCTACTAATAATACTCAATACTCTCAAATGTTCTTCAAAGGTCTTCGTTACGACTAGAATGTCGTCTAAGTAAACAAAGACTTGGTCTTGTAACTCCCTAGGGACAACTAAGTTCATCAGATATGTCAAACTCTGGGCGGCGTTACAAAGACCAAATGGCATAACCTTGAATTGGTACAGGGGACGACCAGGTACCGTGAAAGCGGTTTTCTCCTTAGCGCTCTCCTCCAGTGGTATCTGCCAGTACGCATCTTTCAGATCCACGCTTGAAATAAAACGTGTCTCCGAAAGACGTGATAGCAGCCCCTAATATGCGCAATGGGCCTTGCATCTTTCTTCGTGACAGCATTTACTTTACGAAAATCGAGGCACAAGCGGTCTTTACCTGGCTTGCGAACAAGCACGACCGGCGATGACCATGGACTTGTGCTTTCCTCTATCACACCTAAAGAAAGCATACGATCCACTTCCGCACACATCAGGTTTTATACCACCGGAGAGACCGGATAATACCTTTGCTTAATCGGCATAGCATCACCTGTATCAATACTATGCTTAACCCAATCTGTTTTTCCTAGCCCTTCTAACGCAAATGAAGGAAAACTCTGAATAACTTGATTGAGTTTATTCGATTCTAAATTATTTAACTTACACTGATTAATCAACTTTTCTTTTACTTCGTTATCTAGCTGGAATGACATTCCCGAAATGGTGTTAGGAGCAATTTGGAACTTTTGCCAAAAATCGACTCCCAAGTACAATTTTTGTGTTAAGGTTGGCACGACATACAAATTGATAGTTTGCTTAACACCCTTGTACTTGATTTCGGTCTTTAACATTCCGCAAACAGTGTTGGATAGTTACGCGTAACTTTGAAATTTTAATTAGTTACACGTAACTAATGTAACTTATGTAACTAATGTAACTAATGTAACTAAATGTAACTAATTGTAACTAACTATAACTAATAGAATTTTCATATCCAAAAACTCACATATATGTTAAATTGAAATCCACACCTAATCGAATGACGATTGACTACACTGTTTTAATGCAAAGCTGGATGATTGATGAATTGCCGTCGGGCCCGAGGCCAGCTGTGGCAACGGCAACCTGGCAAGGAATACATTTTTAAATTACTGTATTTCTGCAAACTTCGTGATAAAAAAGAAATCTAATAAAATATTATATTCTTGAAGCATACAATAGATTTTTACTTACATTTAAAGTTTTCCTTTCTTTCTTGAGATTCTTGGACATTTATTTGTTTGTGTTTTTTTTGGTAAATTCAGATTTGATCTCAAATTTTAGACTTTGCTCGCCATAAGGAATTCAAACGAGATCTATTTTGTTTTATTTTTTTGTATGTGTGCTTTTTGATAATTAATATACATACAAAAAACCTAAATAATTATGTTAATACAATATTCACTAAATTCACGAATTTCACTTATTTAATCAAAATTCGCTGATAATTAACCATTTTTTGTTCCTAAGAATTTATTTTCAACAAATATTTATTCAAAATGAAACAACACTTTAAAAAGCATAATGTCAAATACTGTGGTGTGATAAATCTAAAATTTGAGATCAAATCTGAGATCAAATCTGAATTTGCCAAACAAAAAACACATAAACAAATAAATGTCCAAGAATCTCAAGAAAGAAAGGAAAACTTTAAATGTAAGTAAAAATCTATTGTATGCTCCAAGAATATATAATATTTTATTAGATTTCCTTTTCATCAAGAACATATAGTAATTTCGATATGTATTCCTTGCCAGGTTGCCGTTGCCCTTACTAATAAAACAATTTCGTCAATAGTCGATCGGGATTCAGGATGAAACCTTGTTCAATTATTGTACAAGTGTAGGTAGAATGTGATTTTTTTTTTTTTTTATTATTAAGTTAGAGTTAGTTACATTTAGTTACATTAGTTACATTAGTTACGCCATATATTGGGCGTAACTAATTCATATTAGTTACGCGTAACTAAACGAGTAACTTCATGTAACTTACTTGCCAACACTGTCCGCAAATCTTTTGCTTCTGTCCGTCCAGTAGATACATTGGAATTGATCTTCTTAATCGTAATATTCTTCTTGGACAGGTAATCTAGCGCGTCTGCTCCAAGGCAACTAATGCTAGCACCAGCATCTAGTAGTCCTAGTAGTTTATCTCCTAGGATTTCTACTGTTATATATGGTCGAGGATCACCTGATTCTCTCTCTAACGTTGTAGAAGCTATATTACGATAAGTGTTCCTCTTCTCATTGAACCTATCTCTTAATTTCCTAATACGGTTGGACAATTCCGGAAACGTCACTATACGTTTACGGACTTCATAATAATTCTTTGACCTTTCGTGAAGAGGTTTCCTCAGTAATTCATTTTTATTAATATTTATATTCAAATTTGGTTTGGATGTTGTTACATTAACACCGGGTTTTATAATTGGTTTTAATATGGTGACAGGAGTTTTGAGGATAGAAGACTTTTCAGCACTTAAAACTCCGGGTCTCTCTTTTCGGAGCAAACCCCCCCGGAAAATGGGTTGTTCCTCCTGAAGTTTCCCTTACAATTAGGACAAATAGGAGAATACGCGTTCTCTAATCCACAACGGTAACAAAATTGTCTCTCAGCAGGTTTCTTACAATCTCTAAATCCATGTCCTACGACTAGATAATTCCAACACTTCCATTGGCTCTTATCTCTGGATGTATTATTCATAGCTTCTATATAAGCAGGTAATGCTACAGCTAGCGCTTCAGATTCTTCGTCAACTTCACTAATGAATCTTTTATTCGGAGGTCGGTGCGTGTTCGGCACAAAAGAGGATCGCGTGCTCTCCTGTCGGTCAAGAAACTCTTCGATCGTTCGGCATACATATGCCATCTGTCTCAAACTATGAGTGCTAAAGGTAATGAGTAATTCACCCATTCGCCTCTTCACATTCGTTTTAATGATCTCAATAAGTTCTTTCTCTGACTTCGGAACACGCAACCTCGAATTAATCGACATTAACGCGTCATAGAAATCGTTAAATGACTCATTGTGTTGCTGCTTCCTGTCTGAAAGCTTCCGTGATAATTCAGAGTCTGTCTCCAGGCTTCTGAATTGTTCAATTAAACCAGATTGGAGTGAAGTGTGGGGATTAGCCTTAAGGTACATCCAGTACCATGACTCAGCTTGGCCGAAAACAAAGTGATGAAAGTTCACCGTTAATTCATCCCATGAGACACCATAACTGTACCTAACGTTTTCGAGTCTGAATAAAAAGTCGTCGACGGACATATTACGACCGTCAAACTTAACACCCCACTTGTGGTATTGCTGAAAACGACTATATGAAGTTGCGTTGGATGGTACGGGTCTCCGTGGAGATGAAGTTTCAGGGGGAACCATCTAGATTAAGCGCGTTCATACGCGTGAGAAAATCATCTATGCTTGAACCTTGAGCCATGCCTAAAGGATGTTCTGTCGGAACATTAAAAGTAGCTGCTGGTTCATTATTTGGTGTTGGGTAAGATTCTAAATTTCTTCAATCAACACGCTGTGTTGCAGGTTTTCCTGCCGTTGTTCCATTTGGAACATTCGCTATTCTTACTTTTTTTGGTGGCTGACTAATTGTTTGCCTTGGCACCAAGTTTCAAGAAGTGGATGGTTGATTAGTGGATAGAGGCTGGCTTTGAAAGAGGTTGGATAACTGCTCAATAAGTAAAGCTTGACTTCGATCTATTTCCTCTCTCATGAAGTGTCTGTCTTCTTCACGATGTAGTTCAACTGCTGCTGCAACTACCTCTTGGATCGTGAAAGAATTATCGACTGCACGATTCCCAGAGTTATCACGAGGCGCATCTCTCGCATTAACTCCTGATTGATCTAACAATCCACTAGACTCATCCTCTAACCTATCTGCTTCTCGGCCCTGATCGCCACTATAAGCAGGTAAGGTGGGTGACATAATTACAACTTCCAGAATCTCAGAATTGTAAGTACTTGGACGAAGTAACTTCCTATTCCCACCACTCAATCAACTGTGTACAAGATCTCTTGTAACAACAAAGTAACGAACAAAGTCAGTGTAACAACAAAAAAGAATAAAAATAGTGCTTAAAACTAAAATAGGTATGTAGCGATTCAATTCACTAAGTAAGTATAAGACAAGTGTATAGTCTTACAAAGAGAAGGCTCCTTGTAGACTAGCAGATCCTACAAAAAAAATTACTTCGACTGCTAATGATACTACTTCAAAATTCTTAAAGAGTCGAAAGTATTTTACTTAACCTTACCTAATTAATTGATTCTGAGTATTATCTTCAATTATATTGAAAGACAATATTAATTCTTAAATAATTATACTTAAATAACTTTAAGTTTCTGAATCGTAATTTAATTCAAATATTACTAATTCTGCAAACTAAACAAACTTAATCAATGATACTTAATTTAACTTTTTTCTTTTATTTATAAACTAAACTTTCTTAATTTTGCACTATCTTCAAAAATCTTATTAATTGTATAAACCATATAAACTGTATAAACTGTAATAATCAGAACCTGCCTTAGTTACGTCCCTAAGGTAAATTCCTACCAATCGAACTTCTCTCAGTTCCGTCTCTGAGAAAGAACAAAAATCAATACTCCCTTTTAGTTCCGTCCCTAAAAGAAAATTTCTACCAAACTTTTCTTAGTTCCGTCTCTAAGAAAAATTACTAAACTTTACTTATCTTCCAAAAATAAACTTTAAACTTTCTGTAATTCCGTCTTTACAAAAATTTAAATAATACCTCAAGATAAATTTTTCAATAAACTATTATTCATACACGTCTGGGAGTGAACAATTCCAGCATGGATTAATAACATTCAAAATCGCTGATCTGATTGTTCGACAACAATCAACCAACAAATACAATTTTTAAAGTGTGTGGTCTTTAAACATAGCGTGTCAAAAGAAAACTAGCTATGCTAAACCTAAAAGATATTGCATCGTTATTTCATTGTATTACTGCAGACGTGTGTAGGGACTAAAAATCACCCACCACCGGTTAATACTCCATAAAAAAACTAACAACAAACTCTTAAATCGAACTTTCACAAATCTTTCTATAACTTCCTGTAAAGAAAATGTATTCAAGAGAAAAGAAATAATGTAGCTGACGCAGTAAAAAAAAGGATTTCTCAGTAGACGACAAATTAGCTTCTGCAGCTGACGTGCGTAGGGACTAAAATCACCCACCACCGGTCAAAAGACAAAATCACCTATCACTTCAAAATCTTCTTTTGCTATCGCCTAAAGTACTAAAATCTTCGCAACAGACGACTAGAAGTTCTAACTATGCAGTCCGGACAAACGACCAAAATGTACCTATCAACGAGAGGGAGAGAATTAATACTGAACCTTACGCAGCAAACGAAAATTAGGAAACCATTCACCAACTTCCCGGTCGTACAGTATTCACTACTAACCTCGATCTTGTTCCTCTAACAAATGAAAAGTACTACTTCATCAACAAAATATCTCACTAGAACAAAATCTCAACAATGAAAAATTTTCAAAAAAAAATTTAAAAATTTTCGAACCAACTTAATACAACAAACTTCAAATCTTACGAATCTCAAACGAACGAATTCAGGAATGACTTCAGGCCACCACGTTGGGCGCCATCTGAAACGTACATTTGAGTAACTCCTTACTTGTAAAATGTATGTAAACAACCCCTTGGAATGGCCATCCCATGACAAGACGTCAAATTCACAGGAACAGAACTCATCCCTGCAACAAGACAACCCTGGTCACGGAAATTCCTCCATTAATGCAATTACATCTCTCCCTCAACATCCCTGTCCACTTCCTTGTAGCACAGCCACATTGGAAAGAGACATTACTACTGTTTACCTTCATTTCACTTACCCTCCACTTACAGAACTTCTCTTCATCCAATATCTTGAGAATCAACTACGATGTACCTACAAAAGCTTACCATTTCTTGTAGCACACTGCCTTTCACCACTTTGAATACAACAGGTGACTACCCTACTCCTATGCAACACCACAGAGAAACTCAAGATACCCTTCATTCGGCAAGCTCTGCTGACTCTACTTGCCATCTGTTACCAAGTGTATACAACTAAACCCTGCACTATGAATCCACCACATCAAAACTAAACTCTACCAAGCAAACTTTAGGACGGTCGCCATGGACACATTGTCCTATCATCTCCTCAGAGAGTTCCAAGCGGAAGGCGGAACTCCAGACTTGGATCGTCATGACATCCATGTTTGAGAACTATCTCAACCATGAACCTCAGAGATTCAACAAACCTGAAATTCGAAAAGGAGGGCTGAGATCGACTATCGCAATTCGGTTCGCACGTCGGGACCGCTGACTAGCTCAGTTGGGTCGCGAGTCCTTGCTTTAGGATCTACTAGCGTTGTCACATATTTTTAACTTGTACGAACCTGTCGAGTTTGGCTGTAGAAAACTCGAAAAGAAAATATCAAAATGTTGTTTGCTGGGGGGCCTGATCAACTACGTCCCTGAACATGAAATGAGATTGAATATTGTTTGCTACTAAGAGTAACAGATAAGTGACTTTAAATAGAGAAGACACACGATTATGCGAGCTTATTCAAATGTTCATAGACGTTCATGAACATGAGCGCTACTGTAGCTCTGTCAACCGCTCTTGGCGCTTAAACTAATGCACTGAGTTGACTAGTGGTAGATGACAAACATCGCACCACTTATATGGGGGAGAAAGTGTAAGCTGTTATGCGACTCCTCTGGCATCTTTATACCCACCCAAGAGAAAGTATCTGTTCCATCCCAGAATACTTCCACCGATTGTCCTATGCTGCCCTTGGAGTAGAAACTCCGAAAAATTTATTTATAGGACCCCTGACCGAAAAGAAGGAATAGACCTAAAAGCCTACCCACATCTTAACCCTTAACAACCTATCCACACACAACAAGAGTAAGAACAAACTAATTCTTCATCCCTATTACTACTCCAATGTTATTGATTAATCCATCGCTGCTGAAACTGTTCACCCTCTTTCATACGTAACTTACTGTAACTCCATATCTGAAATATTAATTATCCAAAAACCAAATAAACTGCCGTTGATTATAAAGAAGAAAACTGTATCAAATTTCTTTAAACTTTATAATTTATCTTATTTTTATTAACTGTATCTTAAACCTATACAAAATTTAATATTTATTCAAATACTTAAAATATTCTTAAGTGTCAAGTATCTAAATATTGAAAATCTTACAAGTGATTTCCTTACTAAATGTTTTGAAATATCTGTAACTTTTAATTTTAAATCGAGCTTACAAAAGCATAAGCTTGTTAATCGTAACGTATTTTCAAATCGTCAAGTACATTGAGTATCTTTTCATAAAACAAAAAAAATTATCAAATTGTCAAGAGAGGCGTATATTTCTTTATCGCTACTCTAGACTCGCTTAAAAAAAAATTGTCAAAAGACTGTAAAAACAAGTATGATTGTTTCTTAAACTGTATTGTTCTTCTTTAGAAAATTAAAACAAAAGAGTTCTAAAAGAAAATGGACTAAACACCGGACAATGAAACTATGACAAAACCTTCAATTGTACTAACCTAGTAATCTAATGAGTACAGGGACTTTATCGAAACTAGCGAACCCAAAAAAAAAATATAGGACGTTAGCCTATGGGTTTATTTATTTAGAAGGAGATTCAGGGGATAGACAGGATAGATAGAAAGAATAGCAATATATTATTAATATAGTTTTTCAAAAATATAGTGTAAATCGATATAGTGTTATAAAAATATATTATTGCTTAAGGAAATATAATTTCAATAACGTAGGGATCGCAGAAGTGCACCACTGGAACCGGACGCTGAAACATAAATGATTAGGTAAAGGTGTTTAAATTTGAATGTAACTATATCAGTAATAAACACTACCATGAAGGTAATAATAACTCTATTTAGAACAATCTATATCTGTTCTTATGATACTCTTATTTGTGAGTATTCTCCAACTGGATTGACATTCAATCTATAACCCTTGTCACTGTGTACTTCTTGAGTACAACTGGTACATAAACAAACAGACAAAACGATCATACATATAAGTGATCGTGTGTGGTAATATACCAAAGATAAGAAGGATGATTTAATCACTGAAGAAAAGATCTTCAGAAACAAAAAAGACGTTGAGTCTTACTCTAGAAATAAATTTATATAATAAAGTGTAGTAAACAAAAAGTAGATAAAGGTGAACATTAGAGTTCGAAAAAAAAACTATGGGACCTTGTCCTGGGATTATAAGTGTGAAGTGAGTGTAAAATCAAAAAATTGCAAAATGATAAAAAAAAAAACTAACGAAGTGATTGGGTCCAAAGGACGAGTGTATAAGTAATGTCTACTACATCGTAGAATAAATACTCAAGGACGAGTTGACTATGAGAAGTCTGAAAGGATAAACGCACGTAAAGTTTTTCAAAAGTCAAATGACTGAATACCAACCATAAGCTGGTAGCATGGACCAAAAATAACGAGTTACACAAACTCTCGGAAAGGAATATTCTTCCGATCGAAATTGGAAATCCAAACGATTCACGAAAATACTATATTCTTCACACTCTGAGAACAGGAATTGTGTTCAAAAAAAAAACTTTAATTTCCCTTTCTATATGGATTAGGTAAGTATCCAAAAGAGAAACTTTATCTTAATCTTCTTGAAAAGATCACTAACACAAATCTTTAAACAAGACGACACATGGAAAACAATTACGGTAGAACACTACCCTATTGTTGACAAAAAGAACGCGGCAAGAAAAACGTTCAGCCATTACCTTTCATTGGAAACCAGACATAGGCGTCTCCTAAGGAAATTGTCTGTGTCTCTGCCATTAAGATTTCAACCCTCGTACGTGCAACAACTTCGTAATTCAAGTTAAAATAAAGAAATAGTTTTTTTTATACGCAGCAGGATAAAATTAGTTACATTTTACTTTTTTTGCTCGCGTGTGCTCATTTAAATACTTTTATCCTTAAAAATAAAGGGTTAATTCAACTGTGAGGAGCAGTTGAAGAATATTAAATTCCGGAAATCACCCTATTAAAGGTAGGTAGGATGATTTTATTTTTTTTTAATGTCGGCCATGTCCCATGTGCACGACACGGTTATACGTTTTCGTGGTTACGATTCCTTATTCACAAAGGACGTACCACGTATATTAGAAATAGTGATTTTAGAATCTTTTTCTTCTTATTTCCATAGGGCTCTTGTCTGGGGCAAGGAATTGACCCAGAAATACATAGCCAATCTTGTTCCATGGCAAATCTGTGCCATGGCTCAACAGGAATTGGGTACTTCAGTTACAACCAGATCTGAAAAAGAACATTAAGGAGTTTGAACAAGGATCAGCAGCATCATCTTTAATTTAAGTCGTATTAAGTGAAGCAGGAGTGTGACGCTACCGTTGCACCTCCGAATCATTTTACGCATTGAAACAACGAGGGATTTCTTCGATCAGCACGGCATCTGAACCACATGGTTCTCTGATATCCGAGTTCGAACCGCATGGTACTCGATCCCGATATACATCGCTCCTATATTATTCCTGTTCTGGTACAAATAAAGCCAACTGATTCTAGCTATATTTAAGCTAACCTTCAGGTAACGTTTCTATTTAAATTTGTGCATTTTGTAAAAGCATACGCGCTAGAAAGCACCTACGAATGAAGACGCCAAAGAACGTCCATTTGCGTCCACGATACTTACCTCATCCTGGCGTTATTTCGTCGAAAAAAGGACGACGCAACTTTTTATATCCACGGACGGTGGAACCACTTCAGAATTTGAGCTGAGCAGAGTAACTATGTGTACATGATTGAAATTATATATATATATTTATCTGTATATTAAGTGCTATAGCATATGATATTACTTATATGAATTTTGATTTTATGAAGTTTTGTATGTGAATAATTACTTACCTTTACGTAAATTGTTGTCTTATTTGCGTCTTTGTGTAATTGTGACTAGAAGAATATACACTAGTTTTTGTTTGAGTCTTCTAGGGACTCCTTGCAAACCCTTGTACAGGGACATTTAAAGAAGCTTTATTCTTGTTTGCTGGCTCGTATTTGAAGCATCTTTTCCAGAAATCAAACGTTGATTTAAGGATTTTATCTTTAAACGACTTCCTACTTATGTTGTCCATGAATCGTTTTATATAGATTACACCTTGTTGATAATTCGTTTTACGTTCTTAAGCAAGCCACACTAGTGATACTTCACGTATCGTATCATCTCGTACTTGATTACGAATTTCACTTTCCTTTGGGAACTCTTCACGATCTTAAGATCACTTAAACTTTTCTTTTTGTATCTAAACGATACCGCACTTCCTTCATTTCAACACTTTTTTTTTAGTTTTCACTGGTCTGTCAGAACTTTCCTGACTTTGTAGACCCTTTCTTTCTTTTTATTATTGAACTTTTAGTTCCTACTCACTCCAGCTAAATTGCGTTAGCTTCACTTCTTGATCCGTATCCATTTGGAAGGCTTTGTAGTCTTGTTACAAGAAACCTCTCACTGAGTTTCTTTTCTCTTAGCGGAGATAGAGGTCTTATTGCGAAGACCTACCGCTTCAGTCATTTACTTGTTATTTGTATACGTTTGATTTTTTTTGTCCAGGACTTATCCGAAGATATTTAGCTGCATTAGCAGTGTGACTCTATATTAGTCACTCAGTCATGAGATACTTTTTTTGGCAACAGTGAAAGTTTCTTATGAATTTGAAGAAACTTAAAGGTACTTAAGTGAGGATACTATATCCTACAAACTTAGAGTAGATGAGTGTATGTGTGATTGCTCATATAGTAGTCTATTAGGTCAAGATTTGTTTTCTTAATAACTTTTAACTTTTCAGCGTCTGGTTCCTGAGTTCACTCCTGTTCCACCACGCCTGATTTATTTTTATTATTTGATGCTATATTGATCTTTAATACACCATATTTATTAATCATTATTATATACCGTATTGATCTATCGCTCTTACTATCTCCCTGGTCTCCTTCCAAAAGCATAAACCTTTGGGCTTATGTCCCATGATTTTTTTTTGGGTTTGTTAGAATTGTGTTTATCTTCGAATAGTAAAGCGTATTTTCTTTCGTGTATTCTGTTCTTTCGTGTTGTTCTTGTCTTGGTTTATCCAAGCCCATCATTATTTGATGTTTGATAACTTCCGAGTTAAAGATTGTATCGGATTTGAATAATTGTTGAAATTTTACAAAAAAAAAAGAAAAACTAACTCCTCAACAAGAGTGAGAAACGAGTGGAGATTAATGATGCCAAAGGTACATTCTTCTTCAGCGCATTAACTTTTTTTTTTATTAAAGATATTTACAAAAATACGATTGTATGAAGCTAAAGATTTGCTCCACATACGAATTCAAATATTTTTCCTATAACATATTACAGATAGTAAAGGAAAACGTAATTTTCCTTGGTCACGTTAATAAATTGATAAAACTTATATAACTTAAATAGTAGGTTTAGGATTTATAAGTCAAATACTTTTAGTTTTCGAAATTGACATAGCTAAGATTGTTAGAGTTAAGAAAAATTTAATAAAAAGAAGATTTTATAACGTTTTTGTTAAAAGAAATTTTGTAGTGTTTTTAATGCTGTCGGTTAGACAGTTTTTTTTTTTGATAATTTGGACATTTTGAGTTTCTTTTAGACATGGCGATATTTAATTAAGTACGTAGGGAGGGGTGGACTTTCCTCTCGTGCAAATGGGATTACAGGTAACATGGTTATGGTATGGAAGGGTGAGAGATGATAGTTTGTTTCTATCCTGGTGTTGTGAAGTTTTCTCGAGTATTCTAACAGTGAATAGGTCGATGTGATGATGTAGTGTCTTGATATAAGCAGTTCCTTTTTTTCTTTTGATCTGTTTATCATTTTCGTGGATCCTAAACAGTATACTTTTGGTAGAGCTTTGTATCTACTTGGCATATATGATCAATGGTGGAAGTCATCCGAGGTGGTTGGAAACTTTCTCTTGGGTGGGTATCAGATGCCAAAGGGGGTTATATTAACATCTTTACTCCCTCCCCAATATATAAGAGTGTGGGTATGTGTTGACATACCACACTAGTCGGCTATGTCAGTAACATTTGCGTGCGATAAGTTGACTGAGCCAAGCTACGCTATATTCTCTTTCAGCTAAGAATATTTTTAAAGGCTCACTCTTCGTGTCATTCTCTGACGAAACATGCTTAATACTTACCAATTTGGTAATAACTATTTCTCAATCTTTCTCCAATCATTCAAGGCGTAGTTGATCAGGCCCCTAGCGAAAAATATTTTCTTTCAGAGTTTTTAACAGCTAAACTCTGCAGGTTCGCAGTGTTTAAAATAATGTAAAAACGTTGACAGATCCCAGAGCAAGGACTTACGACCCAACTGAGCTAGTCTTGGGCATTCGTCTGCGAACTGACTGCGATGGTCGATCTCAACCCAATCTTATCTCCCGCTTGTTACACTAGTTGAACTCATGGCCATGGAGAGAGTTCTCCATGGGTAGGTTAAGTTAGTCTGAGCGGAGATATGACCTTTCCACTTTGGATTGCTTAGGGTTGCATTAGGTCTAGGGTCCAAGGCGACCACACTAGTGAACTTCTAAGAATATCTGGTATGTTGTGATTTTTAGGTAAAGTCTTGGGTTTTGTTGTAAGTGTGTATGAATGAAATGGCAATCCATAACATCAAGGGTTTGTTGGTAAGGTAAGGAGGAGGTTACTTGACGGTTGATACTTGGTCTTCTAGGGCATTTTCTTCCGGAAGATGCTGACGGTGAGGAGTGGTAAAGGGGATCATGGTCATGAAACGAAGAAAGTAAGTATTTGAGGTTCTGTGAGTGGAAAGGAAAAATGGACGAACGAAAAGTTGTTCCTTGGGTGACTTGGAGTGATATAGGTCTCTGACGAACATCAGGGAGGTCCTCAACTGTTACTATGACAATTGTCAACCGAGGTAATCGTCTATTGTGTATATACCGTGAAGAATTACTGATTCTGGATATGCATCTCTGATGTGTAAAAGGGGTCTGTTTCAGTCATTAATTTTTACATTACAGAAGGCGTATCATGAAGGGTAAGTTCATTGGTTTGCCTTTAGAAATCCTGTCTGTACACGGCGACAATAATATCTTATTCGTTTTGTCCATTTTTATTTCAAATTTTACGTTACATCCTTATCTACCCAACTACAAAACAAAAATCAAATATTACGCGAAAACAAATCAAAGAAAATATAGATCCAACTAGTGTTAATATAAACAGTCTGGTGAACAAGGATGACGTCGGTGTAGCAATTAAATGTGCCGATAAAATATCACCAGAAAAATTAAAAGTTGAAATTCAAGCTAAATTAAAGACCAATACAAAGTAATTATTCCTACTAAGGTTAAGTACCCTAAAGTGTGCATCATGAATTTAGAAAACGATGAACTTGAACATGAAATAGTTAATAACATAAAGAAACAAAATCAAGAGTTTAGTGATGGCGATATTAAGCTAGTAGAAACATTCAAAAATAAAAACAAATGGAGAAACTTGAGTGCTATTTTGGAAGTGGATAGTACTACCTTTGGCAAAATTGTAGATTTAGATGGTGCCGTGCAATAAGGTCGTGCGCAATGATGTCGAAGCGTCTTTATTTCCATTTCTAATTGGTAATAATGTCGAATTCTCATAATATGTGAGTTCGACTTTATTTGGCAAACAAAAATTAGTAAATGGAAATAATGTCGCTTAGCAAGCTTCGTAGATAGTTTTCTATTGAATCCCTCCAAGCAGCTGGAGGTGATATGGAAAGCTTTATACCACGATATTTTCTTGGCTCCTTCCTATATTTAAACAGTTCTTAGAAGTTTGTATGTGCCGAAAGAATAGCTTTATAAGAAGGAAAAGGGTGTGCGAACAGCGGCAAGGAAGGGGGGGGGGGTGGCGCGAGCGGACTCCCCTTCCTTGCCGCTGTTCGCACACCCTTCTTCTATCTGTTTCTGCTAAATTCTTTGAATGCGACATTATTTCCCTTCCCATCGACCTTATTGCCATTTCGTTATGGTAATAATGCTGACCATAGAAAAAGGTGTAATTCGACATTATTATCCATAACAAATGGAAATAGCGCCCCTTCTATCTTATTGCGCACGCCTTTATTACACGGCACCAAGTGAATAGAATAGAATACGTAAAAATAGGATGGGTAAAATGCCCTGTAAGAGAATACTTCAATCTTACACCGTGCTTCAAGTGTCAAGGATTCAACCACAAATCAAATGCGTGTAAAAACAACACTGCGTGTATGAAATGTGGTGGTGACCATCAAGTAACAGACTGTAACAATGAAAAATCTTTGTGTACTAATTGTACAGAGTTGAATAAGACCTTGGGATTGAATGCTGACTGTGACCATCCTGCAAATGACAGGAACTGTCCTGTATTTATTCGAAAAATTAAAGTACTTAAAGAACAAACTCAATATTAGCAACCAGCCCAACTAAACTTTTGGTATACAAATGTTCAAGGACTGGTTAACAATTTTAATGATATGTAGGGAAAACTTTCTCGCCAGTACATGCAAGTGGTGTGCGCAACTGGTGCCATCTATCAGAAAAACTTCTCTGATACTCACCCCGTGCTCAACGCACTCATAATAATCCACCAAAGGAGGATTCCACAAATGGAATACACATCCACAAAGAAATCCATTTCCAGAACGGAATCCACTAGACTTCCAATTTCAATCGTCTTCCCAAGACTTGCTCATTCCACTATTTCAATGGAAGTGCGGTAAAGCGACGAGTAACCAGCTTCTCGCTATTCTAGAAACTACACCCCATTCACATAGGCACTGCAGGTGTGGCGATCACACTAGCGTGAGTAAGATAAAATATATACACCCGCTATGTAGAAAATGTCAGGCCAGCGAAAAAAGAACCGACAAATGACTGTCAGACAGTAGGTCTAATGAATGTGAAGGTGAGGAAAACCGATCTGAATAAGGTAGTTGACACGAAAGTTTCTTACTCCTTCTGTGCAGCCGAACCAACCCATCAGTACTTTTAGCCTTATGTCTAAGGTCAACCATCATCTTTGTTGACGTTACATGATGATTGAGCCGATTATGTCCCAATCAGATATTACAATAAATGCCATTCGGGGATTGAGAGTTATTTTTCACTCGTTATTTTTCTATAAGAATTACAAGTCCAATCTTTCTTCGGGACAGCTATCCTATTAGACCCGATCGGTTTACGAACCGAGAAACAGGCGGACGAAGTGTATTTAACTCACCCTGTAGAACCCTTCAGCCTTTCAACAATTCTCAAGTACAGCAAATTTCTATTTTTGATATATCCCGGATTTGACACTTGTTAAATCATGACAGGACCAGCGGTTTCGAATCGGGACAGGAAGATAGACAACAATAAACTTCAACCTAAAATCCTAATGATGATACTAGTGCTACCTTAGACATTATAACTTTTATTTTATTGACGGATAGAAGAAGTTAACTTTTCTCAATTATTGTTATTGGCAAGGATCTCTCATCATAATATTTTATGCTATGCGGATTTATGTCATTCGATGCATCCGGTACTTCAATCTGGAAAACTCCACTCATTTGTTCGTTATGACAAACATATCATATAATAGAAATTCACGCCTGTCAAAAAAGTGCAGTGAGAACTACCCATTAGTATTCGCTACTTCAATCCACCTAACTCGTTACATGAAGTGGAACGAATATTGGAAAAGAGGAAGTGAGACTGGAAGTTAGGGCGTTGGCTACCTGGAAAACAGGAATGTGAACTAAAAAGTTGATTGTGGACTTCATTTTGAAGACAGATTTCGACCCGCGAACAACACCACCGCAGAAGAATATTCTTACACGCAGCTGACCTGCGGCCTGGCTGAGCTAGTCATGGCTAAGGTACTGCTGGCCACCGCGACGGTCGATCTCAACCACGATTCTACACTGTCGCATGCCATTTTCATCGCCTGCTCTGGGCAAGCAGTTGACGCGAAGAGGTGTTGCCGGCTTAGGATTGCTTCCGTCCCATTGACGCAGGAATAGGTAGCTGTAGCTAGATTTATAGATGCAGACTGGAGTGTAGTCTCCGGGGATGATTTTGTTGAATTTTAATATGGCATCTCAGTTCTAGGTATGATTGTGGGATTGGAGTAAGGTCCATGGTATTAGGTGTAGGCTACGTTACATTATAGCTACAAGGAAAACATCATATACTTGAAACGGATAGGCACGAGCATGCCGATGGGTACTCTCTAGGCTGTTCCACGGGGTTTTGTGGTGAGTACCCATGGTAGGCCATTGGATGACTCGTGCTTCTGTGATTGGGATGGATAGGAAGTATAAAATGTCGGAGGAGAAGTGTGAGGAACAGGGAGTAGTATTTGTGGAATGTAGAGGTGCCTCTTGTAGAGACACTGGAAACACAGACATGCAGTAGTTTGACAACCCAGGTGTGGTACCTTGGTATGGACATCGGCGAAAGTTGGGTGTTTCTCTGTTTCGTTCTCGCATCTTCTCTCTCCTTCTCGGTACATGATGATAAGTGATGAGGGATGTTATTTGTATGTAATCATATTCTTATCTCATTATTCATTATTCTTTTATTTCCTATTATAATTTTTACGTTACAGATGGCGCCCAACGTGGGCCCGAATTGGTTAACGAAGTTTAGATTAGAATTGTTAAAAGTTAGATTCAGAGTGACGTGGAAGGAAATTAGGAATTTTTGAAGTTCTGGTTTTTCTTGAGTTAAAGTTGTTGTTTTGTTTGTTGATCAGGTTACTTAGATGGAGGAATACCATCGAGATTAGTGGTGTAGGCACTATTTTGTCCGGGGATTTGGTGAATTTTTCCTGAGTCAGTCGTTGCATTAGGTCTACCCTCTTATCCTCTACCTCTTGTCACGTAGGTATGTCTTCGATCTCTGTCCGGATTGAGCAGTAGTTTTGCTTGGTCGTAGGTCAGTTGCTGAGGTGTCGATATGTCCTGATGGTGAAGTCTGAGATTCCGGTCGTATGAGAGCAGAATGAGCAGGTCTTCTGACCGGCGGTTGGAACTTTGAAGCTGGTCATTCACTCAAACACGATCCAAATTGTTTCAACTCCAAACCAACTCACTTCTTTAGTTATTACACTACCCAGATTTATGTTTTTGAAGATTATAGTAATTTTTGATATTCATTAGGAGGTGACGGTATGCGAAGGGACATGAAGCGCTAACCGGTAGTTGGAGTTTTTATACCCGATGTACGTCAGCAGAGGCGTAATGTCATCTTCACATACCTGAACAACCTTTCGATTGGAGGAAATTGTCTTTTCTCTTACAATCAGAACACACTAATTAGTTTTGATTATTTTTTTTTGGGAGTCGGTTATGTTGCAGAACCGAACAAACACGCCTTGTTCCAAAGAAGGGAGGGTTACCCTCTCCCGAATGGTTTATGAGATACAAATTAATTTTTTTTTTGAGAAATAGTTCAGTTTAGTTTTAAATTTTGGATAGTTGGAAGGCAATATATCTTCCAAGGTATCTAGTTTATTGAGTATTCCGTCAGTCAAGTTGGGACGTAACTTCTTGATTGTTGTGTAAGTTTTGGGATAGAGCCCGTTAACAGTTTATAGTTTTGGGATAGAGCCTGCATTTAGTCTTTTGGGATAGAACCCATCATTATTGAGTATAGTTTAGATTATAGAAGTTTAGATTATTGAGTATAGAATTAGTTTATAAGTATTACTTAAGTATTGATATCCAGTTTTGAATTTTTACTTGCGATTATAGGTACTATAAGGCACGTTATGCATTCGTAAAAAAAAAAATCAAACATAACATTACGATGATAGAGAAGCCTAAAAAGGTGGGTCCGACAATTCTGTCTGTCTGTCTGTCTGTCTGTCTATCTGTCTGTCTGTCCGTCCGTCTGTATCGGCACCTACAGCATAAACAGCACACTTCCTTATATACTCTCAATTGGACGAAGAATTTGTTCTAATTAAACGGAACCTTTCTATTATTTTGAAAAAAAAAAATATTGTTGGAAAAGGGCATTCATTACCTATCAGAAAATTATCATAATAGGTCCTATATTTTAAAAGTTATTGACAAAAAACGGAGTAAAAATCAACCCTCTAGGACGTCTATTAACGAAGTAACAGTCAAAAAACAAAATGACTAAATTATCCGAATTTGTTTCGTTTTTAATCGTTTTAAAACCAATATATAAAGCATAATATGCGTACAAATAGTAAGACATTATATACTATTGAAAAGGTACATTCATAACCTTAAATAATATGTACGAATTAGAACAAAAGCTCAAACATTTCAAAAGTAATTGACGAAAACATGAGTGAGTAGACCAAAATCCAAAAAAATATTGAAACACAAAAAATTTATTTTTTCTGCTTTTGATTAATTTATATCCTTCGGGACTTCCAGGTACTATTGATTACGAAAACTGTTTGACATAGGCGCCTGCCTGACAAATTTACATACCCTTAGCGGAGCAGCGAAGCTGCGTGAGAGCGGTGTGCCCCCGAAAAAGGAGGAGAAAATAAAAAGACCCCGCGAAGTGGGCCACCCGGGTCAAATTAATAACAAATGTTACAGACACAGGCGCCTGCCTGACAAATATACATACCCTTAGCGGAGCAGCGGAGCAGCGAAGCTGCGCGAGCGCGGTGTGCCCCCGAAAAAGGAGGAGAAAATCAAAAGACAACGCGAAGCGGTCAACCCACCCAATTGATTACGAAAACTGTGAAATATAGTAAGAATTTTGCGAGATATCAAATAATATAAAAGCAATCTTTAGTTTTGGAGCATAAGAGTAGGCAAAAGCAAGAAATTCGCGCGAATTTCTTACTTTTACCTACTCTTATGCTATAAAACTAAAGATTGTTTTTATATTATTTGATATCTTGCAAAATTCTTACTATATTATATATATTACTAGCGGTACCCGGCGCACGTTTGCTGCACCCAAAAAAAAAGGTGCCGTGAAATAACGCCGAATGCAATAACGCCGAATTTTAAAATTCGGCTTTATTGCACTTTACGAAAGTGAAATAACGACGAATTTTGACGTTTGGCCTTATTTCACTACGCCGATTCGGCGTTATTTCACTTTCTAAATATTATTTTTATGACTTTTCATGTGTCTATCATATTCTCTAAATAAGGTACCATCCTGAGAGCTTTGGAATCATTAAACAAATGTTTAAGTACCCTTTGTATATTTTTTTTGTACAGGACCAATTTCCACTTAAAAATAAAACAAAGCAAATATGTTCTTCCCAAAAGTTCGTTTTAATAAAAAAAAAAAATAATTTTTAATAATTCTTTTTTGTTGGAAAATACATACTTAATAAACATAACAGATTTACATTTCGATATTTAAAATTTTAATTATTAAGTTTACGAAATGCATACTTCATTATATTTTTAAAACCTAGTGCTGTTAAGAGAAGTCTTTTGAAGTAAAAGTTTCAGTATTTATTTAACTTAAAATGTATATGTAGATACCTAGGTTCTATATCTATATCAAGCTAAATAAAATGTCAAACTTTTATTCGAAACCGTTGATATAAGTGCAACATATAAAATCCAAGCTTTGCAGATCTACATATACATTTTAAGTTCAATAAATACTGAAACTTTTACTTCAAAAGACTTCTCTTAACAGCACTAGGTTTTAAAAATATAATGAAGTATGCATTTCGTAAACTTAATAATTAAAATTTTTAATATCGAAATGTAAATCTATTATGTTTATTAAGTATGTATTTTTCAACAAAAAAGAATTATTAAAAATTATTTTTTTTTTTATTAAAACGAACTTTTGGGAAGAACATATTTGCTTTGTTTTATATTCGACTTTATTTCTCAATTGGAATTCGGCGTTATTTCACTTTCTTATAGTGAAATAACGCCGAATTATGACGTTCGGCGTGCAATAACGTTTAAGTGCAATAACGCCGAATTTTGAAATTCGGCGTTATTGCATTCGGCGTTATATCACGGCACCAAAAAAAACACAAATTTAATGTTAAACTAAATTTATTTATTTATTTCATCTCAATGCTAGCGGATAAACAATATTTTTGGTTAAAGTCTGCATTTTTCTTGTCTTCGACCCGATCGGCCATTCCGGAATTTTTGCTGATGTTTCAAACTGCTTAAATATTTATGAACAAATAAAAAAAAAATTTAAAAAAAAAAAAATTTGTCTTCCACCTGATCGGAACCAAACCTTCACTGGAACCATACCTGGACTAAACAATACTTAGCCTGAAAATTTCATAGAATTTCGTTGGGCGGTTTAGGAGTCCATACACGAAATACATACATACACTTACACATACATAAATACACACATCCAATTTTATATATGTATGTGTTGATCAAAAGCAAAACCCATTACATCCACTTTTGAAAAAAAATGACTTAGGTATGAGGTTTTCTTTGTATTGTCCAAACGCATACGTTGGGCTTAAGTTTTAATCCGAAATCACATGTTATTCCATAGAAATCAGCCCCCGAAATCAGCAGTTTGTTTCAAAACCCTTTTTATCCATATCAGTTTTTGATTCAAAATCAATTATATTTATACATTTTTTTTTATCAAAAATCATTATATCCACTAAAAAAAATTTAATTTCAATTCAAAATCCGTTATATCCATGTTGTGAGATTCGAAGAGAATTCTTGAATAGTACTAAGGAACATTTATGTTTGTGTTATAATAATATGTACTTGTTTTACAAACAAAAGTAAAAAATTAAATTTTACGAGAATATTGTCTCTTATAATTTTTTCATACAACCAATATTTCCATCGACATTTCAAAATAAAGATTCATAATGATTGATTCAAATTTTCGGAAACTATGAAAATCTTAATTGTTCAATTACATTTTTTAATAAAATTAAATTAAAATTACATTTTTATAAGATCAATATATTTGCCGTAATGTCAAAAACTTAAGAGCATTAATTGTAAAATGTTAAAATGAAATCACGGCTAAAAGCAAAATAATAATTGTCAACGTTACTACTACACATGATGCTTAAAGAATAATGATGGCCGACAACTGTGTAGGGAGTGAGAGAAGTCTTATTGTATAGACCGGTTTCGTTCTCATCCCTACTTTGTGCTGTTTACTGGGTCAGAAGTGACACCTGTAGACATCTGGCGGGGATAACTAATTAAATGACGATTGATCAGTTATCGACCGGAGATGAAAAATGATTAAATTACTAAAATGGCTATTAAAAAATAAGGGTTGATCGTAGAAGGGTGAAAATTTAGGATTGTATGTATTTTTGTATGTTGTATCATAAAAAAATAAAAACTAAAAATTTTGTCTAAGAAATAAAAAAAAAATTTAGGAGTGGACTACCCTTAACATTTTGGGGGATGGAAAATAGATGTTGGCCGATTCTCAGACCTACTCAATATGCTCACAAAATTTCATGAGAATCGGTCAAGCCGATTCGGAGGAGTGACACGAGAATTTTATATATAAGATTATATAAGAAAACTGGAAATATGAACTCTTATTTGCATCATTTTGTTGAATATCGATTTATAAAATGGTACCTCAAATCGTAAACATCGACACAAAATTATCAAAACGAGCATACAAATTTTTTTTTGTTTTTTTTTTTTTATTTTGATTGATAGTACCAAAAAAAGTAGTGAAAAAATCGGGATTTTGTCAGTCATTGTTTTGTATACCGGATTTTGGTATTCGGGATTTTGTATACTGGATTTTGTCATTCGGTATTTTGTATTCGGGATTTCGGCAATCGGGATTTTGTCATTCGGTATTCTGTCGCTCGGGATGCTGTAAATCAAGATATCGTAAGCAACCCGATTTGAATTTCATCATTCAAAATAAAATCGCAGCTCCACTGCATTCATTTAAATCGGTGGATCGCGTAACAAATGATGACGAAGCAACAAACTATCCAATTGAATTTTTGAATTCGTTGGATGTTCCCGGTCTACCACCGCACAATTTGCAACTCAAAGTCGGCTCTGTCATCATAATGCTGCGCAATCTGAACCAAGCAAAACTATGCAATGGAACTAGGTTGACAGAGAAGAAACTCATGAACAACGTCATCCAAAACAACAATAATCAAAGCCAAGTTCAAAGGCGAAGAAGTTCTCATTCCAAGAATTCCTATGATACAGAACGACTTGCCGTTCGAGTTAAAGCGGATTCAGTTTCCCGTTCGACCCGCATTCGCCATGACAATAATTAACAAATCGCAAGGCCAATCGTTGCAAGTGTGTGGCCTTAATCTTGAATTCCCTTGCTTTTCACATGGACAACTGTACGTGGCGTGTTTGCGTGTCGGAAAGCCATCTGCAATGTTTGTTTATGCACCGGACAAAAAAAACAAAGAACGTTGTTTATCACAAAGCGTTGCAGTGACCTAATCATTTCTGTTTAAATAAAAGCAATTTTAATCAATTTAATATCAATTGTTTAATTCTTTCTTAAAAGAGGCTCGACTTTCGAAAGGGACATTTAATCAATTTTAGGCGGAACGAAGTTCGCCGGGTCAGCTAGTAATAAATAAATAAAGATCCAGTAAAAATAATTATAAAGAAAAAACGTTTAAGTTTTTTTTTTTTTAATGAAAACGCCCCTATTGGTACGTAAATTTCATCTCGTGAACCAACTGTAGCACGTTTGTGGGTTGTGACTGTTTTTTGCAATTAGAATTACATGTGTTGTCTTTTCAAAATGCTTTCGTAGCGGGCTTCCTGCTGTTGGTCAAGTGAGCTCTCTACCCTGCCAGTATTTTGAAAAAACAACGAAAAAGAGAGGTGAACAATATAAAATATAAAGAAATAGGCCAGTGGATCTTGTGGTAACATTTACCGCAACAAATCCCACCCTTACCTCCCAAGAAATGTATTTACATTTCGAAAGAACTTTTAATCATTTTTAAAGAAGAACCAGGACTGAGGAAAAAGACGAAGGGTTTTCATCAGAAAAGCAGAGGAAAATATAAGAGAAAAAGTAAAAAAAATAAAAAGACAAAAATTTACAATTAGTATTGGATGCATGTGAAAACGATTTTAAATCTTTAGCGTGCCAAGTTCCGCACTCTTTACCTCTATTATGTTCTTAAATGTTTGTCTATGTTAACACACACTTTATAATTTCAAAAATTGGGGGGACGGTATTGAAGAACCCTCCGACGTCAATTGTAAGCTTGATCAGTGTGGCTTGCAGCTTTAACCTTTTTGCCAATCAATCTTAAGTTTTTTGAAACGTTCTTCCATCTCTCACTTAATCTTGAACAGTTTCCGAAGAATCTCCTACTTTGGGCACTTCTTGACCAGAAGTTGCCATCCCCTGCCAAAATTTTGTAAAGTACGGGGATACTACGCAACCTTTGCAAGTTGTGAGTCCCAAACTCGGTGATTCTCACTGACGTTAGCTCTTACAATGTTCCTGTTAGATGGGGGCCCGTCAAAGCAAATAACTGCTAGCTGTTGGCATATGTTTTTGTCTTCTTCTCTCTCCTGTTCTGTCTGACTCTCTCCCTGTCAGTGTTGGATAGTTACGCGTAACTTTGATATTTTAATTAGTTACACGTAACTAATGTAACTTATGTAACTAATGCAACTAATGTAACTAAATGTAACTAATTGTAACTAAATGTAACTAACTATAACTAATAGAATTTTTCAAATACAAAAACTCACATTTTATGTTAAATTGAAATTTAGAACTTCCGTCCACAAACCCGATCGAATGACGTTTGACTACACTGTATTAGGGCAAAGCTGGATGATTGATATTGCCGTCGGGCCAGCTGCCAGCTGTGGCAACGGCAACCTGGCAAGGAATACGTTTTTCAATTACTATATTTCTGCAAAAAAAAATTTAAAATAATAAAACAAAATAGATCTCGTTTGATTTCCTTTGGGCGAGCCAAATCTGAAATTTGAGACCAAATCTGAGATCAAATCTGAATTTACCATACAAAAATAAATCAAAATAAACAAAGAAATGTCCAAGAATCTCAAGAAAGAGGGGAAAACTTTAAATGTAAGTAAAAATCTTTTGTATGCTCCAAGAATATAATATTTTATTAGATTTCCTTTTCATCAGGAATACAGTAATTTCAATATGTATTCCTTGCCAGGTTGCCGTTGCCTTGCTAATAAAAGAATTTTGTCAATAGTCGATTGGAATTCAGGATGAAATGTGATTTTTTTTTATTTTTTATTATTAAGTTAGAGTTAGTTTTATTTAGTTACATTTAGTTACATTTAGTTACATTAGTTACATTAGTTACGCCAAATATTGGGCGTAACTAATTCATATTAGTTACGCGTAACTAAACGAGTAACTTACTTCATGTAACTTACTTGCCAACACTGCTCCCTGTCATGTTTGTGCTGTCTTGAGGCCTTCAGTTGCCAGTGCTTGTAAGTGTGTCTACTCTGGTTGATTCACCGACGGAGTAGATTAATAATGTTATGTAATGTAATTATGTAATATGTACCTAATTATTTGTTTTTTCTTTTCGCAGGATTCGCCTGCGGATAAAAATGAGCTGTAAGGTTCAAACATGAAACGTACGCCTGGCAAAACTTTTTCAATTCTTTCGATCGGAATTGCGGGCCGCGAAATAAAAGAAAAACATTTTCCTCAAGTTCCCTTCAAACTGATTTCACAGTAGCAGACCTCAACGCAAAACAAAGCAAAAATCTAATGAAAAAATCAATGACGGTGAAAATGAAACCTTACTCGGCTTGGGAAGCGGACCTACAAGATCTACACAGATCATTTCCCATGGTGAAGTATTCCCTACTCTTTCTAACATAAACCCAGCTGGCTTCTCATTCACCAGTTTCACTTGTTGGAAACTCTACATTTAATTACATTTTTGGTGGTATCTCCTCTCAGTTTAGGCCAATAAAATTTTAACCCGATCCTGGCAGCAATTTTCCGAACTCCCATGTGTTCGGCTAAACGACCATCATGAAACTCCTGCTGAATTTTTAATCTTTCTTTCCTAAAACTCTCTTCCATTCCTTATTATCTCGTGATAGGAAATGTGGTTGACCTTTATGAATTTGACTAAATGACCGTGTCCAATTCTCCGGGCTGGATAAGCTTACGGGTTAGAATTAACCACTGACCACTGACTTCATTTTAATTATCCAAGGTCGGTATTCTCTTCTGAGATGTCAGCTTACTCCAAGACTCCTCGAGATAGCCTGTCTGGAATTATACGCTCCTTCCCTTTTTGATGTATAATTTCGAAATCGAATTGTAGAGGCCTAACTGCCAACGTGCTAATCTACTATGTGGATCTTTAGATATGCTTAACAATACCAGGGAATAATGATCAGTCACAACCGTAAACCAAGCATCCTCGATGTATGGTCGCAACTTCTGAACTGCAAATAGCACGGCCATAAATTCTTTCTCTGTTGTATTATAATTGCGTTCATTATTATTCAAAGGCCTACTAAGGTAACAGACAACTTGAGACAAAACTGCACCGATACCGTAGTCGGAACTGCTTGTTTGTACGACAAAAGCTCGTTTCAAGTCTGAGTAAGTATGGGTGCTGTTACTAAATACTCTTTTGCCTTTCTAAAGCTAGCCTCACACTCTTCTGTCCATTTAAATTTCCTGCTTTTTTTAACCAATCTGACGGTGGCCGCAATAGTTCCGCGAAATGCTGTACAACACGTCGGTACCAAGAAACTATCACTATAAAACTCCTAATCGCTTTAGCATTCCTCGGTGCTAGAATTATTACCATGCTTCTCGCTTTTTCTGGATCTACATGAAGCCCATTCCGATCCACAATATACCCTAAGAACTTCAGCGATGGTATGCAAAAGTAGCTTTTCTCCAAGCTGACCTTCATTCAAGCTTCTCACAACCTCACTCAAAATTTCGAGATGCTTTTCAAAGGTCTCTGCGATGATGATCATGTCGTCTTAATAGACGAAATTTAATGGCTTGAGGTCGGCACCCAAAACTGTGTCGATAAACCTCTGCCATGTCCCAGCCTATTTGTGAAGACCGAAAGGCATCCTTCTAAATTGAAATAGACCACGGCCAGGGCCCGTCAAAGGTGTGAAGGCTTTAGATTCCTTTTCCATGGGAATCTGCTAGTAAGCTGACTTGATGTCAAGCAAAGATAAGAACCGCGTGCCTCGAAGTCTGTCTAAAATCAAATTAATGGGTGCCGTGCAATAAGGTTGTGCGCAATAATGTCGAAGCGGCCTTATTTCCATTTGTAATTGGCAATAATGTTGAGTTCTCATAGTTTGTGAGTTCGAATTTATTTCCCAAACAAAAATAGGTAAATAGAAATAATGTCGCTTAGCAAGCTTCGCAGATAGTATGCTATTGAATCCCTCCAAGGAGCTGGTAGTGATATGCAAAGCTTTATAGCACTATATTTTCTTGGGTCCTTCCTATATTTGAACAGATGAATGGTTCCTAGAAGTATGTATATTTAAAAGAATAGCTTTATAAGATGGAAGAAGGGTGTGCGAGCAGCGGCAAGGAAAGGGGGCCCACACCACCTGCCTGGACCGTCACCCGCCCGCGCCCACAACCCCTTTCCTTGCCGCTGCTCGTACACCCTTCTCCCATCTTTTTCTAAAAATGTTTGAATGCCACCTTATTTCCCTTCACATTGACCTTATTGCCACTTCGTTATGGTAATAATGTTGACCATAGAAAAAGGTGTAATTCGACATTATTACCAATTACAAATGGAAATAAAACACTTTTGACCTTATTGCGCACGACTTTATTGCACGGAACCCAATTAATGTAAGGCAGTAGAAAAGAATCTCTATTTGTATTTTTATTTTGCTTCCTATAATCCAAACAGAATCTAAATGACCCATTCATATTGTAAACTAGGTTTATCGGAGATGACCTAGAACTATTAGAACTCTCAATTACGCCTGGTTCTAGCATTTCGTTTCATTCAATATAGAAACCGAACAATATCCATGTTTAATTGGTTCCGCCGATGTCCTTATCTTATGTTGCAACATAGTCGTACAACCTGAACCATCTGGCATCTTCCTAAAAGCTTCTTCAACAACATTGTCTATCTGTTTCATTTCCCTATGATCCAACTCTAAACGTTCTGTAATAGAGCGAATCACGATCACTTGATCCTGGTCCGAAAAATTCAACATACGTGAGGTCAAATCCGGGTCTATCCCCGAGAGTGCCCAAAAATCTGCATCTAAGATCACGGTATGGTATAATAAGGCAGTGTATTAAGACTACCTTATCTTGTTCTTCTATCGGTAAGCGAACTGTTCCTACCGATTCAACACATGATTCATCGGCTAAGAATACCAAATTAACAGTGCCTTTAATTGAGGTATATCGCTATCTATTATGAGTCTAGAAGCTCTTGAAACTAATAAACATAAAAACTAGTACCATATATACCTACTAACTCTGCTGGGGCGCGAGGCCTTTTAGCATTTTCCCCACACCAACGGCAACTGCTCCTACTGATTCCCTCTTCCCACAACCAAGACATCTCCTAGGAGCTAGACAACTACAAGAAAAATGATCTGGCTTCTCAGAAGCGAAACATAAAACAGCTCCATCAGATTGTGTGGATCTATTAGGCTGCGACTTTCTAGGTTCCTCCGCTCTGTGGGCTGTTCGTCTCCTCACGACCGCGACTTTTGGTTGCACTGCCAAAATTGCCTTGTAACCCAGTTCAGGTTTAACACAATTTTCACTTTGAGTCGGAAGTTTGTAGTTTTCAACATTATCCCTAAGAGTTTCTTAGTCCCTACCTAGACTAGCTAAATCTTTGACTGATTGTGGTTTGTTTAAACTAATCTGTGTTTGGTAAAATATGTCCCGACTCTCCGTTCGTTCGGAAAGTGGTTCCCCTAACCGTTTGAACATGGTTCGCATGATCATCATAATTCTCTTACAAGAATTCATATTTTAAAACATCTACAAATTCTTGCCAGTTTGAATCTTCCTTAACCGATACCGGAGAGAGCTTGAGGAGCCTGTAAGAAGGTCAACCGCTGAGTAGAACAACTGCGTTACAAAACCCCGCGAGATAGACTTACTTCCTTGACCCTCTCAAGGAATGAGTTCACATATTGCCACAGCACTGACCAGTAAACTGAACATTGCAAGTACAAAACCTTTAGAGCATCGTTCTTGAGGACCAGAAAAACCTAAACTACCACCTAAACTAACCTTACTAAAAGCTTTGTTTGTTGAGCCCTGAAGTCACCCTGGGGTCGCCACAGCGCGTTTTTTGAATTACCTCAACTCGCCCTCAATACAAAATTCTCTGTTTTTTGAAACCTGGGGTCGCCCTGAAGTCACCCTGAAGTCGATCTTGCTATTTAGCTGGGGCGAGTTGAGGTAACGAATCAGCTGTTGAAGTGACTTTTGCTGTCAAGCATTTCTTGTGTATTTTTCTTCTGTATTTGATTTTTCATGTCTTTTTTTTCGATAAAACTAAATGAAATGCAAGTGAATGCATTTATTTTGATGAAAGTAAATACAAATCGAACAAATAAAGCAAAATGGAAACTTTTGATTTTGTGCGTTGTGAAAAATATACAATCAGCAGCCGTCATGTGTTTTTTGAGACCCGAAAAACCCAGGTTTTTTTGACAACTCTTGGAGTTGTCAAGAAAACCCAGGGCGACCCTGGGTAAAGTTCAACAAACAAAGCTAAAGTCAATGTGAACTGGTGGCTGAATCGGGCACTGAATCAGCTGACCTGCACCTGAGGTCGATGCATGTTCATGCATAAGAAAAAGCTCTTTTTGAGAGACGTGTGTGTTCAGATTTCTTGGTTGATCCGGAAAATTCTAATCTCGAATCTTTTTCTGTACTGCATCCTTATCCTCAGTATACGAAAACGGGTATTTCGTATATGCCTCCACCGAACCCCTGAGCTCCAACATGCGAGCAGATCTAAATGACGCCCTCAAGACGTCAACCTTTCCTTGCTCTAACGTTCTACTGAGCATATACTAGTACCTAAAGCTCATAATGACATAATCTATTAATGTCGATAAAAACAAAAACTAAAAACAAAAGCTCCCAGCAAAGTAAGAAAAAAAAACATAATCTACAGCTACAGTACGTTTGCAAAGAACTGTTGGATACCCTATTCCCTATATTTTTGTATTTGTATGCGTCCCCCTCCCGCAGCCAGCCATTGTTTCAGTTTCAGAAACAAATTCTTCTTTAGCAGACAGAAACAAATTCAATAACATTAATTTTGTGAGGTGTGGTGTTCAATTAGTGCTGGCACAATAATAAAAGGCGTGCGCCACGCCCAAAGTTAGGACTTTTTATTGCCGAGGCTATTAGTATTAGCTCAGTGACTTTCAATTTTATTCTTGCAGATCTATTTGAACAAAACAAGACAAATCTTAGATTTTTAAAAATTAGATTTTGAATATAAATAGCGATTACGGGTGTTTTTTAACAATTCTTGAAACACACTCTGCTACGAAACCAAGGAATTAAATCTAAGTGTTCATCTTCTTACTTCAAAACTGCGACCGATACTTAAAAAACGTTAAAAATTAATGCGTTACACGACTTTTGACGGAAACGCTACTTAAAAGTGGGCGTGTCTTTTAAATTTGAAGCACTAACTGAACTTTGATCATTAGTCAGTAATTAGGCATAAGTGTAAAACTACAGCTGAATCGAGTAGTTTTTAAACGATCTTACCTGAACAAAGGTATTTTATCAAAATCACCCCCTCTCCCCTCCTTGGGGGTAAGCCTTGACGTGGCGGAGGGGCTTACGGTGGCTACTACTATAAAGCTTAGAGCTATGCGATCGCGAAACTTGTTTTCGCAGAAGGGCCTCCCATGGTCGACAGGTCGAAGCGGAGTAGGATGCTACTACTAATTACCCCCCCAACGAAGGAGTGTTCCCACCAAGGCACCTCCAACAAACGACGGTAGCGGAAGAATTCTTTTTTTTTCAGAATCAACGCTAGCGTCACCAGTTCCAGTTAGGCCGAACTACTTGGTGAACACCTTATATGGGCTACTCAGACATATTTCAGAGCACAGGTCTATAAGGAGCGGCTAAGCCGAACTCTCGTCCTTGGAGTCATTAAAGGACCTGGCCCTCCAGGTTGGGGGCTCCTGCCGCTGGGGTAACTGCCCGACGTAGGAGTATTTTCCTAGTTATGAACCAACTACTAGCCTCGGATATGGAAGATCCAAATGTTGACGACCTAAGCAAACGAAAACTGGACAATGAATTTCGGATCTGCTCGTGGAATGTCCGGACCTTAAATAGGCCACGTGCAGCCGAACAATTAGTGGATACCCTGGATAGGTATAAAGCTGACATCACAGCCATCCAGGAAGTGCGATGGGATGGAGAAGGCATACGCAAGATGAAAAACTGCGATATCTACCACGGAAAGTGCTTGAAGGAACAGAAACAGCGGTTGTTTGGGTGCGGCTTTGTGATAAGTGGAAGACTTAGGCAAGAAGTCATATGCTTTAAGTATATAAGCGAACGCCTTGTCACAATCCGCATCCGAGCAAAATTTAAAAACATCACGCTGATCTGTGCCCATGCCCCAACAGAGGAGAAGTATGACCAAACCAAAGAAGAATTCTACGGTCTTCTGGAGGAGACGTATGATAAGTGCCACAAGTACGACGTCAAGATTATTCTTGGCGATTTTAACGCCAAGATCGGAAAAGGGCGTATCTTTGGTTCAACAGTCGGAAGGCATAGCCTGCACGAAAACACCTCCGGTAACGGACTCAGGCTGATCGACTTTGCAGCGGGGCGAAATGTCATCATATCAAGCACCCGATTCCCACACCTCAATATACACAAAGGGACCTGGCGGTCTCCAGATCATCAAACCGTCAACCAAATTGATCACGTTGCGATTGACGCCAGGCATGCCTCCAATATCCTGGATGTCCGAACGTTCCGAGGAGCCAACATTGACTCGGATCACTACCTTGTTGTCGCTAAACTTCGGATACGGATATCCATGGCACCGCAACAAAGACCGGGCATTGTAGGAAGGTTTGACGTCAAAAGACTACAAGAACAGAATACCGCCAGAACTTTTGCTGACCGCGTCTCTTGTTATCTCTCAGAGGACCCACCACCAGGTCCAAATGTAGAAGACCAGTGGCTACACTGTCAAGGAGCCATCAGAAAGGCCGCAACTGATGTGCTGGGTTTCACTAGGCGACCAAACCGAAACCCCTGGTTCGACGAAGAATGTAGGCGAGCGCATGCAGCCAAGGACGAGGCCTATAAATCCATGCTTCAGGCAAGAACCGGAACTGCTGAGAGAGCAGCCCGTGATATCTACATCCAAAAAAGGAGAGAGGAGCACCGAATTTTAAGACGGAAGAAGAGACAACACGAAAAAGAAGCGGTCGAGTCTATCGAGGGATGCTACGGCAGGGGTAACATCAGAAAATTCTATAAGAGGGTGAAACAATCTACGCAAGGATATCAGCCCAAAGTAGAAGCCTGCCGTGATGAAAACGGGAATATAGAAGGAGATACGCAGATGGTGCTGAGGATTTGGAAAGACCACTTTTCCAAACTGCTTAACGGTGAAGATGCCCACAATTCCACTTTAAGGCAGAACATTCCATTCTTTTTGGACGATGACGGCCAAAATATCCGACCCCCCGACCTACAAGATGTGAAAACAGCATACACCAACTCATCTGTGACATATGGTCGGAAGAAAGTATGCCCAATGAATGGAATCTCGGTATAGTATGCCCCATCTACAAGAAAGGAGACACTCTGAATTGCGCCAACTACAGAGGTATAAGTCTTCTCAACATCGCATATAAAATTTTGTTGGCTATATTGTGTGATCGCTTAGAACCTTTTGCCAACGACCTGATCGGCCCCTATCAGTGTGGTTTTAGGCGGGGTAAATCTACCATCGACCAAATCTTCACACTCCGACAGATTTTAGAAAAAAACCAAGAATACCAAATCGATACACACCATCTCTTTATCGATTTTAAAGTCGCCTATGATAGCGTAAATAGAGACGAGCTATATAGAGCCATGTCGCGTCTTGGCATTCCTGCCAAACTCGTTCGCTTGTGCAGGATGACCATGCAGAAATCTCGCTGCTCCGTCAAAGTCGGCCAGAACATCACCGAAGCCTTTGATGTCGAGAAAGGTTTACGACAAGGCGATGCGCTATCATGCAACCTCTTTAACATCGTGCTTGAAGCAATTGGGCGCAACTCAGAAGTCAACACCAGTGGCACAATTTTTCAAAAATCCGTCCAACTTCTGGCTTACGCGGATGACATTGACATTATCGGAAGAACGAAGCGAGCTGTTAGTGGTGCGTTTGCTGGAATCGAGACGGAGGCGGCAAAAATGGGTTTGGCCGTGAATGAGGCAAAAACAAAGTATATGCTGTGATCGAGAAGAGAGACACAACACCGCCGACTCGGTCAGAACATCACAATGGACAGATATAATTTTGAAGTAGTCAGAGACTTTGTATACTTGGGTTCCACTATAACCTCGCACAATGACATCAGTGCAGAGATAAAGCGAAGAATCACTCTTGCCAATCGCTGTTTCTTCGGGCTAAGAAGGCATTTAAGCAGTAAAGCCCTCTCTCAAAGAACCAAGGAAGCCCTGTACAAGACCTTAATCATCCCAGTCCTGCTGTATGGGGCGGAGGCATGGACATTGACAAGAGCTGATGAAAACCTTCTGGGTTGCTTTGTGAGAAAGATTCTTCGAGTAATGTTCGGTCCAGTGTGCATCGGCGGAGAGTGGAGGAGAAGATACAATCACGAGCTATACGGGCTTTACAGCGACGTCGACCTGGTCAGAAAGCTAAAAATTCAGCGGTTAAGATGGCTGGGTCATGTGGAGCGTATGAACATCGATGCACCAGCCCGTCGAGTTTTCGTTTCCAACCCCGATGGGCAACGTGGGAGAGGAAGACCTCATCTTAGGTGGCGCGCTCAATTGGAGAACAACCTCAACCAACTTGATGTGCGTAACTGGAGACAACAAGCTAGGGACCGAGCTGGTTGGAGAGGCTTGTTGGTTGAGGCCGAGATCTATCCTGGACTGTGAGCGCCACCTTAAGTAAGTAAGTAAGCCTTTAAAAGTATGCGTATTGAAAAAATGTACACAAGAAAATGTAGAGATATATTTTTCAAATAACAAACGGAAGGAAAAAAGTTTAAATTGAATATTGTTTGCACCTTAAATTTTTAAAACTACGTTTTTCGTTCTTTTATGAAAAGTGGGCTTAAGGCACGCCCAAAATTCAAAAATTTCTTTTCATACACAAAGTTTTTAGTTTCTACTAAGAGACGCAAGATGCTTGCGGATTCATTATAAATACCGTTTATTTTCAAAAACATTTTTTTTGTTTTTAGTGAAAAGTGGGCGTTAGCCACACCCAAAATCAATTTTTTTGTTTTCATACACAAGATGTTTATGTGCAAGTAATATCCACAAAATTTCATTTTTTTCGCATTAATATAACAATTGCTATTTTATAAAAACAATATTGATGTTTTTGTATGCAAAGTGGGCGTTAGCCACGCCCAAAAATCAAAAATTTCTTTTCATACACAAGGTTTTTAGTTTCTACTAAGAGACGACGAATGCTTGCGGATTCATTATAAATACCGTTTATTTGCAAAAACAATTTTTTTACGTTTTTAGTGAAAAGTGGGCGTCAGCCACGTCCAAAACCAATTTTTTTGATTTCATACACAAGGTGTTTATGTGCAAGTAATATCCACAAAATTTAATGTTTTTCGAATTGATATAACAATTAGTTTTTTACAAGAACAATATCGATGGTTTTGTATGAAAAATGGGCGTCAGCCACGGCCAAACTGAATTTTTTTTATTTAATTGTAAGTAAGTTTACCTGAAGCTTGCGCGTGCAAAATTTTAGCGTTATGCTTTTATCTTAACTGTACAAAAAACATAATTTAATTTTACCAAATTTAGGTTGTTCATCAAAAATGGCGATTGTGGGCGTGTTTGTTGGCGGATTTTACCGGTTCAAAAACATAGCCTTACTCTCGAACCAAAGATTATATATATCAAATTTCAGCTTTCTAGCTCAAAAATTGCGACCTCTAGAGAGTATACATACGGACGGACGGACGGACGGACATGGGTAAATCGACTAGGCTTTTGATTCTGAGTCAGAATATATATACTTTTCTATACCTAACGGTATTATTTCTCTATGTTACAAACTCCACACCAAATACAATATACCCATTCTATGGAATAGGGTACCTATAAAAAGTTAAAATGAAAAAAAAAAAAAAATAATAAAATAAACAAATAAACGCAATAAAAACAGTAGGCCTAGACACCTAGAACAACCTTTACAAATTTGAATCGACTAGAAAAAAAACTTTCGATCTATATTATAAATGCCTATCACTTTTCAAACAAAAAGAACACTTAAAACAACAAATTTAATTAAGTTTTGGATGATTTGAGAAATGCACCAAAAGACATTGAACTATGGAATCTACGAATCCAGGAAAACAATTATTATTTTATTAGTGTAAAGGAAAACAAATGCACGAACTTGACGTGCCGCCGCACAGTGGTTTGAGCGCGGAAAAAAATGCTTTTTAAAAAGTTTTACGTAGCCTTTAAATTTGTATGTCTAAGTATTCTCGGATAACCCCAGCATATAATGGAAAAGAATTTTTTAATTAATATATTTTATTTACTTATTTACAAGCCCTCAAAGTTTAAAAAAAAATTATTCAAGTCGCGAACCACATTTTCAACAAACTTTTAGATGTCTTTTTCCGGTGTTCCTTAACATACATTCTATTACATTATATATCATTTTATTGGTCTGTTTTCGAGTATTTAAAATTAAAAAAAATGGACAGATATAATTTTGAAGTAGTCAGAGACTTTGTATACTTGGGTTCCACTATAACCTCGCACAATGACATCAGTGCAGAGATAAAGCGAAGAATCACTCTTGCCAATCGCTGTTTCTTCGGGCTAAGAAGGCATTTAAGCAGTAAAGCCCTCTCTCAAAGAACCAAGGAAGCCCTGTACAAGACCTTAATCATCCCAGTCCTGCTGTATGGGGCGGAGGCATGGACATTGACAAGAGCTGATGAAAACCTTCTGGGTTGCTTTGAGAGAAAGATTCTTCGAGTAATGTTCGGTCCAGTGTGCATCGGCGGAGAGTGGAGGAGAAGATACAATCACGAGCTATACGGGCTTTACAGCGACGTCGACCTGGTCAGAAAGCTAAAAATTCAGCGGTTAAGATGGCTGGGTCATGTGGAGCGTATGAACATCGATGCACCAGCCCGTCGAGTTTTCGTTTCCAACCCCGATGGGCAACGTGGGAGAGGAAGACCTCATCTTAGGTGGCGCGCTCAATTGGAGAACAACCTCAACCAACTTGATGTGCGTAACTGGAGACAACAAGCTAGGGACCGAGCTGGTTGGAGAGGCTTGTTGGTTGAGGCCGAGATCCATCCTGGACTGTGAGCGCCACCTTAAGTAAGTAAGTAAGCCTTTAAAAGTGGGCGTATTGAAAAAATGTACACAAGAAAATGTAGAGATATATTTTTCAAATAACAAACGGAAGGAAAAAATTTTAAATTGAATATTGCTTGCACCTTAAATTTTTAAAACTACGTTTTTCGTTCTTTTATGAAAAGTGGGCGTAAGGCACGCCCAAAATTCAAAAATTTCTTTTCATACACAAAGTTTTTAGTTTCTACTAAGAGACGCAAGATGCTTGCGGATTCATTATAAATACCGTTTATTTTCAAAAACAATTTTTTTGTTTTTAGTGAAAAGTGGGCGTTAGCCACACCCAAAATCAATTTTTTTGTTTTCATACACAAGATGTTTATGTGCAAGTAATATCCACAAAATTTCATTTTTTTCGCATTAATATAACAATTGCTATTTTATAAAAACTATATTGATGTTTTTGTATGCAAAGTGGGCGTTAGCCACGCCCAAAAACAAAAATTTCTTTTCATACACAAGGTTTTTAGTTTCTACTAAGAGACGACGAATGCTTGCGGATTCATTATAAATACCGTTTATTTGCAAAAACAATTTTTTTACGTTTTTAGTTAAAAGTGGGCGTGTTTATGTGCAAGTAATATCCACAAAATTTAATGTTTTTCGAATTGATATAACAATTAGTTTTTTACAAGAACAATATCGATGGTTTTGTATGAAAAATGGGCGTCAGCCACGGCCAAACTGAATTTTTTTAATTTAATTGTAAGTAAGTTTACCTGAAGCTTGCGCGTGCAAAATTTTAGCGTTATGCTTTTATCTTAACTGTATACAAAAAACATAATTTAATTTTACCAAATTTAGGTTGTTCATCAAAAATGGCGATTGTAAGCGTGTTTGTGGGCGGATTTTACCGGTTCAAAAACATAGCCTTACTCTCGAACCAAAGATTATATATATCAAATTTCAGCTTTCTAGCTTGAAAATTGCGACCTCTAGAGAGTATACATACGGACAGACGGACGGACGGACATGGCTAAATCAACTAGGCTTTTGATTCTGAGTCAGAATATATATACTTTTTTATACCTAACGGTATTATTTCTCTATGTTACAAACTCCACACCAAATACAATATACCCATTCTATGGAATAGGGTACCTATAAAAAGTTAAAATGAAAAAAAAAAAAAAATAATAAAATAAACAAATAAACGAAATATCGAAAAATTGTGTTCAGCGATGAGGCTCATTTTTGGTTGAATGGGTACGTAAATAAGCAAAATTGTCGCATTTGGAGTGAAGATCAGCCAGAAGCACTGCAACAGCTACCAATGCATCCCGAAAAAGCCACTGTTTGGTGCGGTTTATGGGCCGGCGACATTATTGGGCCATATTTCTTCAAAGATGATGCGAATCGCAGCGTTACTGTCAATGGTGAACGCTACCGAGCGATGATAACAAACTTTTTTTTGCCCGAAATGGAAGTTTTTGACTTGCATGATATGTGGTTTCAACAAGACGGTGCCACATGCCACACAGCACGCGAAACAATGGCGCAATTGCGAGGCGAGTTTGGTGAACAGTTAATTTCACGTTTCGGGCCGGTCAATTGGCCGCCTAGATCGTGCGATTTGACACCTTTAGACTATTTTTTGTGGGGGTATGTCAAGGCTAATGTCTATAGGGACAAGCCCGCTTCGATTGACGCACTGGAAGCCAACATCCATGCATTCATTCGTGAGATACCGGCCGATATGTGTGAAAGAGTATGCCAAAATTGGACTCAGCGGATGGGCTACCTGAGACGCAGCCGCGGTCAACATTTGCATGAAATTATCTGTAAACATTAAATTGCAAGGTTCAAACTATCGATTCAAATAAATATTTCATTAATTTTTTCGAATTTTTTGTGTTTTTTTCTTTTAAAAGGTTCTAAACCTCTTAAAAAATCACCCGTTACATACATGTGTTCACACAATGATTATTAAAATTTTCAAGTACATAAGCACATGCAATGGGACCGTGTATAATTTCTCGTCGTCAATTGTTACATCTTTTTAATAACACTCATTTTATTCAGAACAAGTAATTTAATATTAGCGTATACATAATTCATATTAAAGTTATAATTAAATTTAATTAAATCTAACTTAGAGCGTGTTAACTGAGATGAGGTGAGAGCTAAACTGAATGCGGACAAACTGATCGCACTCTCGTTTTGACTTTTTATTATTAAAGCTAAGGGTACGTATCGATGTTGATGGTACATACTCATCATATATGAACAAAAAAATCTGAACAATAAATGTATAACTGCATTCCTGCACCGTTTTCAGACAAGCAAGTAAGAAAAATTCAAAATTCAAAATTCAAAATTCAAATTCAAAATTCAAAAATATTTAAATTGAGGCGGTAATACCTAACGCTCTCACCTCAATAAATGTTGTTCTTAAAATCTTTAAAACAGAAAACTCTTTCACAAAATCCCTTGAAAAAGCTCTTGAGGTTTGCATCCAAAGGGTAATGGCAATGCTGTCATTTCTCACATTGAGAGAAGGAAAAAGAATACGATCAGTAATTTCAGTATGCTTTCAGCATGCAACATGAATGGTCATGGAGGGATGTACAACGTTTAAGGGAAACTAAATCAATTCGTGTGTATAAATCAGTGCCAGCGCGCTTGTAATTTGGGAGCGAATTTGTGTCATTTCTATGAAGTGAGTGTTTAGCAGCCAGCTCTGCTTAAAAAAAAGCTCTCCCATAAGGCCTTCACTGACATTTTTTATTGAACGAACTATAGTAGATAACAACGGCACTGAATTTTGTTTACGCGCACTGGTGATACATTTGTTGTTGGATTGGATAAGCAATGCACTTTATATTTTTGGTTGGTTGGGGCCAGTGCTGGCACCTTATAGACAATTGAGCGCAGTATATTTGAGAAATAAAGGCAGTAGATTGCAATATACCGCAGTAGATTTGAGAAAATACTGCAAATATAAATAAACTGCACGACTGGGTCGCACGAACTTGCTCTTATATGAAACAGTGGTCTTGGGGCTTGAGATTTTGAAGAAAAAAATTAGCAGTGAAAAAATTGTATGAAATTTTATTAATCACTTACAAACCACAACATAAAACGTTTTTTTTTTTTTGTACAAAATGAAGTTAGCGGTTAGCCTGATTTCTTTTACTGTTTAGAATTTAAAAAATAATTCTAAAATTGGTCGACCAGTTTTTTTCAAAAATTTAAAGTTTATTTTTAATAAACTTTTCGAAAGCACAAGAGTTTTTTTTAAGATTGGGAATTTCTAGAACATTGTAGTTCTGATCAGGGAAATAATATTTTTAAAAAAAATTATCAAACCGGTTGTGAAATAACCATAGGTACATATATTTAAAAGCAAGAAATTTATAAACGAACGAATGTAATTTTGGATACTCGGTGGATGACGATGCAGTCAGAGTGAACATTAGTTACGCATAATTTTCAAAACTGAAAGAGGAGTAGATTCGTTTTGTTGCGCAGTAGATTTTAATTTGCGACTAATCGCAGTAGATCTACTGCTAAAGGAGTAGGGTGGCAGCACTGGTTGGGGCTATTTTTTTTTTGTTTGTTTGTTGCGGCCGATTTGTTGTTGGTTTTTTGAATCACACACAATTTATGCACTGGTTTTTTTTTGTGAGCTATTGGAATAATTTTTATTTGGTTTTTTTTTTTTGCTTTTGGGTTATTGAGTTGTAATTTAATATTTAGAATTTTTGGGAGAATGACGAACAAAATTATGTAAAAGAATTAAACAATGAGACAAAAAACACAAATGCGACGAATACGAGGGACCTTCGACGCCGACGATACACAGCGCGTGCGCAGCCGGTGGTAGGCGGTACGACCTTGCAATCGTGTTTTCGCTCGAAACACTCGGTATACTAAATCTCCCCTGACACGAATAGAGATTATTTTGAGTTCTATTACAATCCCAACGTAACCCCCCTGTGGTGACCCACCTGTCTGTAAGACCGGTTTTCAATGTTGTTCAAATGGGCCCGTTATACACGTCACCACTGGCGGGTTAAAGGAAAATCTTTTACATAGGAGGAAATATCTCAAACTCTGTAGAAAGGATCCTGGAAGAAGGAGAGGAACCTTCTTTTCATTTTTCATTTTTGTCTCAGGACAGTATTTTTGCGTGAGTTTGTGTAGAGCGTTTTGCTAATTTGTGTTTTCTGGCTGAAAGTGGCAGAAGTTAATTTATCGCAAGCTTTAATTTTATTCGTTGTCTTAATTCTTTGCGGGACTCGCGACCTCATTTTAAACCCTTTGTTAAGCTCTATAGTCGACCCCGTAATTTTTCCCTTCTTTGTGTCTCTTGTGATACTAAAGAAACTTTAAGTTATAAAAATTTTGTTCGCTTCTTTTTATATATTTTATCTTTTTGGCCTTCCGCAATTTCTCCAAACCAATTTTTTGTAAATCTTTTCTTACGAACAAATTTAGGGTATCTACCTGTATATAAAGGTTTCCCTAATAAGTTATTTAAATTTCCTTTTGGCAAATAACTCAATTGTTTTTATTTTCATTGAAATTTTTCAGTTTTTAGACGGTTTGATTATTCCTGATAAAATAACTTGGCGAACTTTTAAATAATTCCGAGTACTGCGTGTTAATTTGATATTTCTCTTTTTTTATCTTCATTCATCGAAATATTCTCACGGCGCGGCGCGGCGGCACGTCAAGTTCGTGCATTTGTTTTCCTTTACACTAATAAAATAATAATTGTTTTCCTGGATTCGTAGATTCCATAGTTCAATGTCTTTTGGTGCATTTCTCAAATCATCCAAAACTTAATTAAATTTGTTGTTTTAAGTGTTCTTTTTGTTTGAAAAGTGATAGGCATTTATAATACAGATCGAAAGTTTTTTTTCTAGTCGATTCAAATTTGTAAAGGTTGTTCTAGGTGTCTAGGCCTACTGTTTTTATTGCGTTTATTTGTTTATTTTATTATTTTTTTTTTCATTTTAACTTTTTATAGGTACCCTATTCCATAGAATGGGTATATTGTATTTGGTGTGGAGTTTGTAACATAGAGAAATAATACCGTTAAGTATAGAAAAGTATATATATTCTGACTCAGAATCAAAAGCCTAGTCGATTAAGTCATGTCCGTCCATCCGTCCGTCCGTCCGTATGTATACTCTCTACAGGTCGCAATTTTTGAGCTAGAAAGCTGAAAATTGGTATATGTATATAATCTCTGGTTCAAGAAAAAGGCTGAGTTCTTGAACCGGCAAAATCCGCCCACAATCGCCATTTTTGATGAACAACCTCAATTTGGTAAAATTAAATTATGTTTTTTGTACAGTTACGATAAAAGCATAACTTTAAAATTTTGCACACGTAAGCTGTAGGTAAACTTTCTTCCAATACAATAAAAATATTTTAGTTTGGGTGTGGCTGACGTCCATTTTTCAAACAAAACCATCAATATGGTTTTTATAAAATAACAATTGTTGTATTAAAGGGAAAAATATCAATTTTTGTGGGTATTACTTGCACATAAACATCTTGTGTATGAAATCTAAAAAATTAATTTCGGGCGTGGCTGACGCCCACTTTTCACTAGAATTTAGAAAAAAATTGGTTTTGTGGATAAACGGTATTTGTTCATTGCCTTCACGACCTACATACAACAAAATGTTGACGACACAAGCAATGTTCATTGCCTTCACGACCTACAACAAAATACTGATGACACAGCAGGAGGCAATGACCAGCGCATTCTATTTTGTTTTTATTGTTTTTTATTTTATGTTGACATATTCAATATATTAAATGTTATTGTAAACAAATTGTTTGACCTAATTTATATTTGATTTGTAATGAATTGTTTGTAATCAATTGTTTGTTATTTAAGTATAAAAGAGACATAATGTCTATAATAAATTCATTCCTTCATTAACAACCAGTAGTGTACTATTGTTATCATTTTACGAATCTTCATTCCACAAGAACAAGTTCAAGTGCTTGGATCTTGAATCATCATCAATCTTATTGTTTATGCACAGTAAGATACGTCGCAATCATCGTTCTCACTGTATTGGACAGTAAGAGAACCTTAAATCAGTCAATTGTATTGGACAATTCTGATTTCACAAAACATTTGGTGACCCCGACTACAAATCGTCAACCTAAGGGTTGGGTCAACGACACATTACGTCTTACTGGAATCAACAGCTGAAACTAAGCATCAAAATTTGTCAAGAAGGCTCGCAATGGAAAACTGGACAACTGAACAACGTCAGGCCGGAGAGGACATACAAACCATCATCCGGAACTTCAACAAGGACTCAGCTATGCGAAAAACAACTAAGGAATACTTTGCTTCACGGTTAAACCGAATCGAAGCTATTTGGAAAGATTTTGAAGCCAGAGACGAAGAAATTCGGTCATCAAATCAAAAAGTCGATGACGAATATTTCACCTCGTGTTATTTCGATGAAATTAAAGAGATAACTCAAAAGTACAGGAAAATATTCAAGGATTCGCTTACTAAAGTAGAGACCAGCCAAAGCAAGGAGCCGCTAACTGAAATAGATTCCAGCGAAATTAAGAAGACACCTGAATCGCCCGAGGAAAAAGTAAAAACATCTGAGGGAGAAAAACAAACATCGCATGAGGTGCTTACTCTCATGCGACGCCAAAAGGCATTAATGAACTCTTTAGCCCGGCTCATTGACGGTCGAGTTAAGGAAGAAGTCCCCATACAATGTCTAAAGGCAATGAATAAACTCTGGAGCCAAATCGAAGAACTACATTATTCAATTTGGGAGAAGTGCGAAAACCCACTTACAGAGGGTTATGACATGAACTCTTATTCAGAGTTTGAAATCAAAATTCTGAAGAACCGATCCTCACTTAAAGGATCTGCCAATAATTCAAAAAATGATCATCTGTCAGTACAGCTTCCAAAGATGACAATCCCGAAGTTTGACGGCGATTACCTAAAATGGCAAACCTTTTCCGACATCTTCACCAAGATGATACATAACCAAGATCTACCATTAGTACAAAAAATGTGGTATTTAAAAACAAATGTATCTGGTGATGCAGAACGCCTGCTAAGACACTTAGAGCTGACGGAGGAAAACTATCCGATTGCATGGAAGACTCTTCAGGATCGATTCAGCAACAAAAGAGCCCAGACGTTGTCCCTTATTCAAAAAATTTTGGGCTTGCCGCAGCAAAACTCCGAAGTAAAAACTATGAGAGAGTTTCATGATACAATTCATGAATCTTTAGCAGCTTTGAGGGCTCTAGCATTGATACAGACTCGTGGGTTCCTCTACTCATTCATCTGTTAACGAAGAAATTAGACCGACAAAGCCATCTACTATATGAGCAATCCGTCAAAAACCCTCGAGAACTTCCAACAATGGAAGAATTTCTCAAATTCTTGAAGAACCGTTTTGAGGTCCTAGAAGCTGTTGGGGGAAAGGACCGAACCAAGGTGGTGTCCAACATTGCTTCCTCCAACATTGGTAACTGCAAGGTATGTGGAAATACGAACCACCCAATTTTTTATTGCGAAAAGTTCTTGAAGATGTCAGCCGCTGAAAGATTAAGATGGACGCAAAGACAACGATTATGCGTGAACTGTTTCAAGGCTGATCACACGGCAAAAATGTGTGTGTCACGAAGTTGCTCCAAATGCACAGGCAAGCACAACACACTGTTGCACTTGGATCCGAAAATTCCACGACCATCCAACGCACCAACTGGCGCAAGTACTTCAGAGACTACAACCGCTAAACCTAGCATTACGAAGACTGAGGCTTCGACACCAATGACTGTAGCAACGATTCAAAACCTTAATTACAACCAGGACTCCGTGCTGCTGGCTACGGCAAGAGTTATCATCGCCGCAAACAATGGGCAATCTTGTGTGGTCAGAGCGATTCTAGACTCAGGCTCGCAGATCAATCTGGTATCAGAGAGGCTTATCAAACGCCTATCTTTATCACCCAAACCATCATCTCTATGTATCGAAGGCATCGGACGAAGAACACGAAGCTCCACAAAACGAGTCAACATCAAACTCCAATCGTCAATTGGAAAGTTCAACTGCAGAGTGGAAGCATTCATCCTTCCAAGCATTGTGTCACCTCAACCTACGCAGAATCTGGATACAACAACCTGGTCCATTCCTGAAAACATTAATCTAGCAGACCCAAACTTTCATCAATCCGACAAAATTGATATTCTTCTTGGAGCAGAATTGTATCATCAACTCATACGTCCAGAACAAATACGAATTGGTGACAAGATGCCATTATTACAGAACACTGTCCTTGGTTGGGTTGTGACAGGAAAAATTGAAAACGTAGCCTATAACAATGCTACTTGTGCAATCTTCTGCGAAGACGATTCTACGAATGACCTCATCGAAACGTTCTGGAAGCTGGATGACTTCGAAGACTCACCAAAATCGATGACGACAGCTGAGAAATTTTGTGAAACACATTTCACGCAAACAGTAACCAGGTCTAATACTGGCCGCTTTGAAGTTCGACTGCCATTCCGAGAAAATGGTGAAGCCTTGGGTGACTCAAAGCAAGTAGCACTCAACCGTTTTATGTCATTAGAAAGACGACTAAACAAGAACCCATCATTGAGGAGGGATTATGTCAAATTTATGGAAGAATATGAAGCATTTGGACACATGGAACAAATCAATCCAACCAATATTCCAAAACACCACTTCTTCATCCCTCATCACTGTGTACTTAAACCTGATAGCAGCACAACAAAACTACGTGTTGTTTTCGACGCATCGGCTAAAACCTCCACAGGTTTATCTCTCAATGATATACTCCATACTGGACCCACAGTTCAAAGTGAACTCTTCTCGATCCTACTCCGATTTCGAATGCATAAATTTGTGTTTACAGCCGATATCGAAAAAATGTACAGACAAATTCTGGTTCATGAAGAGGATCAGAATTATCAACTCATAGTGTGGAGGACGCAGCCATCAGAAGACATAAAATACTACAAGCTCAAAACCGTCTCATACGGAACCTCGGCCGCCCCCTATTTGGCAACCAAATGCCTGCAGTTTTTAGCCTCTCAAAGCAAAATAACGCATCCAATAGGAAGCCAAATTCTGTTAGAAGACTTCTATGTAGACGATTGCATTAGCGGATCCAACAGCATCACTCAGGCAAAGGAAGCTCAAAAACAACTAAGGTCAATCCTGGACAACGCCGGATTAAAACTTCGAAAACGGTGTGCAAACCATCCCCAATTGTTAAATGACATTCGCCCTGAAGATCAGGAAATCTGTCTTGACTTCACTGATGCCAGCCACTGCACAATAAAAACACTTGGACTCGTTTGGCAACCTAAATCAGACGAATTATGTGGGAGGTCTAAGGTAAATGATACTTCCTCAATCACCAAACGTGTGGTAAGTTCCGAACTTGCACGAATTTTCGACCCATTGGGACTATTTGGCCCTGTTGTAGTTCAAGCCAAAATCTTCATGCAAAAACTTTGGCATTCAAAACTTGCTTGGGATGACGAGCTTCCACAACACCTCAAGGAAGAATGGTTCAGCTTCAGAAAGGACATAGCTGATCTCAACCAAGCGAAAATTCCCAGACACGTTTTCAAGGGAAACCCTACGTCTATACAGATTCATACTTTCGTGGATGCTTCAGAACGAGCCTATGGAGCTGCGGTATATTTACGTTCAACATACCAAGATCGAACAACTATCAACAGGCTACTATGTGCAAAATCGCGTGTAGCCCCAATAAAACAACAAACGCTTCCTCGACTCGAACTATGCGCTGCAGTATTAGGAGCTGAACTCACCAGCAGAGTACGAGAAGATGTACGACTCCTAGAAGCACCAGTATTTCTTTGGACAGATTCCCAAATTGTTCTTTCCTGGATAAACTCAACGTCATCTTCATATCACACCTTCGTAGCAAATCGAATCGCAAAAATACAAAGAACACTCATGGGGAGCACTGTGGCGTCATGTGCCATCAAAGGAAAATTCCGCAGACTTGCTCTCGCGAGGGATATCTGCACGAAACTTCATGTCCTGTCACATGTGGCTTTATGGACCTTTATTTTTACATGGAAATGAATCAGCTTGGCCACAAACATCTCCAAGGGAACAAAAACCTCATTCAGATCTTGAACGAAAAAGAAAACACATTGTTGCTATAGCACTACAAGACGATCCTCCAAGTCAATTCATCTACAAGATACAACATCGAAATTCATTCAAGTATTTACAAAATACCATTGGCTATATGCTGCGATTCATCAAAAGGGCCAGGAAACTCAAGGTGAATCTCTCATGACAATCATAAGGCAGATACAATCCTCTGAATTCAAAGGCGAAATTCAAGATCTTAAAAGAAATAAAGGCTTATGCAAATCTAGTGCACTTATAACTCTGGCACCATTTTTAGACGACAACAACGTTCTTCGAGTAGGAGGACGACTAGAAGCTGCATCAATATCATTTGATGCAAAACATCCAATATTACTCCCATACAACGAATCAATTACAAAGTTGCTTTTCAAATTTAAACATGACTCACACAATCACTGTGGACCGCAAACCTTATTATCCATTCTTAGACAAAGGTTTTGGCCAATTAAAGGGAAGATCTCAGCCCGACACACAGTTCATAACTGCATTAGATGTACAAGAACCAGACCACACCTAATGACTCAAATAATGGGTAATCTTCCTGCCGACCGAGTTACGCCAAATAGACCATTCCTTATCTGCGGTGTAGATTTCTGTGGACCTCTGTGGGTACACTTCAAAATCAGAGGTAAGAAACCACACAAGGTGTACTTAGCAGTGTTTTGCTGCTTCTCAACTAAGGCAGTGCACTTGGAAATAGTAACAGATTTAACCACTGAAGCTTTTATTGGGGCCGTGAGAAGATTCATTAGTAGAAGAGGAAGAATCCAGACGCTATATTGTGACAATGCAACCAATTTCGTCGGAGCCAAAAATCAGCTTGCCGAGCTCAAGGATATATTACACACAACAGAATCAAGAGAAGCCATCATCAAAGCCAGCAGCGATAAGGGAATAACCTTTAAGTTCATTCCACCAAGAGCCCCCCACTTCGGCGGATTATGGGAAGCAGCAGTCAAATCAGCGAAACATCTTTTACTCCGAACAGTATCTACAGCCTCATTAACCCATGAGGAATTAGAAACTGTAGTCATCGAAATAGAAGCAATTCTGAATTCAAGGCCACTAACTCCACTGTCAACTAACCCAAATGATCTTGCCGCACTTACACCTGGACATTTCTTAATAGGAGAACCTCTTACTGCACAAATCGATCCCAATATAGTTCCAGAGAACAAAAATCTAAGAAATCGGTGGAGCACAATCTGCTACCTTAAACACGAATTTTGGAAACGATGGTCAACAGAGTACCGCAATCAACTCCAACAAAGAAACAAGTGGAACAAGAGCCAACAAAATATAAGAATCGGCGACCTAGTCATCATCAAGGAAGATAACATTCCAACCCTCAAATGGCCGTTGGGAAGAATTATTGACATCTTTAAGGGACAGGATGACGTAGTTCGAGTGGTTAACGTAAAAACGCAGTCAGGAATACTAAAACGACCTATTCATCGTCTAGCTCCACTCCTTGAAGATAGCGAAGATGTCAACCAGAAACAGGAAGATGAGGACACACAAGCAGAAACATCACCAAAACGACGGAAAACATGCAATACTTCACTAATCACAACGGTAATTCTATCATTATTCTTGCTTCCAATGGTTATCGCATCACCGATAAACATTACAAGATTCAAAAACAATCCTGGACTATACTTCGAAAATCTTGGCTCCACTAACCTGATTGCAAACGAATGGAACCTAGTCACATATAATGACCTAGCACCCATCCGAGCTGAGCTTGAGGCATTCAACAACGGAACAAGGGCTCTCCAACACTTATGTAATCAACTACAACTTAGAACAACATGTAATGCAATGGTTACCTACCTAACAAATATGAAGATATCACTCCAAGGAGACACCAACTTAATCTCAAGACATCGGAGTACTAGAGCAGCAATAAATGTTGCCGGAAACATAGCTCATTCTTTATTCGGGCTACTGGACTCCGACTATGCAGAAGAGTTGTCTAAAACAATCGACCATATAAACAATAATGAGGCTCTTTTATTATCGATGTTAAAAAATCAGACGTCTGTCATCGACTCAACCATCAACATAATAAAGCATGATCAGCTTGAGGTTCGAAGTCGCATAAACATGCTTCAAAACCAAGCCAACGAGATCATTGGAAGAATCGGAAATGCAACTGACCAGTTTAGAGTATTTCAAATTTTCACTACACTCGCAATGCAACTAATGATGATGGCATCTAATCTTCAAAGGGTCGAAGGCACGATTCTTAATACATTAACGGATGTACACTATGGCAACATCAACCCTCTACTGCTTTCACCTACTCAACTTAAGGCTGAAATCATAAACATAAAAAATCACTTACCACTGTCACAAAAACTACCATTCGAGCAAGAATATTTGCTCCAATTCTACAAAATATCAACAACGAAGGGTGGCTCCGCAGGAAAACACTTAATTTTCGTAATCACCATTCCTCTCGTTGAACAAGAAGCATTTGAATTATTCCAAATAACACCTGTTCCTTTAATACTTAACAACACGCTTCTGAAAATTAATCCAGCCATAGAAATCCTTCGAGCGATTGCAGAGTACGGAACAATCTGGTTACAATTCAAGGAACCCAGATGACGATAAGCAATGCACATTCATCCTTCATAAGTTTTGGAAACTTATCAGCAATAGCGAAGCCTAGTGATGTTCACGCAGCTTTAGATCTAATCCCAATTTTCAACAACACTCATATTGATTCACTAACAACACTCCAAACTCAGCTGTCAACATTGCAAAATCAGAATCTCGCAAATCTCAATGAAAAAATATTTACGGACAACATTCACCATTACTCAATCAGCTATCTGGCTTTAATCATAGCAGTCTGTCTTGGGATCATATTTCTGTTCAGAGCTCGGAAGCAAGAAACGTCAAACGAAATTCCTCTTCCTTTACCGCACAAAACTCAATACAACGTCTCAGAGGTATAATTCTTGAATGAGTACCCATTCAACGCAGGGAAGAATGTTCATTGCCTTCACGACCTACATACAACAAAATGTTGACGACACAAGCAATGTTCATTGCCTTCACGACCTACAACAAAATACTGATGACACAGCAGGAGGCAATGACCAGCGCATTCTATTTTGTTTTTATTGTTTTTTATTTTATGTTGACATATTCAATATATTAAATGTTATTGTTAACAAATTGTTTGACCTAATTTATATTTGATTTGTAATGAATTGTTTGTAATCAATTGTTTGTTATTTAAGTATAGAAGAGACATAATGTCTATAATAAATTCATTCGTTCATTAACAACCAGTAGTGTACTATTGTTATCATTTTACGAATCTTCATTCCACAAGAACAAGTTCAAGTGCTTGGATCTTGAATCATCATCAATCTTATTGTTTATGCACAGTAAGATACGTCGCAATCATCGTTCTCACTGTATTGGACAGTAAGAGAACCTTAAATCAGTCAATTGTATTGGACAATTCTGATTTCACAAAACAGTATTTATAATGAATCTGTAAGCTAAAATTTTGCGTCTCTTAGTAGAAACTAAAAAGTTTGTGTATGAAAAGAAATTTTTGAATTTTGGGCGTGCCTTACGCCCACTTTTCATAAAAGAACGAAAAACGTAGTTTTAAAAATGTAAGGTGCTAACAATATTCAATTTAAACTTTTTTCCTTCCGTTTGTTATTTGAAAAATATATCTCTACATTTTCTTGTGTACATTTTTTCAATACGCCCACTTTTAAAGGCTTACTTACTTACTTAAGGTGGCGCTCACAGTCCAGGAAGGATCTCGGCCTCAACCAACAAGCCTCTCCAACCAGCTCGGTCCCTAGCTAGTTGTCTCCAGTTACGCACATCAAGTTGGTTGAGGTTGTTCTCCAATTGAGCGCGCCACCTAAGATGAGGTCTTCCTCTCCCACGTTGCCCATCGGGGTTGGAAACGAAAACTCGACGGGCTGGTGCATCGATGTTCATACGCTCCACATGACCCAGCCATCTTAACCGCTGAATTTTTAGCTTTCTGACCAGGTCGACGTCGCTGTAAGGCCCGTATAGCTCGTGATTGTATCTTCTCCTCCACTCTCCGCCGAAAACGGTGCAGTTATACATTTATTGTTCAGATTGTTTTGTTCATATATGATGAGTATGTACCATCAACATCGATACGTACCCTTAGCTTTAATAATAAAAAGTCAAAACGAGAGTGCGATCAGTTTGTCCGCATTCAGTTTAGCTCTCACCTCATCTCAGTTAACACGCTCTAAGTTAGATTTAATTAAATTTAATTATATAATTATAACTTTAATATGAATTATGTATACGCTAATATTAAATTACTTGTTCTGAATAAAATGAGTGTTATTAAAAAGATGTAACAATTGGCGACGAGAAATTATACACGGTCCCATTGCATGTGCTTATGTACTTGAAAATTTTAATAATCATTGTGTGAACACATGTATGTATATATATTCATAGTTGTACCTATATATATATATATATATATATATATATATGTATGTAAACTAAAACTATACTCCCACACGGTAATTTGGCATAAAATAATAATTTATTAAATAATCAATAAACTAAGGGGGAAGATATAACCAAAGCGATTAGTTTGTTGATATCTAGCCAAAATGAGTTTTTGGAAAATTTGGTAAAAAAAAATAATCTAAAAGTTAAGCCCAACAGCACCGAAAGCAATCGTCATATTCCACCATTTTATGCTTTCGACAAAGACAAATGCTCTTGGGATACGTATGAACAGCAATTAAAGCAGCACTTTGCAGCCTATGAAGTGGCATGCAACGATAAAAAACGTGCATATTTTCTTTCATGGATAGGTTCTGAGACTTTTGAACTTCTTGGGAAACTATATGGATCTTCTAATATTGCGTCACAGACCTATGATGGAATAATTGAAAAATTATTCACTTATTTTAAATCAAAAGTGCAAGTTTGTACAGCGCGTTACAATTTTTTAGATGCCGCATTCAAAAAGATGAAACGTACTCCGAGTGGATTGCAGATCTTCGTGGCCTTGCTAGAAATTGTCAATTTGCATGTGTAACAGAGACGTGCAAGACAGAATACATAGATGAGATGATAAGGGACTCCATAATTTTACATACCCCCCATGATGCTGTACGCTCCGCAGCCCTGCAAAAAACCAACCCAACCTTGGAAGAAGTAAAAACTATCGCTGAAGCTTACGAAGTTACACAAAAGTCTATTTTGGTATTAAAAAGTGAACGTACAGAGCCAATCAGTGAAATCAATCAGCTATCTGTTTCACCAGTTTCCAATTGCAGTACATTTGGAACAGTGGCGGATCCAGGAATTCTGTTTGGGGGGGGGGGGTCATGTTGCTCAATGGTTACCAATTTTAGATTGTGAAGTGTAGTGTCATATAAAGTACCGAAAATAGATATGAAAAACTTCGAATTCAAGCTTTAGTCCAAAGAAAGTGAAGAAAATGTAGGTACGAGTATATGAAAAGTATAAAAATATAATTTTTTTAATTTATTGGTACAAAATTATAGAATAAAATCAAGTTTTCTTTGTTTTTGGTTAGCAAATTTTGTAATAATTTCATCGATATCAATTTTCACATCTTTGTGCACATTCAATAGAGCAAGACCGGTAAGACGTTCTTCTCCCATATTTGATCGCAGCCACGTTTTAAGTCGCCTAAGGATAGAGAACGACCGCTCTGCTGTTGCGACACTAACAGGAAGTGAAGCTAATATCTTCAATATTACATGAATGTGTGGATACAACGTAATGTCACAAACATCTAACATTTCTTGAAGAAACTCGGGAAATGGCCGCCCCTCTTCACTTTCTCGCTGCCATTTCCTTATCCACAGCTTATATTCTATAATGACCATTGAGATGGGTGGATGATTTAAAAGCTGACTTTACGTATTAGCTGTTACACGCACAGATTCCAAATCAGCTTCGGAGTAAGTTGTTTTCGGCAAAAAAACTCCTAGCTGAAATAATTCTAGCACATCGGTGGAGAGACGATCTTTTAATTCTGTCAACACAAAATCCAGAAGGGGTATATAAACAGCCCTTCGAAAATACTCCTCTGCAGACTGATTTTGCTGATTGTTTGTTCTATGAATTTGCTTTGAAACAATTCTGGGTTGCCTTAGAACAACATCTAAGTCCTCAGCAATCTCCTTTGATTCTGCAAAAAGTTTTTCAAAGCAAGTATCCACATTTCTTCGTTTTTCCTCCAGTACGCTCACAACATCATTAATTGCGTCTGTGGCTCTTTTTAAATCTAAAGACGATTTTTGGAGAAAACGGCTAAGTGATACAGTAACGCCTGAAAATACGATAAAAATATCATGATAAAAAATATTAAAAAATTGGTCCTTATTGAAAAAAAAAATTTGAAAATCCGGTTTCTTAATAGAAATCTTAGAAATCTTTGTAATAATTTGTTCGTTGAATTGAAATCGAATGTTTTGATAGTTTGAAATTTAAAAATAATCGATTCTCTATTGGAAATACCTTAATATATATGTATATTAGTTATTATTATTTTATTATTTACCTAAGACATCACACAAGCAAACGGCAGCAATTATAAACTCAGAGTTCCTCAAGGCCTGTTGAAGACATTTAGCGTCACTTGCGGTTTTGCTGTCTTCCCAAGAGGAAATCCTTTCCAGGGCATTGCAAATTTTGACTAAGTTAGTGCCCTGAAATTGCAAATGCCCGTCATGCCTCTCCACCCAACGAGTTTCGCAAATCCCTTTCAAAGCTGTCCCTTCAAGTTCTTCCAAGAAAACTTTGTGTCGTTTTGCTGAAGCATTGGCAAAAGCAACCACTTTCTTCATAGTTCCAGAGGCATTTCGGCAAAATGTTACTTTGGAAGAGTTTGCCAAGGAGTTGTTCAAGGCATGGTTGTTGCATGGACAGCGTTTTGCATGAATTGCCTTTTTGCATAGCTCATGGACCGCACCTTTAGTGTCAGAAGCCATTACTGAACAACTGTCAGTTCCTATTCCTACACATTCTGCTAAGTCGATGTCAAAGTCGAAGCAAAGATTTTCAACTATTTTTGATATTGCAACGCCTGTCAACCGACGTTCACTCGTCCCAACTTCGCAACTTGTCTTCTCATATGCATCGCAAAATGTTAAAAAATCCTCTTTTATAACTCCGTCATAGAAATATCGAAAAGACAGGCTTAACTGCTCGGTGTGAGAGATGTCAGTTGTTTCGTCAAAGATAATAGAAAATATTTTAGCTTCTTTAATTTTTTTCAAAATATTTTCTTGTATGAAAACTTTACAAACTGAAATCAACTCGTTTTGCACTGTCTTGCTTGTGTATGTAGCGTTAGAGTTTGAAGTTTGTAAGTGTTGGGATAGAAGAGAATCACCAGAATCAACACGAAATTTTAAAAGGGCTCTAAAATTTCCATCTTCTCCCACCAAACTTCCCTTATCTTCACCTGCCTGTTGATTTCCTCTTAATTCGCTGTACAAATTCCCGTCGTCTCTATGACCACGCAGGGGAATATTTTGACGACCACAGAAGATAATTGTGCTTACAATTGGTCGCAATCGATCTCTATTTTCTTTTATCTTTTCCATACGTTGATTGCATATTTTGTTTGAAATATTTGATTCCTGTCCGTGATATATTTTTAAAAAATTTCTCCAGGCTTCGACGGCCATTTCATGGTACCGGTTTTTTTGATGAACCATTATTGCTCCTTTTTCTCCAAGAAGGTCGTCAAACACTTTTAAGGGTTCCTTAACGAAGCGCTTTAGTGATGAGTTCGATTGCATTCCACCACCTGAACCAAAGGCAAATAAAGCACAGTACCTAGAAAATCGTTTTCACATGAATCTCAAACCACCCTAGTTTTGTAACAAAAAAATGCATATGCAGATAACGTACCTGCAATATAACCCCTGATCCTTATGTGACAAAACAAGCCTATGAAATTTTTCAAGGTGGGATCGCTGAGCATATTTTTTAGTTTGTTTTCCATTCTTGGAAACAGTGCAATACGGAAAATTATAGTTTGTAGGTGGAGCCCAGTGGTTTTCGAGGAGTTTGGCTTTGATGCAATCACTTATGTTCTTATTTTGTATGTAAAATCCAATATCGGACGCAAAATCAGATTGAAAATTCTGACTAGCAGAAACAGTAGAGATTTCTTGTGAAGAAACATTTCTAGCAATAGAAGGCGAGGCAATATCTTGTTCTGATTTTTCAGACTCGAGCCTTGGCTTTCTAATAAAAAAAGTGTCAATTTTCCTCATTGAGCCATTTCGTTTAAGTTCTTGATTATTAGCCTGCATAAAACATAATGAATGCATATTTCTAAGTTAAATCAATTTTCATGTTACGTTTGTAAAAAATTGTATCACATAAATGTATGTTTGAGTTTTTGTAGAGCAATTAAAAACAATGAATGATCTAACGCCACGAGAAGAAAGTTTTTGTACAATTTTAAGTTCCTTCTAAGACGCGGTTATTCAAACACAAGTTCTTATTTTCACTTTATAAACAGATCACCTACATTTCAATGCCGGATTTATAGTCTCGCGTCACAATAAGATGAAAGTTAAAAAAGTACCCATATTCATATATAAATGTACCCACATTAAAAAAATGTGTGTTAAATAGTATTTCAAAAATTAATACAAAAAAACAGTGAAATCTATAAACGCGGTGTTCCACAACAACACTTTAAAACCCGCACATACCTATATGTACCTAGCTTATTTTCTGTTTATTTTATTACCTACAATATTTTAACTCACGAAATAATATTAATACACACACACTGACACACTTACCATTCTTTGTTTTGTTTTTAATGTAACCTTTTTTTTTAATGAAACCTTTTAAAATTCAATTACTTTAATAATACTTATGTAATATAATGAAACAGGAAAAACACTCCGAACTAGACTTGCACTTGTATCACTATTTGAATTATAAAATCAAAGTACCTATGCCCAGTCACTTTATTCATGAGGGATATCTGACGGGTTGCTGAGTTGAAAACAGAAAATTCAAATATTTGAAGAGGAGAAAAAACGGGTAATCCAGTTTATTCATTGAAGGTGGACCCATGAGGAAAAGTTGGTACCTTGAAAAACTATACATATATCGTTGGAAAGGTATTTTAATATTCTATAACTTGAGACAATAATCTCCGCAGCTAGGCTCTATAATATTTTGTATTAACCTGTAACTTAAATTACATGCTAATAAATAATAATGATAATAAATATTCTATAACTTTTATCATCGCGTCACATACCGAAAAGCTGTGGGAAAAAAGTTATCCGCACGCTACACAAAAAGGCGCAACTTGAGAATGAGGCTAACATGTTCCTATCTTTGAAGTATACGGCACAAGACTTAAATAAAACGAAGGATGATTCAAGCTTTTTTTAAATAATTCTTTGTCATTTTAAGATTTTATTTGCAGTCTAAAAATTTCAAAATTTTTTAAGTTTTATTTTTTTCTCCTAATTTGTTGATGTTTTTAAACTATTTTTGTTGGTTCTGGGGGGGGGGGGTCATGACCCCCATGACCCCCCCCTGGATTCGCCACTGATTTGGAACAAGGGGGCGAAGCAAAGCCCGATATTATAACAAAAATCGACAACAGCAGCAGCAACAGAATAGAAGTAGCACTTCACAAAAATCATGTTCTGGGTGGTTTAACCAGCATCCCAAAGCAAATTGTAAATTCCTTAATGCGATTTGTCATAAGTGTGGCAAAAAAGGTCACATTGCTCCAGTATTTCATGTGTTAGGGAGCAATCATACTTATACGTCAAAAAATCAACGAAATTCGTATCTTAGAACGGAACATGTAAACAATATAACGGAAGATAATTGTGTATCAGAGGATAGCATTTTTTCAGTTGACGATTCAATGCAAGTAATTATTGGCAACAAAATGTTTCTGACACTAAACGTAAATAATTGTGAAGTCCAATTTTTGTTAGACACAGGTGCAAGCAAATCGATGGTAGGCTTACCTGGTTTCAATCAGATAAATTGTAAGGCATATTCGAAAACTGCACGTAGAATGAAGTCGTATGGTGGGATGGAAGTTCCTTTGCTGGGGGAAGTTGATGTAGATGTGACTTTTAATGGGTTAACCATAAAGCTTCCATTAATTGTGACAAATATGGAACATGGTGACAATATTTTTTGCTGGAATTGGGCAGAAGCATTCGGTTTAAAGATTAATTTTGACGGTGTTAGAGACACATCTGTTTTAGAAAGCGTATCTACAAGTGATGTTGAGACTTTATGCAGTAAATATCCGAGTTTATTTGAATCTTCGTTAAGGCATTGCAACACTGTCAAGGCAAAGCTCTATTTGAAATCAAACGCAACACCGAAATACTTTAAGTCAAGACCGATTCCATATGCACAGATTGAAGCATTTAAACTGGAAGCCAATCATCTCGAAAAAGAGGGAATTTGGAAACGCATTCGGTCCAGCGAATGGGCTGCACACATTGTTATCGTGCCGAAGCGTAATCAGAAGCTGCGTATTTGCGGAGATTTTAAGGTAACGATTAACCCACAGCTAGAAGTTGACCAATTTCCGATTCCTCGACCTGAAGAGTTATTCCAAAAAGCTATCCAGAGGGCAATATTTTACCAAATTGGATATGTTTGACGCATATTTATAAATTTAGTTGGAAGACGAATCAAAAAAATGTGCTGTTGTTAATACACCGATCGATGGGCCTTTATCAATACCAGCGTTTACCTTTAGGTGTCGCCAGTGCCCCTGCAATATTTCAGCGAACATTAGAAGCTGTCTTTTCCGACATTGAATGCGCCGTGTATTTAGATGATATAATGGTTACAGGAAAAAATATGCAAGAGCATTTGCAGAATTTGGGAGCTGTTTTTGAGCGCTTATCTGACAATGGACTGCGAGTAAATCTCCAGAAATGTGATTTCATGAAAGCGGAAGTGGAGTATTTGGGCCACATAGTCAGTGCACAAGGCCTACGTCCAGCTTAAAGCAAAGTTGAAGCAATTAGAAAATTGCCTCGTCCAAATAACCTAAAAGAGCTGCAATCATTTATGGGTAAGATTAATTACTATAATAGTTTTGTTAAAGGGTTTTCCCAAATAGCCGCCCCTTAAATGAACTAAGGAAACAAAATACATCATTTATATGGAAAGACCAGCAAGAAAAAGCTTTTCAAATTCTAAAACAGCAGATAGAAGACGCCACATATTTATCTCACTTCAAACCCGAATGTCCTATCATATTCGCTACAGACGCCTCTTCCTACGGCAAAGGAGCGGTGATTTCTCACCTCAACCAAGATGGGACAGAGCAGCCAATAGCCCATGCATCGAAAGCACTAAGCGACTCGCAACGTAATTATAGCCAAATCGAGAAAGAGGCCTTCTCAATTATATTTGGTGTAACAAAATTTCGACAATATTTATATGGTCGGCGATTTATTCTTTATACTGATCACTGATTACTCTATTTCATCCAAGCAAAAAACTCCCATCGATTACAACTGGCCGTTTGATGCGGTGGGCATTAGCTTTAATGAGTTTTACATACGAGAACCGGTACAAACCGTCAAGCAAACATGCTAATGTAGACGCTCTGTCGCGTCTGACAGCCGGGCCTGATGCAGAGTTTGACGCTTTGGAAGATTCTTGCCAGGAAATCACGTCTGACATCGAAGACAAAATCAAGGATTTTCCTGTCAACGTTAAGAATGTGGCTAAGGAAACACGTAACGACAGTGTTTTATACAAAGTCAAGAAATACATACAAGAAGGTTGGCCTGAAAGCTTGCCTGCATCGGAGCGGCACTTATTGCCTTATTTTAATAGAAGGTTTTCACTCACAACGCAACAAGGAATAATCTTACTGCAAACTGATTATATACGTGTTGTGATTCCACTTAAACTTCGAATTCATGTTCTTAAAATGTTGCATGAAGCCCACTGGGGAATAGTTCGAACAAAACAACTCTCCCACCGCTACTGTTGGTGGCCTCAAATCGATGAAAATATCGAGTCGAATGTAAAAAATTTAAAGTTTGCCAAGCATCAGCAGTAGATCCACCTAAAGAATTTCTTAACTGGCCGCAACCTGAAAAGCCATGGGAGCGAATCCACATCGACTTTGCTGGCCCTTTTGTAAGTCAAATGTGGTTAATTTGCGTAGACGCACTTTCCAAATTTCCATTTGTGATACCTCTTAAAACTACAACTTCAACAACTACAGTCAAAGCTCTTAACAGAATTTTCGGGCTAGAAGGTTTACCCGAAGTAATCGTTAGTGATAACGGCACGCAGTTTTCATCGAAGGAGTTCGAATATTTTTGTACTTCCAATGGAATAAAGCATATTAGAACTGCACCATTTCATCCATCCTCGAATGGTGAAGCTGAGAGATTTGTTCGTACTTTTAAAACAAACTTAAGTAAAATTTACGAAGCAGAAAAATGTATTGACACTGCGGTTTCGAAATATTTGATGACGTATAGAACTTCGCCAAATCCCGCAACTGAAAAAAGTCCTGCTGAAATTTTACATGGACGAACTCACCGGACAATATTATTACAGATGACACCGAATACCAAAGTCGATTGCTATAGTTCATCATCATGGAAGTTCGCAATTAACCAGCCAGTTTACGTACGTAATTTTTCTAAAGGTCCTAAGTGGTTCAACGGAACGGTGACATCACATCTTGGTTCAATGACATATTTAATTCGAACCGCCAAAGGAATTTGGAACTGCCATCAAAATCAATTAAGATCCAGACCTGACGAAGACACTGACAGTTTTGCTACAGCTAGAATATTTGATCAAAATAAGCAACCAAATGTTCAAAAAGGTATCATAGAAGTATTAAATGATAGTTCTGTATTTTCTAGAGAAAATGAAGTTCAAGAATCCAATCTTCCCAGTACAAGTAGAAGTCCTCAACTCACAGCCTCACCGGGTCATATTACAAGGACAGAAACGGCAACACCAAGACGTTCGACCCGCACACGATATCCTGTTGTACGTTTTCAATACTAAACAAACCTCTTGAGGATATCTTATACGGATGGGGAGGAGTGATGAGTATGTACCATCAACATCGATATGTACCCTTAGCTTTAATAATAAAATGTGAAAACGAGAGTGCGATCAGTTTGTCCGCATTCAGTTCAGCTCTCACCTCATCTCAGGTAGCACGCTCTAAGTTAGATTTAATTAAATTTAATTATAACTTTAATATGAATTATGTAGCAACGCTAATATTAAATTACTTGTTCTGAATAAAATGAGTTTAATTATAAAGATGTAACAATATAGTGTCGTGGTTTTATTTCTTTGTGGAGAAAAACAGGTCAAATAATGCGGTGATAAAATGATAACAAAATTCGCTAATATCTAAATAAAATTTAGATATTAATAATAAGTAAATTTGTAAGTAAATTTGTATTGAAATAAATTTTATTGCAGTGAAAATAGTGTTTTAGAGACATGTGCTGAATTAAAAAGTGCAGTGATACAAAATTAAATTTCGTCGCGTCGCCCTGGAGACACAAAGTTGGCTCTGCAAAAAACGTTAAAAAAATAGAAAAAAAAATTCTTTTCAAAAAATAACAGCGAACAGTGTTGTTTTGTTTTGTATATTAACGAAAATGTCTGCAAAAGCATCAAAAGATTTGAGTCTAACAAATAAAGTGCAAATAATTGAATCAATTAACAAGTTCTACGATATTTTTTGAAAAACAAAACGGAAGTGGTAAGAAAAGTCGCCGAGGTATTCTCTGTAACGGAGCGAACTGTTTACAGAGTTTTAAAAGAAAATAAAATCAAAGGTCACAATTCCCCATCAAAAATAAAAAAAAACTCCGGTCCCAAAAGCCAAAAGCAAGATCGATGATTTTGACAAATGTGCCATACGTCGCATAGTTCATCGGTTTTTTATGGAAAACGAAATCCCGACATAAGTTAAAATATTGGTTGAAGTACGAAAAGAAGAAAGCATTTCAAAAATATGTAGAACTACGCTAAACTCAATTTTAAAAAAGATCTAGGTTTTGTATTTGTGAAACGTCAACGAAAAAACCTTTTGTTGGAACGGAATGCCATTATTTCATGGAGACGAAGATACTTACGTGAAATTAAAAAAAAATACAGATGAGCAAAGAAAGATTTATTTCATTGATGAGACCTGGGTCAACGAAGGACATACTCGGGAAAAAATATGGACAGATCCAGGTATCCAAACTTCACGGCAAGCATTCAATTTAGGACTATCAACCGGCCTTCAATCGCCGTCTGGAAAAGGAAAAAGACTAATTATAACCCACATTGGAAGCTCAACAGGTTTCGTTGACGGTGGACTGTTATGCTTTGTGTCAGGAAAAAGCGGAGACTATCACGAGGACATGAATGCTGAGGTCTACGAAAAATGGTTCAGTGATACTTTAACGCGCCTTGAACCTAACTCCGTCATCGTTTTGGATAATGCATCTTACCATTCGAGAAAATTAAACAAGGTACCATCAACTTCTACAAGAAAAGATGAAATTAAAATGTGGTTGCGGAACAATGACATCAGTTTCGAGGAAGACATGGTGAAAGCAGTGTTGATGAGTATTGTTAAGCGTTATAAATCACACCACGAAACTTATTAGTCTAAGAGCCGAGAGAAAATTTTGGGAGTGGAGGTATAACCAAAATTGGTATACGTGTATGTGTAGATATACGCGACAATATATCAAATCGAAAAGTCTGGCAGGGTTATTTTACAGCCGGGGCAGTAGACGGCCGTTCGAAAACGGTAATTTTTCCGATTTTTGTGTGGAAGGTATAACCACTTCAAATCATACAGAAACGATAGAGAATTGCTCACTGATTTTAAAAATCTCGGTGCCAGACGTTTTACTTTCAGCTTTCCCCTTGCCAGACGCCCACCAAAAGGAGCGAAAAATCAGTTTTTGGTGTCAGAGGTATAACCAAATGAGTGATACGTCAAAAAATCAGAAAAATTCTCCTGATTACAGATATGTGTGTCCCAGACGTTTTACTTTCAGCTAACCCCCCGCCAGACGCCCCTAAAATATGCCCAAAAATCAACTTTTTTTCTTTAAGGTATAACCAAATGAATGATACACCAAAAAATCAGAAAAATTCTCCTGATTACAGGTATGTGTGTCCCAGACGTTTTACTTTCAGCCTTCACCCCGCCAGACGTCCTTAAAGTATCCTGTTTTGCATTTTCTTATGAAAATTCAATTAAAACTTTTTTTTTAAACCTGTAACCATATGAAGATCATACCAAAATACTCTCCTTTTATTCCTGATTACGAATATGTGGGTCCCAGACGTTTTATTTACAGCCTTCACCCCGCCAGACGTCCTTAAAGTATCCTGTTTTGCATTTTCTTATGAAAATTCAATTAAAACTTTTTTTTTAAACCTGTAACCATATGAAGATCATACCAAAATACTCTCCTTTTATTCCTGATTACGAATATGTGGGTCCCAGACGTTTTATTTACAGCCTTCACCCCACCAGACGTCCTTAAAGTATCCTGTTTTGCATTTTCTTATGAAAATTCAATTAAAACTTTTTTTTTAAACCTGTAACCATATGAAGATCATACCAAAATACTCTCCTTTTATTCCTGATTACGAATATGTGGGTCCCAGACGTTTTATTTTTAGCCTTCACCCCGCCAGACGTCCTTAAAGTATCCTGTTTTGCATTTTCTTATGAAAATTCAATTAAAACTTTTTTTTTAAACCTGTAACCATATGAAGATCATACCAAAATGCTCTCCTTTTATTCCTGATTACGAATATGTGGGTCCCAGACGTTTTATTTACAGCCTTCACCCCGCCAGACGTAATTAAAGTATCCTGTTTTGCATTTTCTTATGAAAATTCAATTAAAACTTTTTTTTTAAACCTGTAACCATATGAAGATCATACCAAAATACTCTCCTCTTATTCCTGATTACGAATATGTGGGTCCCAGACGTTTTATTTACAGCCTTCACCCCGCCAGACGTCCTTAAAGTATCCTGTTTTGCATTTTCTTATAAAAATTCAATTAAAACTTTTTTTTGAAAGCTATAACCATATGAAGATCATACCAAAATACTCTCCTCTTATTTCTGATTACGAATATGTGGGTCCCAGACGTTTTATTTACAGCCTTCACCCCACCAGACGTCCTTAAAGTATCCTGTTTTGCATTTTCTTATGAAAATTCAATTAAAACTTTTTTTTTAAACCTGTAACCATATGAAGATCATACCAAAATACTCTCCTTTTATTCCTGATTACGAATATGTGGGTCCCAGACGTTTTATTTACAGCCTTCACCCCGCCAGACGTCCTTAAAGTATCCTGTTTTGCATTTTCTTATGAAAATTCAATTAAAACTTTTTTTTTAAACCTGTAACCATATGAAGATCATACCAAAATACTCTCCTCTTATTCCTGATTACGAATATGTGGGTCCCAGACGTTTTATTTACAGCCTTCACCCCGCCAGACGTCCTTAAAGTATCCTGTTTTGCATTTTCTTATAAAAATTCAATTAAAACTTTTTTTTAAAAGCTATAACCATATGAAGATCATACCAAAATACTCTCCTCTTATTTCTGATTACGAATATGTGGGTCCCAGACGTTTTATTTACAGCCTTCACCCCACCAGACGTCCTTAAAGTATCCTGTTTTGCATTTTCTTATGAAAATTCAATTTAACTATATGCATCAATGTATTTATAAATGTAATTATGCTTTATAAGTTCTATGTTAAAATGAATAAAAAAAAATTTCTATTATAATAAAAAAAAAATAATAATAAAAAATTTTTTTTTAAACCTATAACCATATGAAGATCATACCAAAATTTAAAATTTAAATTATTACACAATCTACATAGTTTTTGTATATAAAATATATTGGCACCTTCTTCTCGGCAAATCAGTAACAGCATTTTCGCCAAAACAATAAATTATTATATTACCATTTTAATAGTCGAATACAAAAAAAAAATGGTTTATTTTCTACCTGGTATTATCTAATACGCCAAATTATAGTAGTCTCTTACACATTTATTGCATCTGTGACTTATGCTGTTTTTAAGTCAGTTGTTCTCTATATAAGTATCTCTCCTGCGTTTATGTTGATTTATTATATTGAATAAAAAGTATTTCGTTAAATAAACGTTTTAAAAAATCAATTTAATATTGATATAAACTATTGTGTTTGGTGCTATAAATTTATCAAATACCATGAGTGTTAAATGTTGCCTTCATTGCAGTGATAGTACAAATCAAAGTGAAAAAATAGTTTTGTTTAATGAAAAAACTTTAGAAAAATGTCAAAAGATACTAAGTATAAGAAAATCTCGAAAATATAAATTTGCGGACTTTAACCTTCCTACTAAAACAGATAGTGTTAGTGGTTATCAAAGTGGTTGCTACAGGCAATTTACTGCAATTTCAAAAATTATAACTTTAATATGAATTATGTAGCAACGCTAATATTAAATTACTTGTTCTGAATAAAATGAGTTTAATTATAAAGATGTAACAATATAGTGTCGTGGTTTTATTTCTTTGTGGAGAAAAACAGGTCAAATAATGCGGTGATAAAATGATAACAAAATTCGCTAATATCTAAATAAAATTTAGATATTAATAATAAGTAAATTTGTAAGTAAATTTGTATTGAAATAAATTTTATTGCAGTGAAAATAGTGTTTTAGAGACATGTGCTGAATTAAAAAGTGCAGTGATACAAAATTAAATTTCGTCGCGTCGCCCTGGAGACACAAAGTTGGCTCTGCAAAAAACGTTAAAAAAATAGAAAAAAAAATTCTTTTCAAAAAATAACAGCGAACAGTGTTGTTTTGTTTTGTATATTAACGAAAATGTCTGCAAAAGCATCAAAAGATTTGAGTCTAACAAATAAAGTGCAAATAATTGAATCAATTAACAAGTTCTACGATATTTTTTGAAAAACAAAACGGAAGTGGTAAGAAAAGTCGCCGAGGTATTCTCTGTAACGGAGCGAACTGTTTACAGAGTTTTAAAAGAAAATAAAATCAAAGGTCACAATTCCCCATCAAAAATAAAAAAAAACTCCGGTCCCAAAAGCCAAAAGCAAGATCGATGATTTTGACAAATGTGCCATACGTCGCATAGTTCATCGGTTTTTTATGGAAAACGAAATCCCGACATAAGTTAAAATATTGGTTGAAGTACGAAAAGAAGAAAGCATTTCAAAAATATGTAGAACTACGCTAAACTCAATTTTAAAAAAGATCTAGGTTTTGTATTTGTGAAACGTCAACGAAAAAACCTTTTGTTGGAACGGAATGCCATTATTTCATGGAGACGAAGATACTTACGTGAAATTAAAAAAAAATACAGATGAGCAAAGAAAGATTTATTTCATTGATGAGACCTGGGTCAACGAAGGACATACTCGGGAAAAAATATGGACAGATCCAGGTATCCAAACTTCACGGCAAGCATTCAATTTAGGACTATCAACCGGCCTTCAATCGCCGTCTGGAAAAGGAAAAAGACTAATTATAACCCACATTGGAAGCTCAACAGGTTTCGTTGACGGTGGACTGTTATGCTTTGTGTCAGGAAAAAGCGGAGACTATCACGAGGACATGAATGCTGAGGTCTACGAAAAATGGTTCAGTGATACTTTAACGCGCCTTGAACCTAACTCCGTCATCGTTTTGGATAATGCATCTTACCATTCGAGAAAATTAAACAAGGTACCATCAACTTCTACAAGAAAAGATGAAATTAAAATGTGGTTGCGGAACAATGACATCAGTTTCGAGGAAGACATGGTGAAAGCAGTGTTGATGAGTATTGTTAAGCGTTATAAATCACACCACGAAACTTATTAGTCTAAGAGCCGAGAGAAAATTTTGGGAGTGGAGGTATAACCAAAATTGGTATACGTGTATGTGTAGATATACGCGACAATATATCAAATCGAAAAGTCTGGCAGGGTTATTTTACAGCCGGGGCAGTAGACGGCCGTTCGAAAACGGTAATTTTTCCGATTTTTGTGTGGAAGGTATAACCACTTCAAATCATACAGAAACGATAGAGAATTGCTCACTGATTTTAAAAATCTCGGTGCCAGACGTTTTACTTTCAGCTTTCCCCTTGCCAGACGCCCACCAAAAGGAGCGAAAAATCAGTTTTTGGTGTCAGAGGTATAACCAAATGAGTGATACGTCAAAAAATCAGAAAAATTCTCCTGATTACAGATATGTGTGTCCCAGACGTTTTACTTTCAGCTAACCCCCCGCCAGACGCCCCTAAAATATGCCCAAAAATCAACTTTTTTTCTTTAAGGTATAACCAAATGAATGATACACCAAAAAATCAGAAAAATTCTCCTGATTACAGGTATGTGTGTCCCAGACGTTTTACTTTCAGCCTTCACCCCGCCAGACGTCCTTAAAGTATCCTGTTTTGCATTTTCTTATGAAAATTCAATTAAAACTTTTTTTTTAAACCTGTAACCATATGAAGATCATACCAAAATACTCTCCTTTTATTCCTGATTACGAATATGTGGGTCCCAGACGTTTTATTTACAGCCTTCACCCCGCCAGACGTCCTTAAAGTATCCTGTTTTGCATTTTCTTATGAAAATTCAATTAAAACTTTTTTTTTAAACCTGTAACCATATGAAGATCATACCAAAATACTCTCCTTTTATTCCTGATTACGAATATGTGGGTCCCAGACGTTTTATTTACAGCCTTCACCCCACCAGACGTCCTTAAAGTATCCTGTTTTGCATTTTCTTATGAAAATTCAATTAAAACTTTTTTTTTAAACCTGTAACCATATGAAGATCATACCAAAATACTCTCCTTTTATTCCTGATTACGAATATGTGGGTCCCAGACGTTTTATTTTTAGCCTTCACCCCGCCAGACGTCCTTAAAGTATCCTGTTTTGCATTTTCTTATGAAAATTCAATTAAAACTTTTTTTTTAAACCTGTAACCATATGAAGATCATACCAAAATGCTCTCCTTTTATTCCTGATTACGAATATGTGGGTCCCAGACGTTTTATTTACAGCCTTCACCCCGCCAGACGTAATTAAAGTATCCTGTTTTGCATTTTCTTATGAAAATTCAATTAAAACTTTTTTTTTAAACCTGTAACCATATGAAGATCATACCAAAATACTCTCCTCTTATTCCTGATTACGAATATGTGGGTCCCAGACGTTTTATTTACAGCCTTCACCCCGCCAGACGTCCTTAAAGTATCCTGTTTTGCATTTTCTTATAAAAATTCAATTAAAACTTTTTTTTGAAAGCTATAACCATATGAAGATCATACCAAAATACTCTCCTCTTATTTCTGATTACGAATATGTGGGTCCCAGACGTTTTATTTACAGCCTTCACCCCACCAGACGTCCTTAAAGTATCCTGTTTTGCATTTTCTTATGAAAATTCAATTAAAACTTTTTTTTTAAACCTGTAACCATATGAAGATCATACCAAAATACTCTCCTTTTATTCCTGATTACGAATATGTGGGTCCCAGACGTTTTATTTACAGCCTTCACCCCGCCAGACGTCCTTAAAGTATCCTGTTTTGCATTTTCTTATGAAAATTCAATTAAAACTTTTTTTTTAAACCTGTAACCATATGAAGATCATACCAAAATACTCTCCTCTTATTCCTGATTACGAATATGTGGGTCCCAGACGTTTTATTTACAGCCTTCACCCCGCCAGACGTCCTTAAAGTATCCTGTTTTGCATTTTCTTATAAAAATTCAATTAAAACTTTTTTTTAAAAGCTATAACCATATGAAGATCATACCAAAATACTCTCCTCTTATTTCTGATTACGAATATGTGGGTCCCAGACGTTTTATTTACAGCCTTCACCCCACCAGACGTCCTTAAAGTATCCTGTTTTGCATTTTCTTATGAAAATTCAATTTAACTATATGCATCAATGTATTTATAAATGTAATTATGCTTTATAAGTTCTATGTTAAAATGAATAAAAAAAAATTTCTATTATAATAAAAAAAAAATAATAATAAAAAATTTTTTTTTAAACCTATAACCATATGAAGATCATACCAAAATTTAAAATTTAAATTATTACACAATCTACATAGTTTTTGTATATAAAATATATTGGCACCTTCTTCTCGGCAAATCAGTAACAGCATTTTCGCCAAAACAATAAATTATTATATTACCATTTTAATAGTCGAATACAAAAAAAAAATGGTTTATTTTCTACCTGGTATTATCTAATACGCCAAATTATAGTAGTCTCTTACACATTTATTGCATCTGTGACTTATGCTGTTTTTAAGTCAGTTGTTCTCTATATAAGTATCTCTCCTGCGTTTATGTTGATTTATTATATTGAATAAAAAGTATTTCGTTAAATAAACGTTTTAAAAAATCAATTTAATATTGATATAAACTATTGTGTTTGGTGCTATAAATTTATCAAATACCATGAGTGTTAAATGTTGCCTTCATTGCAGTGATAGTACAAATCAAAGTGAAAAAATAGTTTTGTTTAATGAAAAAACTTTAGAAAAATGTCAAAAGATACTAAGTATAAGAAAATCTCGAAAATATAAATTTGCGGACTTTAACCTTCCTACTAAAACAGATAGTGTTAGTGGTTATCAAAGTGGTTGCTACAGGCAATTTACTGCAATTTCAAAAAACCTAATATTATAAGATCAACCCGTCTCCGAATCACGTTAATTTTTTTGTAATTAGAACATTTTATTTACGAGTATATACGAACTGTTAAATTTATTTTAAAAATTAAAAAAGAGTGTCCTTTATTGAAAAAACAATCTATAGTATGATCTTCATATGGTTATAGCTTAAAAAAAAAGTTTTAATTGAATTTTCATAAGAAAATGCAAAACAGGATACTTTAAGGACGTCTGGCGGGGTGAAGGCTGAAAGTAAAACGTCTGGGACACACATACCTGTAATCAGGAGATTTTTTCTGATTTTTTGGTGTATCATTCATTTGGTTATACCTTAAAGAAAAAAAGTTGATTTTTGGGCATACTTTAGGGGCGTCTGGCGGGGGGTTAGCTGAAAGTAAAACGTCTGGGACACACATACCTGTAATCAGGAGAATTTTTCTGATTTTTTGACGTATCACTCATTTGGTTATACCTCTGACACCAAAAACTGATTTTTCGCTCCTTTTGGTGGGCGTCTGGCAAGGGGAAAGCTGAAAGTAAAACGTCTGGCACCGAGATTTTTAAAATCAGTGAGCAATTCTCTATCGTTTCTGTATGATTTGAAGTGGTTATACCTTCCACACAAAAATCGGAAAAATTACCGTTTTCGAACGGCCGTCTACTGCCCCGGCTGGAAAATAACCCTGCCAGACTTTTCGATTTGATATATTGTCGCGTATATCTACACATACACGTATACCAATTTTGGTTATACCTCCACTCCCAAAAATTGCTCTCGGCTCTTGGTCTATAACCATACATACACTACTCTTTGAATTCCGGTGATTTAATTTACAAAGTATGGCAACCAAGTCAGAGCTTTTGCTTGAAATAGACATATGGAAGCTATTGCTACCAGAATGAGAGGCAAATGCCCTATCTTTCCTTCACTGACATTTTTTATTGAACGAACTATAGCATTGGATCAGCATCGAGCGGTCCCTTCTTCTTCCCTTACCCTTCTTATACACAGCCTATCATGGCTTCAGTGGGCACATTCAACAAATGTGTATACACGCATTGGAGGTATCAACTGAAATCATAATAGTAGACGAATGTATTAATAGTTGCATCTTTGTATATAAAATCTATAGTAATGGAACGTGCAGAATCGACGGTGTCGGCCTCGCGCGCCTCCACACAATTTACACATTTACAGACTTTGTGTGGACTTTAAGAATGACGAGACTCATGTTGCAGAGAATAGGACAAAATGTAAGGAAACACAATTGAGTGCATTGGAATTCTGCATGAGTGGAATTGTCTTTTGCGGGTGGGTTTGTGTGTTAGTAGGATTTTATTGTTTTTTTTTTGGTTTGATGAATTTTGGTGCAAATGTATGGCAGCCATCTTTAATTTGAATTTTTTTTGAATTGCTGTGATGGATTTTGTTGGCCTTGAAGAAGAAAGGTATGAAAACTTACATATTTCATGTAGCAGCCATGGTTGCCAATAAATACATTTTTCTAGCAAAATAATAATGTTTGGTGATTTAGGTAATTATTGTAGGGCTTGCACTTTAGTGTATAAATGCACTAAAGGATTATAGGTAGGTATGCGGTATTTGAGGATTACCTATATAAGGTAAGTATATTAAAAATCGAGGACGTGGGTTGAAACAAGAAAAAAAAAATAAAGCACATAAATTCTAGAATTATTAATATATATATGCAACCTACTTTATTTGATTGCCGCTTTTCTTAGTTAACAATCGTTTTACGTGATGTGCTGTGTTTGAACTTAATAAGTACCTATTCTGAAATACTGATTCAAAATAGCTTTTTATGGCCTTTAGTCCAACAAAAAATTGGCGTTTCATCCAGGAATCTCACTTTGGAATCATCAGTTGACATACAGTGAAAGAAACCTTGTCAATACGCAATTTTTAAATTTTTCTAGTACAACTTACATAGAATTTTTGACAAAACCCTAATGTGAACTATATCCAACAAGATTAAGATTTTAATCATTAAGAAGGAAGTTTAAGCCCGTGGCCTGGCTCAGAAGTAGTTTTTAAATTTTTCTTAATACAAACTCTATATACTGCATTGATAAATTAAATAAAATAAAATCAACCAAGTAGAAGACTCAGCACTAATAATGGACTGTTGAATTATTGATTCAAAATAGCTTTTTATGGCCTTTAGTCCAACAAAAAATTGGCGTTTCATCCAGGAATCTCACTTTGGAATCATCAGTTGACATACAGTGAAAGAAACCTTGTCAATACGCAATTTTTAAATTTTTCTAGTACAACTAACATAGAATTTTTGACAAAACCCTAATGTGAACTATATCCAACAAGATTAAGATTTTAATCATTAAGAAGGAAGTTTAAGCCCGTGGCCTGGCTCAGAAGTAGTTTTTAAATTTTTCTTAATACAAACTCTATATACTGCATTGATAAATTAAATAAAATAAAATCAACCAAGTAGAAGACTCAGCACTAATAATGGACTGTTGAATTATTGATTCAAAATAGCTTTTTATGGCCTTTAGTCCAACAAAAAATTGGCGTTTCATCCAGGAATCTCACTTTGGAATCATCAGTTGACATACAGTGAAAGAAACCTTGTCAATACGCAATTTTTAAATTTTTCTAGTACAACTTACATAGAATTTTTGACAAAACCCTAATGTGAACTATATCCAACAAGATTAAGATTTTAATCATTAAGAAGGAAGTTTAAGCCCGTGGCCTGGCTCAGAAGTAGTTTTCAGATTTTTCTTAATACAAACTCTATTTTGAATCAATAATTCAACAGTCCATTATTAGTGCTGAGTCTTCTACTTGGTTGATTTTATTTTATTTAATTTATCAATGCAGTATATAGAGTTTGTATTAAGAAAAATTTAAAAACTATTCTGAAATACTAAAAACGATAAATCTCTAAAACTCTTTCTTTTCAAATAATTCTAACCTTCCCTTTCCTAAAGAAAACTAGATTTATGTATGATTTTTACAACGATTGCACAAATGACTATAGGTAAAAAGAAATAAAATTTTTACAAATGCATAGGTACGCAAATATTTACCCAGGAAATTACTATTAAAGTTAAAAAAAAACCTTATAAATTTTGCAGAAACCCGTAGAGCTGGCAATCATATCGCAGTACGTTTGAAATCTTTGCTGCAAGATTTTTTCACCATTCTAACATCCATAGCTTGTAACGAAGAAATATCCCATTTCATTTCTGTAACGAGAAATGTTTCTAAAATGAAATATTGATTTGGAAATAAACAGGAAGTAAGGAAATGCAACGAGACTTCATGCAATCTGCTATAAGATCCCTTCACGGTGATTTCGCATACGTCACCCATTTTTGTAACGAAAAATATGATTAATGAACGCACACAGACAAGGTCGGAATGAGACACAAACTCCGAAAATCTCATGCCCCACATTAGGTGCCATTTCTGTAACGAAAAACTAAATGGGAAACGAAACGAAAGCAACCTTTCGTGAAATCAAACAGTGATCCCATAAATGACATCATCAATTAATGTCAAACGATGACCTTAACTCCCAGAATACAAAGAATAAAACAAATGTGAAAAGAACCATACCTTACCATCATACCTGCTGACGAGAGACCACGGCCTCTATCAGTGGACGCCTACAACGCTTACAAGAGAATATACCTAAGAGGAACCAACTACCGTCTCCAATAGACAATGTCCTCTTGTGCTGAGTGTAACTTATCACAGTATCAAATGATGCCCTCCCTGGTTTCTGCCAGAGACCTGTGACACTTTTACTCACACACACAACTGATCTATTCCCTCATAAGCATCCCTCTTTTTTCTCTGCATTCTTGTTATTCCCCCCTTTCCACTCACAGAAAATTACTCTCTCCGATCTGTTCCGCAAACTTTTTACAGATCGTCAAGTAAAACTCACTGTTGCAAACTATAGCTGGTGCAGTTTGCCTCCTCCTTAATATACCAACAACAAAACCCAAAACCAAGACCTAATAACTCACTACATTACCAAATTCTCCAAGGAATGTTCATTGGTTCGGTCGCCTTGGACACTAGTTCCAATGAGACTCCTTAAAGGATTCACGAGTGGAAAGGTGGTTACTAAGTTCAGACTACAAGACTGCTCCTAGAGAACTCTCTCTAAGACAACAGATCCACTTAGCTGAGACAAAGTAACACTTGGGTTGTGATCGACCTTCGCATCCGGTTCGCACGCACGCCCTCAACTAGCTCACAAGGGTCGTGCATTCTTGCTCAGGGATCGACAACGTTGTTACCTCTTTTTAACCAGTGCGAACCTACTGAAGTTTTAGATGTTTGAAAACTCAGAAAAACTAATTTAAATATTCTTTGCTAGGGCCTGATCAACAAACGCTGAGACATAAACAAGTTTGAAAGTATAATCGAGCTGGAAGGCCGACTCGACCTCAGAAAATGTATGTAAAAGACGCAAGAGAGAACAGCACTAATAGTGAGCCGCTATACCAAATGTATCTTTAGATGTTCGAAGATAAAGCGCTATGGCTCAGTCAGCTTATCTGGCGCAAATGATTAAAGAATGAAACTGACTAGTGGAGTAAGTCAACACCTACTCACACTCTTATAAACTGGGAAGGAGGAGAAGATGTTATAAATTCCCCCTTCTGGCTTCTGTACCCACCCATGAGGAATCAGTTCATCATCTCGAACTGGTTTCCACCATTGACCCATGGTGCCAAGTGACCAAAAAAAAACCTGTCACTACCAAAAATGTTTAGGGTCCCCATACATGATAAACGACAAGCAGAAATACTTGCCTAAACCATTATACTAAAACTCAATAACGACCTATTCGTTAACCAAAAAACCTAAACACTATAAACCACACTACACTTTCATGATATGTTAATCCACCTTTCCATCCGCACAAGAGGTATGTCCACCCCTCCCAACGTACTTACTTAAACATCATTGTCTTTAAACAAAATTCCTGAAATGTCCGAAGAAAAGAACCACTGTCTAAACGACAGCATGAATAACACTATAAAGTTTCTTTATCAAAACGTTATAAACCGAATTATTTTATTTAAATTTTTCTTAAAACTATTGAATTCCTTAACAAAGTCTAAAGTATTCAAAAACTAAACTGATATACTTATAAATCCTAAACTAATTTATATAAAATCTAAATAAACTTCAAGATATTAACTTGATATCAAAACAAAGAAAGTTAAGTTGAAGTTTTTCTTAACGACCAGTTATATAAATGACTGTACGCTTTAACAGTACGCGAAGCAACTTTTAGCTTCGTACAGATTATGTTTGGTTGTCTTTATATAAAAAAAAAAAGATACGCTGAAGAGAAATGTACCGATGGTATCATTAATCTTAGCTCGCTTGTACTCTCGACGAGTAATAAAAAAAAATGTTTTAGTTGATCTTCGTCAACTGTTAAATCTATTAAAAATCTTTTGAAATGTATTTTATCTGTGTTGTTTCAAAAGTAATTCGTCATTAAACGACGTCAAATTGTATTTAAAACAAAAAAAAACTATAACGACACGAAAACTGACTTAACGTTTGGATATTGTACACGAAAAAAAAGTATGTGATGATGTAAAAATTCTAACGAACCCAAAAAGTAAACCAGAGAACATGGGACGTTAGCCCAAGGGTTTATGCTTTGGAAATGAGACAAGGGAGATAGAAAGAGAGATAGATTGTAATAATATAGTAATATGATTGAAAATATGGTTTATCAAAATATGTATCAATATAATATTAAACAATATAGTAAACAGACGTTGATGGATCGGGAGAGCTCTCTGGAACCAGACGCTGAAAAGTTTAAAAGTTATTATTTTGAAGGGATGTTATTACGTTAACCATATGTAAGATCATACTCATATAGCACTACTCTATAATCTTGTGTTGTATCGTTTCCTTTCTCGAAAACAATGATGAGTGTCTTTTACCCATCCAATAATTTTCACACAAAAGTTGAATTATTTTTAAGTGACCAGTATAGCGTCACCGTACTGTAGTTGAAACTTCTAACTACCAATGATATCCAAGACAAACAGATATTATACAATATGTACACATAAAGACTGCGAAATGACCAGTTGAGGTAGGTCAGCACAAATGTACTTTAAGATTCCGTGAAGGAAGAAGAAAATCTTCTATGACCTCTTCAATGAGACTTCAAAAGTCTTCCAGCTGGACACGAAACAAAGTCAAAGCTGAAGTAAGTAAAGTAATGAGCGGGAAACTGTAAAGTTCCAAAACTAAAAATAAAGTGTCTAGGGAGTTATATATTCCACTAGAACAGTGATAAAAACAAAAGAAAATACCGAAGAATGAAGAAAGTGGTGTTGTATAGACACAAACACGGACAGGATAGTTCAAAAGAGATAGATCTGGAGAATTAGTCTCGAAGGACAGTGAATAGTATGCTTGGTACTATAACCGATGGAATGCGTTACATACGATCTATAGGAAACGTTGCAAATTCCAAGTATAGATACTGATGTAACATAAGTACACACAAATCAGACAGGTAACCAACAGGAAGTTCGAAAACGAAATCAATCCTGGGAATCTGATTGCGTTTGGAGACACCATAAAAAAAAAGTAAAAGAGCCGTGAAGGCAGTGAGAAAATAAAAAAAAAAATTACGTTAAGTTCGGTGAGAAAACTTCAACTTCTTCAATAGACACCACAAAAACACAAATTTACACAAAGTTAAATTATTATTTTTCAAAATTTCACTTGTCATATGATCTTTTCTAAATAAGATAAGCATAGGTATAATTCACTATGATAAGTATAATATAGGATAAGGTAAGTATAAATGCAGGTAAGTAGATTATATTTTAATCGCAGAGTAATTCAGGGTGCTCTTCGTGGCACTATTTGTAGGTAGCTCCACCGTCCGTGGGCTTATGGACGATAGTTTGAGTGTTCCACACTCGTAGAGTAATGTTTATCGCAGTAAAATTGGCTGGTTTGGATGTGTTATGTCTCACACCAAACGTAAGCTCTCGTATGCTGTAGCCAGTGGCTTTTGGGTGCATATAAATCAAGGACAAAAATAACAAAAATGTTACCTGGATGTATGGCCAAAAAAAATGTGGCGAGAAATGTTTGCTTTAATTTTTATTCGATGTTGCAGGATATACGATGTTTCGTAGAAAATGATGCGTTGCATGCTCGGTTGAACAAACCGAGTACCATGCGGTTCGAAGATACGTTCCGTAGAACCATGTGGTTCAACCAAAAAACGTGCTGGAGTCTCTCGTGTCTCCAGTATGTGAAGGAAATACATTGATGAGTAAGAAACGGTTTATTCGTTGTCTAAACTGCATAAATTAATGCTTCACAAGGATGTAATCTCTTTACAGATACGAAAATAATCCCGCGTTGCTCCAATTGGAGATTGAAAATACTGCTCCCGCGTTGCCATGAACGGAAATTTTCATGGATATGCAAAAGACATCAATTAATTCAAGGGTCGGTCCTTGCCCTGCACAAGAACCCTAGTAATTATAAGAAAAGAACTTCTATGAATCCCTAGTTATGAAAACTTCAGATGCTTCCTTGAAAATTCAAGAAAAAGCATCGACGACGAAGACAAATGTCCGCCATGATGTTGGCAGACAAAAAAAAAATCAAAAAAAAAAAACTCACCTATATAGGGTTTTTCTTCTTGGTGGTTGCTCAATTTTAATTGTAATTTACAATTAAGTAAATTCCTCAAAAGGATGTAATATATTTATATTGAATTTATTCACTCGCGAACAAAGTATAAAAATCTTAATTTATTCTGCTGCGTATAAAATACTTCTCAAATTTTTCTTAAAACGAAGTTGATGATATGAGGGTTGAAAACTTAATGAACTGGCACAGACAATATTTCTGAAGCCACGCCTCTGTCTGGTTTCCAATAGCAACAATAATGACTGGACGAGACTTTTCTTGCGTTCTTTTAGTTAACAATAGATTTGCGTTCTGAAAAGTTAACAATGCAAAGTGTGTTTAGTGTTACGTAATACGTAAAGCTACTTCACACTGACAATTGCGCAAGTATAAAAATTGACTTTATTGACATTTAATTACATTTCTGTCACTTTATTTTGATGTCATAATGTTCGTGAAGGTTGGTAGAATGAATTTGTGTCATATTTTCTCAAGTATGAGAGCATTTTTGTAAATGTCAAATTTTGACATTTGACTTATTTTGGACTGAAATTGATTCTAATTTGACACACTCACTTCTCAATCATAAATAATGTCATATAGATGACGTTAAACTCATTTTAAGCGAACAAATAACTAGTTATGGTTATATCAAAATGTCAGTCAAGGTGTGATGACTGTACTGACTATGAATTATTGTAATAGACTGAAATTCTTCTTTGGACGGTTGTAATGTGCATATAAATCGTGATTCCTATGGAATACATGATGGACATAGACATTTCAACTGCCAACTGTCACAATCTGTCAAAACGAAATAAATTGATTTTCAACCAAATCAACCATAATTGTGCTTTTGGTCGGAACGGGCTTCTGTCTTAGCATTGGACATGCATTTTGGAGTTCGTTCCAATAGGTTTTCCCAGAGAAACAGAAAGATAGCGTAAAAGAGAAGAGACGAAGCGTCTAATTGGACGGACAGTAATCACAAAGCAGAAACGAAAATGCCGGAAGTGTTCGTCAGCCATAATCCTTCTGCACGTTGGCATGTAGCAAAAGAATGTGCCAGAAAGAGTGCGTCTGAGCTCACTTCAAATTTTCTCGCTTCGGATTTTTCCATTTTTGATGGAGTTCAGCAAAGATTATTACAGAATGGTTCTGACATAGGATAATTCCTTATCGAATTTTGTGTTCTGGTGTGGAAATTGTGCAACTGATGTCATTCTCAAAATTTTCGAAATTTCCTGATTTTTCAAAAAGGGAAATGTCATCCGTTGGATGGACAAATCGAGTTTCCTAAAATTGCCGCAAGGTGACACCAGTGTTGCGGTGACAAAGTTTTCCCTACAAATCTCAAGGATCGAGACAAGTGTCAACTTGGCTAGGTACTTGTGAAAAAGGACAACTTGTGTCTACCTATATCTCTATCACTCTAAACAATCTCCTTACTGACTACCAAAGAAAAGAAAAGAAAAATTCTGAAGCTACAACTTACTTGTCGCAACTATCGACTCTCTCAACTTCTTCTTCCATCTATCTACTTCATGTTATGCTATACTACCTCTTTACAAAAGTGAAATAACATGAAACAATTATACACAAAGAAAAACAAAAAAAAATTACACAAGAGTCTCGTGCACAGCTGAGTAGCCGGGCATGAGAAAAATAAAACTATTTCTATCACAGAAAACTACTTCTTTAAATCCTTTGTATGAGAAGTGGTCACATACCCTTTCTCATCTTCTACATCATATAAGTTGTTACCTCGTGTCTTAACAACTGTTACTTTAACAAACTTTGGCGATAGCTTAGCGCTAAAATGTTTATTAGCATCACTCAAAACTATGTTTCTTTTGTAGATGACATCCCCTACCTGAAAATCAACTGCACGACTTCTGAGATTATACACTTTCTCATAAGCATCGTGTGTCTTTTCTAACGCTGTCTTCAAATAGGTATGAAGAATATTCATCTTTGCCACCTTGGGCAACCAATCGATCTCGGAATTATTAAGTCCTCCCAACTCGCGTAATAGCTTGTAGTCCGCTCCATGTTCAATCATCCTTTGACCGAATAAAGCCTCATATGGCGACATTGTCAAAGCTGAATGGACAGTTGTGCGTAAAGCACTACTAATGGATGACAAATGCACATCCCAATTAGTTTGTTTTGGATCTACGTACGATCTTACTGCAGCTAAAATGGACCTATTAACCCTCTCGCTAGCATTAGCTTGAGGAGCATAAATCGCCGTCTTAAAATGTTTGACACCAAACATTTTCAACATTTCTTTGAAATCCTTAGAAATAAATTGCGTTCCATTATCGGATAAGATACTTTCGGGTACACCATATAAAAGAAAAATATCTTCGCGTAAAAATTTGATAACTGATGCAGCTGTGGCTCGCTTAAGGGGTTTAATAAACACAAACTTTGTGAGTTGGTCTAAAGCGATAACGATGAAAGCATTCCCATTCCTGGATCTTGGATAAGGACCAAGGAAATCCACATATAAATGTTGGAAGGGCCTTTCAACTTTAAAACTCTCTCCCATTTCAGCTCGTAAAGTCTGGTTGGAAGCTTTGGTTGTCTTGCATGTTTCACAACGATCAACATATTGCTTCACCTGTGAAAACATACCAGGCCAATATAACCTTTCCCTTAACCTATACAAAGTCTTAACGACACCACCGTGAGAAGCTCTGGGCGGATTATGCGCCATGGCAATTACGGATTCTGTCATACTAGACGGTAACCATAACTTCCATGCCAGATCATCCAATAGAGGATTCCCAATTGCATGTTTTGTTCTTTTATAAACGTATCCTTCAGATACCTTCAAGTCTGGTAATCGATCTTGTTCTTTACTGATGTGACTGATAAGTTGTACGTATTCATCGGACTTGAATCCCGGATCGTCAAGGTCAATGTGGAGCACCTCCTCGGTTTCGACTTGTGCAACACTGGATATATAGCTCTCTGCCGTTAAAGCATCGGCTTCATACACTCTAGAAAGAGCGTCGGGTACCACGTTAAGTGTTCCTTTCCTGTGTTCAACCACGAAGTCGAACCCTTGAAGTCTCATACTCCACCTGGCCAGACGACCGGTAGGGTCCTTCATGTTCATCAACCATTTAAGGCTTGAGTGATCAGTAATTACCTTGAATTTATATCCTTCGATATATGAACGGAATTTCTGAATTCCCAAAAACGCAGCGAGGCATTCGCGTTCGGTAACGGTGTAGTTCCTTTGCGCAGCATTCAATTTCTGAGAGAAGTAGTAAATGGGGCGTTCAGCTCCGTTCTCATCTCGCTGGCAAAGTACGCATCCGATACCGGACGCAGATGCATCGCACAAAATAATAAACTCCTTCTCGAAATCAGGGTTTATCAGAACAGGTGTAGTTGTAAGTGCTTTCTTAATGTTTTCGAATGCTGTCTGAGCTTCGGAATTGAAATCGAAAGCCTTACCTTTCTTAAGAGTATCAGTGAGTGGGGCAGCCAAGGTTGAAAAATTTTCTACGAACCTCCGATACCAACCAGCCATTCCTAAGAAACGCCTAACTTGGCGAGTGGTTGTCGGCATCGGGAAGTTGATAATGGCAGCAACCTTATCAGGATCTGCTTTCAAACATCCTTGTCCCACTTTGTATCCTAAGTACTGTAATTCTTCGAAACAAAATTTCGATTTCTCAACATTAATAGTGAGTCCTGCTCTATCCAACTCTCTACTAATGATCTTCAAAACTGCTAAATGTTCCTCGAAAGTTTTCGTCACCACCAAAAGGTCATCTAAATATACGAAGACTCGGTCCTGTAACTCGCGTGGAACAACTAAATTCATCAAATATGTTAAACTTTGAGCGGCGTTGCAAAGACCGAAAGGCATCACGTTGAATTGATACAACGGCCTTCCTGGAACCGTAAAGGCTGTCTTTTCCTTCGCGCTCTCCTCCAGTGGAATCTGCCAGTACGCATCTTTCAAATCTACGCTCGATATGAAACGTGTCTCTGAAAGACGTGACAGCAGTCCCTCGATGTGCGCAATAGGACGCGCATCCTTCTTAGTAACCATATTGACTTTTCTGAAGTCCAAGCAAAGTCGATCCTTGCCAGGCTTGCGTACAAGCACAACAGGTGAGGACCATGGACTATTGCTTTCCTCAATAACCCCTAGTGAAAGCATGCGGTCTACTTCTGCGTACATAAGAGACTGCACCACTGGGGAGACCGGATAATACCTTTGCTTGATTGGAGGAGCATCCCCCGTATCAATACCGTGTTTTACCCAATCTGTTTTGCCTAAACCCTTTAGTGTGAATGACGGAAAACTTCGTATCACATCTTCGAGTTTAGCATTCTCAACATTCGTCAACTTACACTTATTGACTAATTTTTCTTTAACTTCAACATCATGTTGAAATGACAAACTGGAAATTACATTTGGCGCTATTTGAAATTTCGACCAAAAATCGACACCCAAGTATAAACGTTGAGCTAATGTCGGAACGACATAAAAACTCATGCTATGAGTAGCACCTTTATACTTGACGTCAGTGGTAATTAATCCACAAATTTGTTGTTTCTGCCCGTCAGCGGTTGAAACACTTGAATTAACCTTTTTAACTTTAACATTTTTGCTGGACAAGTAAGTTAAGACATCAGCGCCAAGGCAACTGATACTTGCGCCAGAGTCTAATAGACCCAATATCTTGTCTCCAAAAATTTCAACGTTGACATAAGGGCGAGGATCTCCAGATTCTCTTTCTAATGTCGTTGAAGCTATATTCTTATATAATAGTCTCTTTTCCTTAAATCTGACTCGAGTTCGTCTAATACGACTAGACAATTCCGGATAATTCATTATTCGCTTACGGACTTCATAATAATTTCTAAGCCTTTCATGAAATGGCTTTCTTATAAATTCATTTTTCTTAACATTACAATTCAAATTATTTGGTGTTGTTGCATTAACAACAAGTTTATTAATTGGTTTTAAAATAGTAACAGGAGTTTTGAGAGTAGAAGATTCTTCGGCACTTAAAACTCCGGGCTCATTTGTTCGGAGCGAACCCCCCCGGATATTGGGTTGTTCCTCCTTAAGTTTCCCTGACATTTTGGACAAGTAGGAAAAATAACGTTTTCCAATCCACAACGGAAACAAAACTTTCTATCTACAGGTTTATTGCATTCCCTGAACCCATGCCCTACACTTAAGCAATTCCAACACTTCCAAGTGTTCTTATCTCTGTGTACGTTATGTACTGCTTCTACACTTGAAGTTAAAGCTACAGTTAAATCATCTGATTCTTCCACAACTTCGTTTACGAAACGTTTTGTCGGAATTCGGTGCGTGTTCGGCACAAAAGAAGATCGCGTGCTCTCCTGTCGATCGAGAAACTTTTCAATTGTACGGCATACATATGCCATCTGTCGAAGACTATGAGTGCTAAAAGTAATGAGTAGCTCACCCATGCGTCTCTTTACATTCGTCTTAATAATCTCAATAAGTTCTCTCTCAGACTTCGGAACACGCATCCTCGAATTAATCAACATTAAAGCGTCGTAGAAATCATTGAATGATTCATTTGACTGCTGCTTTCGGTCTGAAAGCTTTCGAGACAACTCGGAGTCTGTTTCGAGACTTCGAAATTGCTCGATTAACCCGGACTGAAGCGAACTCCAAGAAGTGTGTGGATTACTCTTCAAGTACATCCAGTACCATGACTCCGCTTGTCCTGACACAAAATGATGAAAATTCACCGTCAGCTCATCCCATGGAACACCATAACTGTACCTAACGCGTTCTAATCTGAATAGAAAGTCGTCAATTGACATATTGCGACCGTCAAATCTAATTCCCCACTTATGGTATTGTGGAAATTTGCTATATGACGTGGCGTTAGAAGGTACTTGTCTCCTGGGTGATGAAGCTTCCGGAGAATTATCTAAATTAATCGCATTCATTTGCGTTAGAAAATCGTCTAAATTAGAACCGTTAGCCATATCTACTGGATGTCCTGAAGGAGCATTCTGAGTAAGACCTGGTTCATTGTTTGGGGTTGGATAATTTTCCAAATTTCTAGATAAATTACGTATTTGTTCTGTAGGATTGCCTGTATTTGATCTGTTAGGCGCGTCAGTTATTCTGACTCTATTTGTCGCTTGACTAACTGCTTGTCTAGATGCGAGATTTTGAGAAGTAGAGGGTTGATTGCTTGAAGAAGGAGGTATAGTTTGAAATAAATTAGTCAATTGCTCGAGAAGTTGAGCTTGACTTAGTCTTATTTCCTCTTTCATGACTCGCCTATCCTCTTCTCTGTGTAAGTCAACTGTCGCTGTAATCATCTCTTGGAGAGTAAGAGAATCTTCCGTTACATTGCGTCTATTGTCAAAACTAACGTTGACGACACGACCATTGACATTACCAAGAGGCATAGTACCATCATTAATCCCTAAAGGACTAGATTCATCTTCAATTCTCATATCACCTCTTCTCTGATCTTCACCGCTACCTGCAGCTTGTGGGTCAGCCATAATTATAACGTCTAAAAACCTTGAATTATAAGTGCTCGGACGGATTAGTCTCCTATTCCCACTACTCATTCAACTGTGCTAGTAAAACTCTTGTATAAACGCAAAACTAACGAAACACAATCGAAGTGACAAAAAAAAAATTAAACAGTGCTTAAAATTAAAGTATTTGTAGTGAAACGGATCACTTAATAATTCAAATCAAAAATATAGTCCTACAAAGAGAAGGCTCCTTGTAGACTAGAAAAGATCCTACAAAAAAAAAGGTTTGACTTCTAAAGAAAATATTTCAAAATTTCTTCAAAGTCAAAAAAAAAGTACTTAACAATATGCTAACTGTTATCTTGTTTTTGAATCGTAATCTGAATTCAATAATTACAGATTCAAATCAAAACTAAACGTATGTACTAATAACTAAAATAACTTCTAGGAAACTATCCTGAAAGTTATTAAACTTAAAAATAAAGTAAATATTGTTTGGGTGGCGACACCGCCAAAAATTCTAAACTATAATCGATTGCAACACTGCAAAAATATCTCAAAAACTTGGGCAACACTGCCACTAAAAATCTCACAAAACCGCGACACCGCGAAAATTACCAGAATTTATCTTAGTTAACGTCTCTAAGACAAACTCCAAACTCACAAAAAAAAACTGAGGATTTCCTTTTAGTTAACGTCTCTAAAAGAAAAATCCCTACCAAAACCAGAATTCCTTTTTCAGTTACGTCCCTGAAAAATAATTCCAAAACTATACTCAAAAATATCGAAAACTGCAAAACTTACTATAAATTTTGTAATGACTTCTTACAAAATCTATTTTATACTCAAAATTAAATTTTTTTTTTTTTTTTTTAAATCTCAACAATAATTCATTCACGTTTGGGAGTGGACATTCCCCCCGCGCGTAATGGATTAAACAACATATCAAAAAAAAAGACGTTAGCTTGATTGTACCATGACAATCAACTAACAAAAAAAAACTTAGTTTGTGTGTCTTTAAACTATTCGTGCTCAACACAAAAACTAAATCTGCTAAATTCAATGGATAGCGACTCCTCATTTCATTATGCTACTGCAGACGTGCATAGGGACCATTGATCACCCACCACCGGTTAGCACTTCATAAAATGAATTATCAACCATACCTCAAATCTAACCGTCAAAAATTCTCATAAAAATTCTCTACAAAAAAAAGGCAAAAATGAAAAAGTATTATTGAAGTAGAAAACATGGATTATTCAGTGACGATAAAGTAGCTTTTGCAGCTGACGTGCGTAGAGACTAAAATCATCCACCACCGGTCAAAAGACTCAATTATCTACCACTTCCTAAGCCGTTTCCTTGCTATCGCTATAAGTAAAGTGATCATTAGCAACAGTCAACCAAGAATACAACTCTTCGGTCCGGACAAATGACTCAAATATACCTATCACGAGAGGTAGAGAACTAATAGTGAAGCTAACGCAACAGACAGAAGTCAGGAATCTATCGACCAACTTCCCGGACATATAGTCTTCATTACTAAACTCCGATGACGTTCCTCTAGCAAAAGAAAAGTACTACTTAAAAAAAAACTTCCTCAAAACAAATTTCAATAATGAAAAATTCCCAAAAGAAAAATTAATTTCCCAAAAAAAAATTTCAAATCAACTTAATACAATACAAATTCTGAACTTTCTAAAACTTATCTCAAGACATTCTTCAGGCCCCACGTTGGGCGCCATTTCTGTAACGAAGAAATATCCCATTTCATTTCTGTAACGAGAAATGTTTCTAAAATGAAATATTGATTTGGAAATAAACAGGAAGTAAGGAAATGCAACGAGACTTCATGCAATCTGCTATAAGATCCCTTCACGGTGATTTCGCATACGTCACCCATTTTTGTAACGAAAAATATGATTAATGAACGCACACAGACAAGGTCGGAATGAGACACAAACTCCGAAAATCTCATGCCCCACATTAGGTGCCATTTCTGTAACGAAAAACTAAATGGGAAACGAAACGAAAGCAACCTTTCGTGAAATCAAACAGTGATCCCATAAATGACATCATCAATTAATGTCAAACGATGACCTTAACTCCCAGAATACAAAGAATAAAACAAATGTGAAAAGAACCATACCTTACCATCATACCTGCTGACGAGAGACCACGGCCTCTATCAGTGGACGCCTACAACGCTTACAAGAGAATATACCTAAGAGGAACCAACTACCGTCTCCAATAGACAATGTCCTCTTGTGCTGAGTGTAACTTATCACAGTATCAAATGATGCCCTCCCTGGTTTCTGCCAGAGACCTGTGACACTTTTACTCACACACACAACTGATCTATTCCCTCATAAGCATCCCTCTTTTTTCTCTGCATTCTTGTTATTCCCCCCTTTCCACTCACAGAAAATTACTCTCTCCGATCTGTTCCGCAAACTTTTTACAGATCGTCAAGTAAAACTCACTGTTGCAAACTATAGCTGGTGCAGTTTGCCTCCTCCTTAATATACCAACAACAAAACCCAAAACCAAGACCTAATAACTCACTACATTACCAAATTCTCCAAGGAATGTTCATTGGTTCGGTCGCCTTGGACACTAGTTCCAATGAGACTCCTTAAAGGATTCACGAGTGGAAAGGTGGTTACTAAGTTCAGACTACAAGACTGCTCCTAGAGAACTCTCTCTAAGACAACAGATCCACTTAGCTGAGACAAAGTAACACTTGGGTTGTGATCGACCTTCGCATCCGGTTCGCACGCACGCCCTCAACTAGCTCACAAGGGTCGTGCATTCTTGCTCAGGGATCGACAACGTTGTTACCTCTTTTTAACCAGTGCGAACCTACTGAAGTTTTAGATGTTTGAAAACTCAGAAAAACTAATTTAAATATTCTTTGCTAGGGCCTGATCAACAAACGCTGAGACATAAACAAGTTTGAAAGTATAATCGAGCTGGAAGGCCGACTCGACCTCAGAAAATGTATGTAAAAGACGCAAGAGAGAACAGCACTAATAGTGAGCCGCTATACCAAATGTATCTTTAGATGTTCGAAGATAAAGCGCTATGGCTCAGTCAGCTTATCTGGCGCAAATGATTAAAGAATGAAACTGACTAGTGGAGTAAGTCAACACCTACTCACACTCTTATAAACTGGGAAGGAGGAGAAGATGTTATAAATTCCCCCTTCTGGCTTCTGTACCCACCCATGAGGAATCAGTTCATCATCTCGAACTGGTTTCCACCATTGACCCATGGTGCCAAGTGACCAAAAAAACCTGTCACTACCAAAAATGTTTAGGGTCCCCATACATGATAAACGACAAGCAGAAATACTTGCCTAAACCATTATACTAAAACTCAATAACGACCTATTCGTTAACCAAAAAACCTAAACACTATAAACCACACTACACTTTCATGATATGTTAATCCACCTTTCCATCCGCACAAGAGGTATGTCCACCCCTCCCAACGTACTTACTTAAACATCATTGTCTTTAAACAAAATTCCTGAAATGTCCGAAGAAAAGAACCACTGTCTAAACGACAGCATGAATAACACTATAAAGTTTCTTTATCAAAACGTTATAAACCGAATTATTTTATTTAAATTTTTCTTAAAACTATTGAATTCCTTAACAAAGTCTAAAGTATTCAAAAACTAAACTGATATACTTATAAATCCTAAACTAATTTATATAAAATCTAAATAAACTTCAAGATATTAACTTGATATCAAAACAAAGAAAGTTAAGTTGAAGTTTTTCTTAACGACCAGTTATATAAATGACTGTACGCTTTAACAGTACGCGAAGCAACTTTTAGCTTCGTACAGATTATGTTTGGTTGTCTTTATATAAAAAAAAAAAGATACGCTGAAGAGAAATGTACCGATGGTATCATTAATCTTAGCTCGCTTGTACTCTCGACGAGTAATAAAAAAAAATGTTTTAGTTGATCTTCGTCAACTGTTAAATCTATTAAAAATCTTTTGAAATGTATTTTATCTGTGTTGTTTCAAAAGTAATTCGTCATTAAACGACGTCAAATTGTATTTAAAACAAAAAAAAACTATAACGACACGAAAACTGACTTAACGTTTGGATATTGTACACGAAAAAAAAGTATGTGATGATGTAAAAATTCTAACGAACCCAAAAAGTAAACCAGAGAACATGGGACGTTAGCCCAAGGGTTTATGCTTTGGAAATGAGACAAGGGAGATAGAAAGAGAGATAGATTGTAATAATATAGTAATATGATTGAAAATATGGTTTATCAAAATATGTATCAATATAATATTAAACAATATAGTAAACAGACGTTGATGGATCGGGAGAGCTCTCTGGAACCAGACGCTGAAAAGTTTAAAAGTTATTATTTTGAAGGGATGTTATTACGTTAACCATATGTAAGATCATACTCATATAGCACTACTCTATAATCTTGTGTTGTATCGTTTCCTTTCTCGAAAACAATGATGAGTGTCTTTTACCCATCCAATAATTTTCACACAAAAGTTGAATTATTTTTAAGTGACCAGTATAGCGTCACCGTACTGTAGTTGAAACTTCTAACTACCAATGATATCCAAGACAAACAGATATTATACAATATGTACACATAAAGACTGCGAAATGACCAGTTGAGGTAGGTCAGCACAAATGTACTTTAAGATTCCGTGAAGGAAGAAGAAAATCTTCTATGACCTCTTCAATGAGACTTCAAAAGTCTTCCAGCTGGACACGAAACAAAGTCAAAGCTGAAGTAAGTAAAGTAATGAGCGGGAAACTGTAAAGTTCCAAAACTAAAAATAAAGTGTCTAGGGAGTTATATATTCCACTAGAACAGTGATAAAAACAAAAGAAAATACCGAAGAATGAAGAAAGTGGTGTTGTATAGACACAAACACGGACAGGATAGTTCAAAAGAGATAGATCTGGAGAATTAGTCTCGAAGGACAGTGAATAGTATGCTTGGTACTATAACCGATGGAATGCGTTACATACGATCTATAGGAAACGTTGCAAATTCCAAGTATAGATACTGATGTAACATAAGTACACACAAATCAGACAGGTAACCAACAGGAAGTTCGAAAACGAAATCAATCCTGGGAATCTGATTGCGTTTGGAGACACCATAAAAAAAAAGTAAAAGAGCCGTGAAGGCAGTGAGAAAATAAAAAAAAAAATTACGTTAAGTTCGGTGAGAAAACTTCAACTTCTTCAATAGACACCACAAAAACACAAATTTACACAAAGTTAAATTATTATTTTTCAAAATTTCACTTGTCATATGATCTTTTCTAAATAAGATAAGCATAGGTATAATTCACTATGATAAGTATAATATAGGATAAGGTAAGTATAAATGCAGGTAAGTAGATTATATTTTAATCGCAGAGTAATTCAGGGTGCTCTTCGTGGCACTATTTGTAGGTAGCTCCACCGTCCGTGGGCTTATGGACGATAGTTTGAGTGTTCCACACTCGTAGAGTAATGTTTATCGCAGTAAAATTGGCTGGTTTGGATGTGTTATGTCTCACACCAAACGTAAGCTCTCGTATGCTGTAGCCAGTGGCTTTTGGGTGCATATAAATCAAGGACAAAAATAACAAAAATGTTACCTGGATGTATGGCCAAAAAAAATGTGGCGAGAAATGTTTGCTTTAATTTTTATTCGATGTTGCAGGATATACGATGTTTCGTAGAAAATGATGCGTTGCATGCTCGGTTGAACAAACCGAGTACCATGCGGTTCGAAGATACGTTCCGTAGAACCATGTGGTTCAACCAAAAAACGTGCTGGAGTCTCTCGTGTCTCCAGTATGTGAAGGAAATACATTGATGAGTAAGAAACGGTTTATTCGTTGTCTAAACTGCATAAATTAATGCTTCACAAGGATGTAATCTCTTTACAGATACGAAAATAATCCCGCGTTGCTCCAATTGGAGATTGAAAATACTGCTCCCGCGTTGCCATGAACGGAAATTTTCATGGATATGCAAAAGACATCAATTAATTCAAGGGTCGGTCCTTGCCCTGCACAAGAACCCTAGTAATTATAAGAAAAGAACTTCTATGAATCCCTAGTTATGAAAACTTCAGATGCTTCCTTGAAAATTCAAGAAAAAGCATCGACGACGAAGACAAATGTCCGCCATGATGTTGGCAGACAAAAAAAAAAATCAAAAAAAAAAACTCACCTATATAGGGTTTTTCTTCTTGGTGGTTGCTCAATTTTAATTGTAATTTACAATTAAGTAAATTCCTCAAAAGGATGTAATATATTTATATTGAATTTATTCACTCGCGAACAAAGTATAAAAATCTTAATTTATTCTGCTGCGTATAAAATACTTCTCAAATTTTTCTTAAAACGAAGTTGATGATATGAGGGTTGAAAACTTAATGAACTGGCACAGACAATATTTCTGAAGCCACGCCTCTGTCTGGTTTCCAATAGCAACAATAATGACTGGACGAGACTTTTCTTGCGTTCTTTTAGTTAACAATAGATTTGCGTTCTGAAAAGTTAACAATGCAAAGTGTGTTTAGTGTTACGTAATACGTAAAGCTACTTCACACTGACAATTGCGCAAGTATAAAAATTGACTTTATTGACATTTAATTACATTTCTGTCACTTTATTTTGATGTCATAATGTTCGTGAAGGTTGGTAGAATGAATTTGTGTCATATTTTCTCAAGTATGAGAGCATTTTTGTAAATGTCAAATTTTGACATTTGACTTATTTTGGACTGAAATTGATTCTAATTTGACACACTCACTTCTCAATCATAAATAATGTCATATAGATGACGTTAAACTCATTTTAAGCGAACAAATAACTAGTTATGGTTATATCAAAATGTCAGTCAAGGTGTGATGACTGTACTGACTATGAATTATTGTAATAGACTGAAATTCTTCTTTGGACGGTTGTAATGTGCATATAAATCGTGATTCCTATGGAATACATGATGGACATAGACATTTCAACTGCCAACTGTCACAATCTGTCAAAACGAAATAAATTGATTTTCAACCAAATCAACCATAATTGTGCTTTTGGTCGGAACGGGCTTCTGTCTTAGCATTGGACATGCATTTTGGAGTTCGTTCCAATAGGTTTTCCCAGAGAAACAGAAAGATAGCGTAAAAGAGAAGAGACGAAGCGTCTAATTGGACGGACAGTAATCACAAAGCAGAAACGAAAATGCCGGAAGTGTTCGTCAGCCATAATCCTTCTGCACGTTGGCATGTAGCAAAAGAATGTGCCAGAAAGAGTGCGTCTGAGCTCACTTCAAATTTTCTCGCTTCGGATTTTTCCATTTTTGATGGAGTTCAGCAAAGATTATTACAGAATGGTTCTGACATAGGATAATTCCTTATCGAATTTTGTGTTCTGGTGTGGAAATTGTGCAACTGATGTCATTCTCAAAATTTTCGAAATTTCCTGATTTTTCAAAAAGGGAAATGTCATCCGTTGGATGGACAAATCGAGTTTCCTAAAATTGCCGCAAGGTGACACCAGTGTTGCGGTGACAAAGTTTTCCCTACAAGCTGCAATTGTTATTGAGTGATATTTTTATTGGGAAGTGATTGTGTGAGTGTATTGTGTTGAAATTGAAATTTGGCAAATTCTTGCTATCTGTGCTGGTCATAGATATTTGCAAAAAAAAAAATGCACGACTGGGTTGCACGAACTTGCTCTAATGTCTGAGAATTGTTTATTGGCTACATAGCTTATATTTAAAATTATTTCGCAAATTCTTCAATTTTTCAAATTCAATTAAGCGTTTTCTCAGAAAAATTAAGCAAATTAAATTTTAAAAATTGTTTTTTTTGGAAAACTTTTTAAAAACATTTTTCAAAAAAAATTCAAAAACGATAGTCCATAAGTATTCAGCAAATACATTCATACCTATATATTTTTGAAAAAAATAATGGGTGGTCAGTTTTCAAAATATTAACTTTTTTCCAAAAATTTAAAAAATGTTTTAAAAATACATAAAAATATTTTTAAGAAATATCGGTATGCAGTATAAATTGAGCTATCTACACCTTTATGTGTGTGAAATTTCAAAAGTATCGGTTGAGCCGTTATTGAGATAGTCGAAAGTAAAAAAAACGGTCCTATGGAAAGTATCTTTTTTAGACATTTAAACCTAACGTGTTGTGGCTGTCTGTCCTGAATATAAATGAATAAGCTTCCTCTTTTTCGGGTTATTGAGAAAACTTTTATTCCTATAAATAATTTTAACAATTCATATCATCTTAGGTTAAATATAAAGTAATTCACTAATTTTAACAATTCATATTATCTTCGTTTTAATATAAATCAGGTAGGTAATGCAATATAATAAATTATTACAAGATATTAATAACTTACAATAAGTTTTTTTTTTCTTTTCAAGAAGACAGTTTCTTTTCATGATGATTTCCATGTGGTTGGTTGAAAAATGGCGCCTAGAAACTTCTGTATTTTTTGACAAATAAAGGATAGCCACCATTTTCGTTATCGATAAATATCAAGTGCTGCCAGGTTTGGCAACACTCCCCCCTGGTAAGCTGGTTCCTGGAACTGGCTTTCCATCCTCGCCAAACCTGCCGACATCTAGGATGGCAAGCTTAACAGTGGGTCTCGTATAGATCCCACTTTGGGTTTTTACAACCGCACTCCGCACTATGCCATCTTTTCCAGGGTATGATTTAAGTACCAGACCTTTTGGCCAGGTATTTCTGGGGCCAGCTGGGTCGGCGATGATAACCACGTCCCCTTCCCTTATGGGCTTTGGTTTTGAGAACCACTTTGTTCTTTTTGTGAGATCAGGGAGATATTCGCTTACCCATCGGTGCCAAAATCGATTAGCGAACTGTTCGCTCGTTAGCCAATTTTTTCGTAATAGAGTTGCATCATCGGTGATCCCTCCTGCAAGCTTGTCTCCGTTTGAGGATCCCAACAGGAAGTGGTTCGGGGTCAGCGCTTCATCTTCGTCACTATCTAAGGAAACATAAGTAAGGGGTCGAGTATTTATTATTTTCTCTACCTCAGACATCATTGTACCTAACAGCTCATCTGAAGGGTTTCTGGTCGGAGATATATGGCTCAAGGTTACCTTCACAGAGCGAACCAACCTCTCCCAGCTCCCCCCCATGTGTGGTGATAGAGGTGGAATGAAATTCCACTTAAGGTTCGGTCTAACGAATTCAGAAGCTAATTTCTCATTTTCGATCTTGTTAACTGCTTCTTTTAACTCTACACTGGCACCTCGAAAGTTTGTTCCATTGTCGCTAAAGATCTCCAGCGGCCACCCTCTTCTTGCGATGAAACGTTTGATTGCCATTATGCAGGAATCTGTGGATAGGCTTGAGGCAACTTCGATGTGCACTGCTCTTACAGTAAGGCAGGTTATTACTACTCCCCATCGCTTCTCGGAGTGTCTTCCGACTTTGACGTAAAGTGGGCCAAAGTAATCTATTCCTATAAAGGAAAATGGTCTTGTGAAGGGTTGGTGTCTTGCATAGGGGAGTTCCCCCATTAACGGCGGCTCGGGAACACATCTGTTGTTTTTGCAGTGCTGACATTCTCTCACTATGCTTTTTAAAAGAATCCGAGGCTGTGGTATATAGAACCTTTGACGGAGTTCGTTGATAACTGTTTCGTTGTTCTTGTGACAAAATCGTTGATGATAATCGTCGACGAGCAGATTGGTTATTTTGTGTTGCCTCGGTAGAATTATTGGGCGTTTTGTACACAGTGGCACTCCTGGTACTGCATCTATTCGTCCTTTCATTCGCAGTAATCCATTGTCATCCAGGTACGGACAAAGCTTGTATAGTGGGCTCGATTTTGAGAGGGTTGGTTTTTCCATTCTGTTCCTCTTTAGAATCGCAATTTCTTCGGAAAATAGATCATGCTGACGCATCCTCATCAAGTAATTTTCTGCCTCCGCCAGGTGTGTTGCACGTTTCATCGTACTCACCTTCTCTTTTCTCAGAATTATTTGCCAAATAAATCTGATTGCTTGGGCCATGGCTCGTAAAACTCTATTCCAAGAGCTGAACCTTGTTACGTTTATGGCGAAGTCGATTTCTTCGACGTGATGGACATTGACGTGTCTCATTTCTTCGGATACCGATTCCAATTTCGAGATTCCTCCTGGCCATTGTTCCTTTGGTCCATACAAAAACTTTGGACCGCGGTACCAACGACTCTCTGAGTGAAACTCACTTTTACCGGTCCACTTTGTGGCCTCGTCGGCCACATTTTCTTTACTAGGTAGCCATCTCCAGTTGTTCGCCTCAGTCTCTTCGAGGATTCCGCCCACTCTTAACGCCACAAACTGTTTGTATTTGCGATGATCCGAGTTAATCCAGCTTAGGACCGTTCGAGAGTCCGACCAGAAATATTTTTCTGCTATCTCGATTGAGTGACCTTCTGTTATCATCCGCGCTAGTTTCGTACCCAGGACAGCTGCTTCTAACTCTAGTCGAGGTATCGAGATCATCTTTAATGGTGCTACTTTAGTTTTGGCACCAACTAACGTGCATTCGATATCCTCATCTTTGGTGACCCGAAAATATCCTACTGCTGAGTATGCCGCCTCGCTGGCGTCAACAAATATATGCAGTTGCAATGAACATTTTTCTTTGAAAGATAATTGCGTCAGATATGGCCTCTTGATTTTTTTGATGGACGGTATGAGACTTTTCCAAGTGCACCATTTGTCGTAATGGTGCGGGAGGATTTCCTGGTCCCATTCAACAGACGAGCTCCAGACTTCTTGAAGGAGAATTTTTAGCAATACCAGAAAATTTGCTATCAATCCCAGAGGATCAAATACCGACCTGAGGATTTGAAGTAGTTCTCTTTTAGTAGGCCGGACATCTTCAAGTAAAGAATTAAATTTCAAGTGAGTCCTTAGAGCGAATGAGAACGAGTCCGAGTATGGTGACCACCACATACCAAGGATTTTTTTGGGACCGGATATGATTCGTCGGTTGCCTTCAGTTTCGTCGTAGTTCGCTGCTCTTTCTTTGACGCTATCGAGTACCTTTAAGGAGTTTGACATGAAATTCCGTATATTGAAACCAGCTTCATTATGTATAAGGATCACTTCTTTCACCAGCTGCGCGGCCTCTTCTTCAGAGTCAACACTGTCTAGGTAGTCATCGACGTAACGTCTTTCGACAATGGCCCGTGATGCCCGTGGATACTTCGCTTTAAAATTATTTGCGTTGGTATTCTTAACGAACTGAGCACAGAAGGGCGAGCAGGTTGAGCCGAACGTCATAACTTGCATTATGTACTCTTCAATATTTTGAGTGAGCTTGTTTCGCCACAAGAAACGTTGAGCGTGTTGGTCACTTTCCTTTATCCATACCTGATGAAACATCTCTTGTATATCAGCGCATATTGCAATGCTGTGCTCTCTGAATCGAAAAAGCACAGAGTAAAGGGATGGAACGATATCTGGACCAGAAAAGAGCATTGAGTTTAATGAGAATTTATCCACACATGCAGCTGCATCCCACACCATTCTTACCTTCCCTGGTTTATTCGGGCTTATGACTGGGAATATCGGAAGGTACCAGACTGTAGGCACATTTTCTTGCAGCTCTGTTTCAGTTAGTTTCCTGGCGTATATTTTTTGACACACTCTTTATCAGTTGGTATAACAGTACAACACTTTCATGTGGCTACACAAACTCGGACAACCTTCGCCGCTTGCAAAGTTGCCTAAAGGGTGAAGCACTTGAGAGTGTTAAGTGAGGCCATGAGAAGCATAGTGGCCTAACTGATTTTTTCATTTTTTTCACTAGGGCAAAAACAAAAAACAAGTTTATTTTAAACAGATGTATTTCTTAAATTAGGTAAGATATTACTGATTTTATTTTTGTGGAGTATCCACAAAAGACCAAACTTTTGGATTTTATCAGAATTGTACTTTAAAATACCGTTTTAACTGCTTTTAAAGTCAGTTAGGCCACTATGGCACTAAAGCAAAAATAAACAAATTATATGAAGTAGAAAGATAGGCCAAATTATAAGCGCTGTTTTCAAAATGATTTTATTTTTATTTTCCAATTAAGTCGAAGTGCAAGGCACACATTCACTATCAGGTGTTTTGGGATCCAGAAAAGCATCTTCTCAATTTTAAAACCTTGAGATATGGTTACAAAATTTGTTTCTGGTGGGATGAGTTCAAGAATAGCCATTAAATCCCCTTTTCTCAATGCAAAGCCTTCCAACGGGATATAGAAATAAAAAATTCTTACGAAATGATGTACAAAAAAGTTTCAAGTTTCAGCTCATTACATAAAAAAGGACCACTAGGACCATTAATGAGAAAATGAGATTTATACTCAAGCTTTGGGCAAATGTATGCCTTGAAGATCGTAGCCAGATCAGATCTTGCAGCGTCCAGGGAAACCTATATACAGGGTGAATCGCATACGGTGTGACTAAAAGCTAGAGTGTGTAGGTTGGGTTGATACAAGAAAGGAGGGGGGTGTATTCTCCTCCGTTTAGCCGGGAGGGTCAATTTTCTAAAAAAAAAAAAAAAAACACTTAAAACAGACTTTTTTTTTAAACAATGGTAAGATGCACAATGCTTTGCTATATCTTTTTGTAAAGCTAGAAACCTCTCCTTTTCTTTAGTTTTTAAAACAAAAAGGTTTAACTAACCGTTTTGGTAAAATAAATTTTCAAACTCAAAATTTTGAAAAAAAAATTTTTTTTTTCATAAATTCAATGCCTTTATTAACTTTTAATCAAAAACAGAAAACCAGAAGCTGAAACGTCTTGCAATTTCTGCGAAAATTAAAAAAAACAATAACCACTTTTTCTTAGAAAAACCCTTTTTTTGTTCTGGACTTGTATGTAGGTCAATTCATGGATTCAGGATCAACTATCCTTTCACAATTTTTAAATATTCAGCATCTTATAAGTACAATAAAGTCATTAAGTACTGGATTAATTTCTAGTTTGTACCTTTTTTTCATTAATAACATCTTAAAATTGACCTGTCACTTTTTTATTACGATGGGTAGTGGCACAGCGGCCATGCCTTTTTTTCAAAATTCATTTTTCAAAAAAGGCCCACTTAAACTATCTATTTGATTTAAAAACTAGAGAAAATTAGAGAAAATAAGAAGTTTCTAGCGTTACAAAAAAATGCCCCTCCCGGCTAAACAGAGGGGGGAGTAGACGTAGATATTGAATTCGTTAAAGTTCTAGGTCAAGAGGTCGAAAACGTGGGAATATTATTATATCAGGCCATGAGAGCCATAGTGACCTAACTGCCATGTTGTTGAAATTCAGTTCTTTTAGCAAAATTGAATCCGTATCTCATTCCCATCATTTATGAATTAAAATTTTTCAAATTGAAAACCTTGTGCAGAAATTACGGCACTTTTTATGCTCAGGCCAAAAATGCATTTTTTTCTTGTCTTAACTCAACCTACACGCTCTAGCTTTTTTGTCACACCGTATGCGATGCACTCTGTAAAATAGTTCCAAAGCAGGTGCAGAATAAATGGTCTTTCTCCAATTTTAAGACAATGGATTTTTTGTTTTCGTTGCCTTAATTGCTTCTAGCCAGTTGTCGGGAGCGAAATTATTTCGAAACAAAACTTAGTTCAATTATTCCAAAACCTGGTCTCATTATTTTGTCTACTGACAAACAAAAATCATTCTTCATTAAAAACGCAACATATTGTACATAAAGGCAAAAATCATATTTTAAGAAAGAATTAACTGCATATTCACTCGCACTTGGATGATTTCAATACAATATTGATGATGCCTTCTTACCCATGATTAAATAGAAACATTGGGCTAACTTAATTTTTCAAGGAAAAAATTTTATTATGCGAGTGCAATAGTGGCCTAAGGTATATAAACACTATAGTACTGGCGTCAATGAATATAAAATTACGCGATTGTTGAACGTTGGATGTCGCTGTCAATGTGCTGGCAGAGAAAATTGCGAAGAAGAGTAGAATGTTGCAGGAATAATAGAAAATGTTGTTTAGAATGTCATATCATAAGTAATGAAATAAATGTTGAGTTGAGCTGTTGCTTGGAAACTGAGTGGAATTGGTTGTATTTTCCACCTATACATACAAGGAAAATCGTTTGTAAGTAAATGCATAGACAAGTAGAAAAGCAGTATTTTTGTTTCAAATGCTAATAATGTAAAATAATATAATATTTCAAATAAAAGCTAAATGCCGACGGGGTTTGAAAAATATAAATATGTAGATACATATTTTTCAATTTAATAAATATGTTGTCATTGTAGTCATTTTTAATAATTAAAAAAAAATACAGGGTGATACACCAGCGTTGTGCCAAAAAGCTTGAGCGTGTAGGTTGAGTTGAGACAAGAAAAAAATCGTATGGGAGGGGGGGTCTATTCCCCCCCGTTTAGCCGGGAGGGGCAATTTTCTGAAAAATTGACTTATTTTGTAAAAAAAAATATTAAAAATCAACGGCTTCGTCTAAAACACCGTGTTATACTTTTTTGGAAAGCCAAAAACTTTTTCTTTCATTTTGTTTTTAAGTTAAATTGTTCTAACGAATTGTTTAAAAAATATAAATTTTCAAACTCAAAATTTTCAAAAAAAAAAGAAAAAAATCATTTTTGAACTAATTTTTTTCAAAATTTTATGCAATTAAGTACCAATTTTGTTTTAAAAATTCAATGCCATTGTTAATTTTTAGTCGAAAACAGAAAACCGGATGCAAAAATGACTTTTCGTTTTTGAGAAATAAAAAAAAAACCAGAACCACTTTTTTCTAAGAAAATCTTTGTTTTTATTTTTACCTATCTCGACTTTTAGTTTTATTAATTTTTGAAACATTAACCTTTCTTTTAATATTTGTTCTGTAATAGGAATTTTATGAGGACTCAATAAAGTAGAAAAGTATTGGATTTTCCCTCGATTAATCATTTTGTTCATTGATAACGTCTCAAAATTGACCTGCAATTTTTTCTTATTATGCCTGGGGGCCGGCCGCGGCCACCTGCCGGGAAGGGTTCTACCTGCTAGGAGCTTAAGATGATTAAACCACAATTTTTCTTGAATTTCTTGAAATTATAAGAAATTTTCAATATGATCCCCATTTCTTAGAAGGCATAGATTATATCTCCTTCTAATGCCTGCGCATAAATTTATATTTGATAAATTTTCCTGCAATTTAACTCCAGCGACTTCAATTCGTTCTTTAAGCTGTTCCAAAGAAACGATTTCCACTTCGTACACATAATTCTTCATGAATCCCCATGCGTAAAAATCTAAGGGTGTTAAATCTGGTGATCTAGGAGGCCATTCTGTTGGGCCTCTTCTCCCAATCCATCGGTCACTAAAATGATCATCCAGCCAGTTTCTCACCTGTAAGCTATAGTGTGCTGGAGCACCATCTTGTTGATAGATTAAACTATCGGTTATAGCCAATGGAACGTTGTCTAACAAATCGGGCAAAAGGTCTCGTAGGAACTGTAGATATGATTCTCCATTAATAACGGAATTCAGAAATCGGGGTCCGATCACGGTGTGTCCAACAATACCAAGCCAGACGTTACAGCTAAAGCGGTGTTGTGATTTGTTCTGCTTTTTGTTGTGTGGATTATTTTCACTCCAGTGATGTAAATTGTGAAAGTTAGTGACGCCATCCCTGGTAAACTGTGCCTCATCCGTCCAGAAAATCCTTGAAAAATAGTTGCGTTCAGTTTCATCTCTAAGCAGCAATGATCGACAAAATTCTGCTCTCAATAACCTGTCGTTTGCTGTGAGTTCCTGAACTGGCGTGAAGTGGTAAGGGTGTAAATGTTCCGTACCAAGCACTCTCCATGCTCTAGATTGGGACACTCCGAGCATTATAGCTATCCTCCTTGTACTAATGGAGGGATTACGTCGGACCGTATCTAAAATTCTTTCCTCTATGATTGGGGGTCCTGCAATTGACCTTTCACTTCTTCTAATCTCTAGCTGTCCGTGCTCTCTTAGACGTCGGTGGATTCTTGAAAACATGCTACGACTCGGGCACCTTCTATTGGGATATCTTTCAGCGTAAAGTATTTCAGCTTCCCGATCTCCACCATTAGCTAAACCGTAGCAGAAGTGCATGTCCGCTAACTCTTCTCGAGAGTATGAGTTTGACATTGTTATGTGTTGATGAGTCAATATTCCAATTGGAAATGGTTGTTTACTAAATATGCGATGCCTTTTATTTACCTTTAGGTTGATAGTTGTTTATTCATTCAAGAAAAATTGTGGTTTAATCAAAAACGAAAAGTCATTTTTGCATCCGGTTTTCTGTTTTCGACTAAAAATTAACAATGGCATTGAATTTTTAAAACAAAATTGGTACTTAATTACATAAAATTTTGAAAAAAATTAGTTCAAAAATGATTTTTTTTTTTTTTTTTTTTTTTGAAAATTTTGAGTTTGAAAATTTATATTTTTTAAACAATTCGTTAAAACAATTTAACTTAAAAACAAAATGAAAGAAAAAGTTTTTGGCTTTCCAAAAAAGTATAACACGGTGTTGTAAACGAAGCCGTTGATTTTTAATATTTTTTTTTACAAAATAAGTCAATTTTTCAGAAAATTGCCCCTCCCGGCTAAACGGGGGGGAATAGACCCCCCCTCCCATACGATTTTTTTCTTGTCTCAACTCAACCTACACGCTCAAGCTTTTTGGCACAACGCTGGTGAATCACCCTGTATATTTGATTTTCGAAATATTTTGATATTATATATTTTTGGCAATTTTCAATATTTTTACTTGCGATTATAGGTATTATATGGCAAGTTATGCATTCGTGGAATTTCGTAGTTTTTTTTACATATTGTAGGTACCTACAGATGGGAAATTTAATTTTTTTGTAAAACAAAAAATAATGGTACCTGCCATATAACCGTTAGGTTTAAATGTCTAAAAAAGATACTTTCCATAGGACCGTTTTTTTTACTTTCGACTATCTCAATAACGGCTCAACCGATACTTTTGAAATTTCACATATATAAAGGTGTAGATAGCTGAATTTATACTGCATACCGATATTTCTTAAAAATATTTTTATGTATTTTTAAAACATTTTTTAAATTTTTGGAAAAAAGTTAATATTTTGAAAACTGACCACCCATTATTTTTTCAAAAATATATAGGTATGAATGTATTTGCTGAATACTTATGGACTATCGTTTTTGAATTTTTTTTGAAAAATGTTTTCAAAAAGTTTTCCAAAAAAACAATTTTTAAAATTTAATTTGCTTAATTTTTCTGAGAAAACTCTTAATTGAATTTGAAAAATAGAAGAATTTGCGAAATAATTTTAAATATAAGTTATGCAGCCAATAAACAATTCTCAGACATTAGAGCAAGTTCGTGCAACCCAGTCGTGCATTTTTTTTTTGCAAATATCTATGACCAGCACAGATAGCAAGAATTTGCCAAATTTCAATTTCAACACAATACACTCACACAATCACTTCCCAATAAAAATATCACTCAATAACAATTGCAGCTATGGATGTTAGAACGGTGAAAAAATCTTGCTGCAAAGATTTCAAACGTACTGCGATATGATTGCCAGCTCTACGGGTTTCTGCAAAATTTATAAGGCTTTTTTTTAACTTTAATAGTAATTTCCTGGGTAAATATTTGCGTACCTATGCATTTGTAAAAATTTTATTTCTTTTTACCTATAGTCATTTGTGCAATCGTTGTAAAAATCATACATAAATCTAGTTTTCTTTAGGAAAGGGAAGGTTAGAATTATTTGAAATTATTTCTGCAACATTCTACTCTTCTTCGCAATTTTCTCTGCCAGCACATTGACAGCGACATCCAACGTTCAACAATCGCGTAATTTTATACTCATTGACGCCAGTACTATAGTGTTTATATACAAGGGTTGTAGATTTCCAGGGGCGGATTGGGAACATATTGACATGAAGGCATAATTACTCATGTTAATGTGTTTTGTATGAAGTCTTCTTGGTATCTGTTGACTAATTATTATAGATTAATTGTTCGTTATCGGTTTTCACTATATATTTGTTTCTCTTAATGGCGGGTAATTTTAGGATCGATTACAGCCAGTGGCCTATCCAGAGGGGGGGGGGTCATGGTGGTCATGACCCCTCCCCAGAACCAACAAAAATAGTTTAAAAACATCAAAAAATTAGGAAAAACAATAAAACTTTAAAAAATTTGAAATTATTAGACTGCAAATAAAATATTAAAATGACAAAGAATTGTTTTCAACAAGCTTGAGTCATCCTTCGTTTTATTTTAATCTTATACCGTATAGGTACTTCAAAGATAGGAACATATTAGCCTCATTCTCAAGTTGCGCCTTTTTGTGTAGCGTGTGGATAACTTTTTTCTACAGCATTTCGATATGTGACGCGATGATGAAAGTTATAGAATATTAAAATACCTTTCCAACGAAATATAGTTTTACGAGGTACGAATTTTTCCTCATGGGTCCACCTTAAATGGATAAACTGGATTACCCATTTTTTTTTTCAACTCAGCAACCTCATGAATAAAGTGACTGGGCATAGACACTTTGATTTTATAATTCAAATAGTAATATAAATGCAAGTCTATTTCGGAGTGTTTTTCCTGTTTCATTATAAAGCCCTTCAAACTTGCTATATAGAGTTTTTTAGGTATTGCACAGAGGTTAAATTAAATTTTTGTTTGTTCAAAAATAACGGTACCTGCCATATAACCGTTACGTTAAAGCTTATTTTTCTCGAAAATGGCTAAAACGATTTTGTGAAGAAGTAGGTTCGGTTATTTTTGAATACCTTGGCAATTAAAAGTCGTAGAGCCATACGGTTTTCAGTGTTGGATTAAAAATTAATGGAGGCATTGAATTCTGAAAACAAAAATTATACTTAATTACGTAAAATTTTGAAAAAAATTAGTTTTAAAATTATTTTTTCAAATTTTTTTTTCAAAATTTTGAGTTTGAAAATTTATATTTTTTAAACTATTCGCTAAAACAATTTTATTTAAAAACAAGAAAAAAGAAGGAGTTTTTGGCTTTCCAAAAAGGTATAACACGGTGTTGTAAACGAAGCCGTTAATTTTTAATAATTTTTTTTACAAAATAAGTCAATTTTCCAGAAAATTGCCCCTCCTGGCTAAACAGGGGGGAATAGACCCCCCTCCCATACGATTTTTTTCTTGTCTCAACTCAACCTACACGCTCTAGCTTTTTGGCACAACGCTCGTGAATCACCCTGTATGGTGTAGGTAGCTCAATTTATACTGCATACCAATATTCTTAAAAAATATTTGTTAGTATTTTTAAAATCAATTTTAAAAAAAGTTTAAAAATTAATATTTTGAAAACTGCTTATTAAATTTTTTTCAAAAATTATAAATAAAAGTTTTTTCTGAATACCTATGAATTGGCGTTTTTGAATTTAAAAAAAATTTAAAGTTTAAAAAAGAAACTGGAGGAAAAACGAAGAAATGTGGAAACTTCCTTTGAAAATTTTTTTACAGAAGCAAAGGAGAGCGCTGAGGATTAAGATGTTGTTCTAAGACAACCCAGCATTATTTCAAAGCAAATTCATCGAACAAACAATCAGCCAACTGAGTCTGCAGAGGAGTCAAAGGGCTGTTTATATACCCCTTCTAGATTTTGTGTTGACAGATTTAAAAGATCGTCTCTCCACCGATGTGCTAGAAATATTTCAGCTAGGAGTTTTTTTTGCCGCAAAAAACTCACTCCGAAGCTGATTTGGAATTTGTGCGTGTAACAGCTAATACGTACACTCAGCTTTTTTAAATCATCCACCCATCTCAATGGTCGTCCAAGAATATAAGCTGTGGATAAAGAAATGGCAGCGAGAAACTGAAGAGTGGCGGCCATTTCCCAAGTGTCTTCCAGAAATGTTAGATGTTTGTGACATTACGTTGTATCCACACATTCATGTAATATTCAAAATAGCTATTAGCTGTTAGTGTTGCAACAGCAGTGCGGTCGTTCTCTACCCTCCAACGACTTAAAACGTGGCTGCGATCAAATATGGGAGAAGAACGTCTCACCGGTCTTGCTCTAATGAATGTGCACAAAGATGTGAAAATTGATATCGATGAAATCATTACGAAATTTGCTAACCAAAAACAAAGAAAACTTGATTTTATTCTATAATTTTGTACCAATAAATTAAAAAAATTATATTTTAATACTTTTCATATATTCGTACGTCGTACCTACATTTTCGTCACTTTCTTTGGACTAAAGCTTGCATTCTTAGTTTTTCATATCTCTTTTAGGTACTTTATATGACACTACACTTCACAATCTAAAATTCGTAACCATTGAGCAGCATGACCCCCCCAAACAGAATTAATGGATCCACCACTGATTACAGCAACATTCGGGGGCTTAGAAAGAATTTCTATGCCGCGTATGTCCATACTGCTACATACAGGCCAGCTGTTTTGGCATTAAGTGAAACCCAAATAGGTGATAATTCTGATCCGTTAGAATTTAACCTACACGGTTACAGCTTAGTGCCATTATTCTTTTCCTATCACGGACTAGCCGTATACGTTAGAAACGACGTTGCTTACCAGCTTCTACCACAATATGGTCAGTGTTCAAACACAGACCTCAATTTCATGTGGTGTAAATTAACAGTCCAAAAGCACGTCATCCATACATGTTTTATTTATAGAAGCCCAAATCTGGACAGTAACTCGACTTTTATCGAACTCGATGCACTGTCTGACTCCATCCAAAGAATTGTTTCCCTTTATCCTCGCACTGAAATCGTTGTTACGGGCGATTTCAATGTCTACAATTCTTCGTGGCTTCGCTATTCTGGTCAGACAACACCCGAAGGAAGGTATGCTGAGTTCTTCGCTGAGTCAAACAACTTGACTCAGCTTATCGACGAGCCAACATGAATCCCTGACATTGCAGGTCATTCCGCATACACCCTAGACTTGTTTCTTACCTCTCATCTTGATTAAAACACGATAAATGTATTATCGCCCCTAGGCACGTCGGACCATTGTATCATATCAGCAATTTTCTCGTGTTCCAACAGTACAGTCAAAGAAAACATACCTAAGAGAACCGTATGGCGTTACGAGAAGGCCAACTGGGACGGTCTGAATAATTTCTTCAGAAACTTTAACTGGTCACTATGGTTCCTCGATAGTGACGTAGACGCCAGCGCTGATATGGTAACAAACATTATTCTCTGCGGGATGACACATTTTATTCCGAATAGGACAAAAAGTGTCAAACCAAAAGAGAATTCATGGTTCGACTCGAGCTGCAAAGAGGTTATCAAGATGAGAGAAGTAAGCTTCCGATGTTATAAAGCCAACCCTTCTGAGGGAAGCCGGAAAAAGTTCAAACAAGCTAGAAAGACCTGTAATGCTCACATTCAAAGAACCAATTTTTTGCATGAACAAAAAATAAAGCAAAAAATACTACAATGTCCCAGCAGTAGTAAAAATTTTTGGTCATTCGTAAAAAATGTACGTTACTCTACCACGTCTTCGGTTCCAACGCTCGTCGATAATAACACTCCTATGGTAAGCTCTCAAGCGAAAGCAGATTTATTTGCAGCAAAGTTTGTTGCTAATTCAACGCTACCCCAGTGTGATATGACTGCTCCTGTAGGTACTTGAGAACGTGAAGGTTTTATGGGACAAATTTTCTTTCGCACTCGTACAGTTGCAAGAGTACTAAAAGATCTCAACATACTTAAATCCGCTGGCCCGGATAGTATTTCTCCCATAGTTTTGAAGAAGTGTGCTTCCACGCTGGCAAAACCACTGCGTAAGCTTTTCCATCTATCCTATTTTACAAGTCTCTTTTCGAGCGGATGGAAAATAGCATTTGTCCAGCCCATTCCAAAAAAGGCGTATCTTCATCCCCCTCAAACTACCGACCAATTGCACTGACGTCCCTTCTTTCCAAGGTCATGGAAACTCTGATAAACTTTCAGATCAAAAAATATCTTGAGAAACGGAAACTTCTTAATGACCGGCAGTACGGTTTCTGTAGCAATAGGTCCACTGGTGATATGATGGTCAATCCCACCGAACAGTGGAAGCAATCTTTACATCGTTTTGGAGAAAGTAAGATTATTGCACTTGATATTTCAAAGGCATTTGATAGAGTTTGGCATGAAGCTCTATTATCGAAAATGCATGCATTTAGTGGCTGGGTGCTGTATGAATAGGGTAGGCCCTGATTGGTATCAACATGGCGATGCCCAGCGTTGCAACTGTCTCATACGCATCAATTGTGCTTATTTTAATAATAATAATTTTTAATAATTTTTTTTACAAAATAAGTCAATTTTCCAGAAAATTGCCCCTCCTGGCTAAACAGGGGGGAATAGACCCCCCTCCCATACGATTTTTTTCTTGTCTCAACTCAACCTACACGCTCTAGCTTTTTGGCACAACGCTCGTGAATCACCCTGTATGGTGTAGGTAGCTCAATTTATACTGCATACCAATATTCTTAAAAAATATTTGTTAGTATTTTTAAAATCAATTTTAAAAAAAGTTTAAAAATTAATATTTTGAAAACTGCTTATTAAATTTTTTTCAAAAATTATAAATAAAAGTTTTTTCTGAATACCTATGAATTGGCGTTTTTGAATTTAAAAAAAATTTAAAGTTTAAAAAAGAAACTGGAGGAAAAACGAAGAAATGTGGAAACTTCCTTTGAAAATTTTTTTACAGAAGCAAAGGAGAGCGCTGAGGATTAAGATGTTGTTCTAAGACAACCCAGCATTATTTCAAAGCAAATTCATCGAACAAACAATCAGCCAACTGAGTCTGCAGAGGAGTCAAAGGGCTGTTTATATACCCCTTCTAGATTTTGTGTTGACAGATTTAAAAGATCGTCTCTCCACCGATGTGCTAGAAATATTTCAGCTAGGAGTTTTTTTTGCCGCAAAAAACTCACTCCGAAGCTGATTTGGAATTTGTGCGTGTAACAGCTAATACGTACACTCAGCTTTTTTAAATCATCCACCCATCTCAATGGTCGTCCAAGAATATAAGCTGTGGATAAAGAAATGGCAGCGAGAAACTGAAGAGTGGCGGCCATTTCCCAAGTGTCTTCCAGAAATGTTAGATGTTTGTGACATTACGTTGTATCCACACATTCATGTAATATTCAAAATAGCTATTAGCTTCACTTCCTGTTAGTGTTGCAACAGCAGTGCGGTCGTTCTCTACCCTCCAACGACTTAAAACGTGGCTGCGATCAAATATGGGAGAAGAACGTCTCACCGGTCTTGCTCTAATGAATGTGCACAAAGATGTGAAAATTGATATCGATGAAATCATTACGAAATTTGCTAACCAAAAACAAAGAAAACTTGATTTTATTCTATAATTTTGTACCAATAAATTAAAAAAATTATATTTTAATACTTTTCATATATTCGTACGTCGTACCTACATTTTCGTCACTTTCTTTGGACTAAAGCTTGCATTCTTAGTTTTTCCTATCTCTTTTAGGTACTTTATATGACACTACACTTCACAATCTAAAATTAGTAACCATTGAGCAGCATGACCCCCCCAAACAGAATTAATGGATCCACCACTGATTACAGCAACATTCGGGGGCTTAGAAAGAATTTCTATGCCGCGTATGTCCATACTGCTACATACAGGCCAGCTGTTTTGGCATTAAGTGAAACCCAAATAGGTGATAATTCTGATCCGTTAGAATTTAACCTACACGGTTACAGCTTAGTGCCATTATTCTTTTCCTATCACGGACTAGCCGTATACGTTAGAAACGACGTTGCTTACCAGCTTCTACCACAATATGGTCAGTGTTCAAACACAGACCTCAATTTCATGTGGTGTAAATTAACAGTCCAAAAGCACGTCATCCATACATGTTTTATTTATAGAAGCCCAAATCTGGACAGTAACTCGACTTTTATCGAACTCGATGCACTGTCTGACTCCATCCAAAGAATTGTTTCCCTTTATCCTCGCACTGAAATCGTTGTTACGGGCGATTTCAATGTCTACAATTCTTCGTGGCTTCGCTATTCTGGTCAGACAACACCCGAAGGAAGGTATGCTGAGTTCTTCGCTGAGTCAAACAACTTGACTCAGCTTGTCGACGAGCCAACATGAATCCCTGACATTGCAGGTCATTCCGCATACACCCTAGACTTGTTTCTTACCTCTCATCTTGATAAAAACACGATAAATGTATTATCGCCCCTAGGCACGTCGGACCATTGTATCATATCAGCAATTTTCTCGTGTTCCAACAGTACAGTCAAAGAAAACATACCTAAGAGAACCGTATGGCGTTACGAGAAGGCCAACTGGGACGGTCTGAATAATTTCTTCAGAAACTTTAACTGGTCACTATGGTTCCTCGATAGTGACGTAGACGCCAGCGCTGATATGGTAACAAACATTATTCTCTGCGGGATGACACATTTTATTCCGAATAGGACAAAAAGTGTCAAACCAAAAGAGAATTCATGGTTCGACTCGAGCTGCAAAGAGGTTATCAAGATGAGAGAAGTAAGCTTCCGATGTTATAAGGCCAACCCTTCTGAGGGAAGCCGGAAAAAGTTCAAACAAGCTAGAAAGACCTGTAATGCTCACATTCAAAGAACCAATTTTTTGCATGAACAAAAAATAAAGCAAAAAATACTACAATGTCCCAGCAGTAGTAAAAATTTTTGGTCATTCGTAAAAAATGTACGTTACTCTACCACGTCTTCGGTTCCAACGCTCGTCGATAATAACACTCCTATGGTAAGCTCTCAAGCGAAAGCAGATTTATTTGCAGCAAAGTTTGTTGCTAATTCAACGCTACCCCAGTGTGATATGACTGCTCCTGTAGGTACTTGAGAACGTGAAGGTTTTATGGGACAAATTTTCTTTCGCACTCGTACAGTTGCAAGAGTACTAAAAGATCTCAACATACATAAATCCGCTGGCCCGGATAGTATTTCTCCCATAGTTCTGAAGAAGTGTGCTTCCACGCTGGCAAAACCACTGCGTAAGCTTTTCCATCTATCCTATTTTACAAGTCTCTTTTCGAGCGGATGGAAAATAGCATTTGTCCAGCCCATTCCAAAAAAGGCGTATCTTCATCCCCCTCAAACTACCGACCAATTGCACTGACGTCCCTTCTTTCCAAGGTCATGGAAACTCTGATAAACTTTCAGATCAAAAAATATCTTGAGAAACGGAAACTTCTTAATGACCGGCAGTACGGTTTCCGTAGCAATAGGTCCACTGGTGATATGATGGTCAATCCCACCGAACAGTGGAAGCAATCTTTACATCGTTTTGGAGAAAGTAAGATTATTGCACTTGATATTTCAAAGGCATTTGATAGAGTTTGGCATGAAGCTCTATTATCGAAAATGCATGCATTTAGTGGCTGGGTGCTGTATGAATAGGGTAGGCCCTGATTGGTATCAACATGGCGATGCCCAGCGTTGCAACTGTCTCATACGCATCAATTGTGCTTATTTTACCTCCAAGTGGTAGCCATCGGGTACTGGTCTTGTCCACCCGGACTTGACTTGCTGAACTTATAAGCGCGAGTGTTGATCACAGAAAAATAGCAACACTATAATTGCCCTGCCATAAAACTCCTCTGTTTCTCTTGTTGGGTAGCAGTATATTCTGTACGAACCCCTCAGAAAGCAAGCGAGCGGCGGATGAGCTTCCAATTAAGTGAACCAACGGCGACGCTTACAGACAAATATGGTAGGCACCCCATTGAGCTACTTCGACATATTCGGAGCTCAGGTCTTTGGGTCCTTTCACTACTATTAGTCAGGGTAGTGAAATAGAGAAGGTGGCGGATGAGCCCATATAGGACCAACGGTAGCCCTCACATCCCCGTAGTGGGTTACTGACTCTGGATTTTCTCCAGCTCCTTTTGTCCAAGGAGAGCAGCATAGGGCCTGGTCCCCCAGGTTGGGGGTTGTGCGTCGGGGTAACTTCCCTACCACGTAAAAAATTTAATAGTTCCGAAACAACCAATTGCCTCGGATATGGATGACCCTACTGATGACGACCCTAGCAAACGAAACAAGGACAACGAATTTCGGTTCTGCACGTGGAATGTCCGGACCCTTAACAGACCACGTGCAGCCGAACAATTAGTGGAAGCTCTAGATGGTGTCAAAGCCGACATCACAGCCATCCAAGAAGTGCGATGGGATGGTGAAGGCACAAGGAGGATGAAAAACTGTGACATCTACTACGGCAAGTGCTACAGGACAAGAAACCAGCGGCTATTTGGATGCGGATTTGTGATAAGAGGAAGGCTTAGGCAAGAAGTCTTGGGGTTTCGTGGCATAAGCGAACGCATTGTCACAATCCGCATTAAATCCAAATTCAGCAACATCTCGCTGATCTGCGTCCACGCCCCCACGGAGGAAAAAGATGACACGACCAAAGAAGAATTCTACGATCTTCTCGAGAAGACGTATGATGAATGCCCGAAGTACGACACTAAGTTTATTCTTGGTGACTTCAACGCCAAAATCGGAAAGGAGGGTAACTTTGGCTCGACGGTCGGAAAGCATAGCCTGCACGACAACACTTCCGGTAACGGACACAGGCTAATCGACTTTGCTGCGGGGCGAAGTGTCATCTTAGCTAGCACATACTTCCCACACCTCAATATACACAAGGGGACCTGGCGGTCTCCTGATCAAAATACCGTCAACCAAATTGATCACATTGCGATTGATAGCAGACATGCCTCCAATGTCATGGATGTCCGCACTTTCCGAGGGGCCAACATAGACTCGGACCACTACCTTGTTGTAGCTAAAGTGCGAATGCGGATCTCCACCAGACCGCAGAATCGAACATCCACTGTGAGAAAGTTTGATGTTGCGAAGTTACAATCGCAAGAGACCGCCACAACCTTTGCCAATCATGTCTCCTCTTATCTCTTGACAAGCCCGGCGCCTGCACCAAACCCAGAGGCCCAGTGGCAACATTGCAAAATGGCCATCAAAACCGCTGCCACGGATGTTTTGGGTTTCATTAGGCGACCACAACGAAACACCTGGTTCGATGATGAGTGCAGGCTCGCACACCTGGCCAAAGACGAAGCCTATCATGCAGTTCTGAATGCCAGAACTAGAGCTGCCAAGAGCGCTTTCCGTGCGGTATACCAGCAAAAGAGGAAAGAGGAACATCGGCTTTTCAGAAGAAAAAAAAGAGAACTGGAAAAACGAATGGTTGAATCTATTGAGGGGTGCTACGGCAGAAGCAATGTTCGAAAGTTCTACCAAAGGGTAAAGCATTCGTCCAAGGGTTACAAAGCCCGAGCGGAAGCATGTAGAGACGAGGGTGGGAATGTCGTTGTAGATACACAGTCGGTGCTGAGAATTTGGAAAGAACACTTCTGCAGACTGTTAAACGGCGAAGACAACCAACTAATCGCTGTCAGGCAGAATGATCCATTCGATTTGGATGATGATGAACAAAATTTCCGTCCTCCCGACCAAGAAGAAGTTCGGATAGCAATATCTAAACTAAAGTCCAACAAGGCTGCTGGAGCTGATGGCCTTACGGCTGAACTCTTCAAAGCAGCGGGAGATGACTTGGTGAGGAGCATACACCAACTCATCTGTACAATCTGGTCGGATGAAAGTATGCCTGACGAATGGAACCTCAGCATTGTGTGCCCTATCCACAAGAAAGGAGATACTCTAAACTGCGCCAACTACAGAGGTATAAGTCTCCTAAATGTCGCCTATAAAATCTTGTCGGCCATTCTGTGTGAACGTCTGAACCCTTTCGCACGTGAACTGATTGGCCCCTATCAGTGTGGTTTCAGGCCCGGTAAGTCAACCGTCGACCAAATTTTCACACTTCCGCAGATTTTGGAAAAGACCCAAGAATTCCAGATCGATACTCACCACCTCTTTATCGATTTTAAAGTCGCCTATGACAGCGTAAACAGGAACGAGCTATACAGAGCCATGTCGCTTCTTGGAATCCTTGCAAAACTCGTTCGATTGTGCAGGATGACTATGGAGAACTCGCGCTGCTCCGTCAAGGTTGGTAAGAACACCACCGACTCATTTAATGTCGAGAAAGGCTTACGACAGGGTGACGCGCTGTCATGTAACCTCTTCAACATCATTCTTGAGGCAATTGTACGCAACTCGCATGTCAACACCAGCGGTACAATTTTTTTTAGATCCGTTCAATTACTTGGCTATGCTGATAATATTGACATTATTGGAAGAACGAAGCGCGCTGTCAGTGGAGCATTCGCAAGTTTTGAAGTGGAAGCGGCTCGAATGGGTCTGGCTGTAAATGAAGATAAAACAAAGTATATGCTGTCCTCGGGTTAAGTAGATCATCACCGTAGGCTCGGACAAAACGTCACAATGGACAGATATAACTTTGAGGTTGTCAAGGACTTTGTCTATTTGGGTTCCACTATAACCTCTCAGAACAACATCAGTGAAGAGATCAGTCGAAGAATCACTCTTGCCAATCGCTGTTTCTTCGGGCTAAGAAGGCATCTTAGTAGTAAAGCCCTCTCTCAAAGGACCAAGGAGACACTATACAAGACCCTTATCATCCCAGTCCTGCTGTATGGGGCAGAAGCGTGGACACTGACACAATCGGATGAATACAGGCTGGGGTGCTTTGAGAGAAAGATTCTTCGGGTGATATTCGGTCCTGTATGTATCAATGGAGTATGGAGGAGAAGATTCAATGACGAACTGTACGGGCTATACAGCGACATTGACTTGGTTAAGAAGCTGAAAATTCAGCGGCTTAGATGGCTGGGTTATGTGGAGCGTATGGACGAAAACGCTCCTGCCCGACGAGTCTTCAATTCCAACCCGGAGGGCCGACGCAGTTCTGGAAGACCCCATCTAAGGTGGCGCGATCAAGTGGTAAACGACCTCAACCAACTTGGTGTGCGCAACTGGAGGCCACTGGCTAGGGACCGGCCTAGCTGGCGAGGAATGTTGGTTGAGGCCGTGGTCCACAATGGACTGTCTGCGCCACCTTAAGTAAGTAAGTAAGCATGCATTTAGTATCGATGAACCTTCTTCGTTGGATTAGAAATTACCTTTTGGACCGTTCAATTCGCGTTGTTTTGGACGGTTTTCAGTCTGCTACCCATAAAATAAATGCTGGTGTGCCCCAAGGCTCCGTTTTGTCTCCGACTCTCTTTCTTATCTTTATTATTAATTATCTCTTGTCTAATACTTTTAATCCACTAAATTGTTTTGCTGACGACAGTACCCTCAGCTTTTCATATTCGTTTCCAGATTCACATCCATGTCCTTCGGATGTGGAACTGCAACGGTTTCGTATGATAAGCTCATTAAGGGTGGGTCTACCTCAGAACAGAACTTAAACGCCATGTAAATTGTGTTCTATGTGGTAGTGCGATATTCTTTTCTCTTCGTTATATTGTTTTTGGTAACTCATTTACTCTTGTTCTCTTTTCAAAATAATTTTGTGATCTTCCGCAGTCGCAGTGAACTCACAATAATTATTATTCTCAAAGCGGTGCGGTGCGGTGGTGGCGCGCACCGCCGGCTGCAGCCACAGTAGTAGAGGAGGTACAGGCAGTGGAAAGGAAAGCAGAGGGAAAAGATTATTGGCATTGGACGTTTTAGTAGGGGATACTTTTTGTGTGTGTCTTTCTGTGGGTTTCGTTGTCGTCCTTTCGCTTTGATTTAGTAATGCGATATGCGATGACAAGTTTTATTCTCTCTGTATGGAAGGGTGAAGGGATTTTTTTTCAATTTTTTTTTCAAAACACAGTAGCTAATAGCTAAATGTGGGTAATTTTTTTCTATTTTCGTTTTGTTGTTGTTTTTTTTTTTTTTTCATATTTTACTTGCTGTTGCTGCCATAACAGTGACAAAAAAAATGTGAACTCGTTTGGGACTCGATCGAAATCTTGATGAAGGTCAGGACTCAGGAGTCAGGACACATAAAATGAACATGCATAGGTAGATAGGTAAACGTTACATTATATTTAATGTAGGTATATGTAGGTAGGTATGTACATTGATATCGTTGTTTTTTTTTTTTAAGTTGCATGTAACAAAAGTGTGAGGTAGGTCAATATAACTATTTGACCTGTTTTAAAATTGCTTATGGGTTTATTGCAAAGGGAAAAGAATAATTTGAGTACCTAGCTATATATCTATTATTATTGAAACATTGTTACTTTTTACTTGCGATTATAGGTACTATAAGGCAAGTTATGCATTCGTCGAAAAAAAAAGTTTTGAGATAACAATCAAACATGACATTACGATGATAGTGAAGACGAAAAAAGATGGTCTAAAAATTCTGTCCGTCTGTATGTCTGTCTGTCTGTCTGTCTGTCTGTATGTATAGAGACCTACAGCCCAAACGGGTGGGCCGAATTGCTTCAAACTTGGTACCTATATAGACTTTTTAGGTATTGTGCAGAGGGGAAATTGAAATTTTTTTCTTAGCTCAAAAAATAACGGTACCTGCCATACAACCATTACGTTAAAGCTTATTTTTCTCAAAAACAGCTCTAACGATTTCTATTTAAAAAAATCAGTGTTGCTTTTTAGGTACGACCAATCATATGGCTGAAAAAAAAGTTTTAAAAAATGGCTAAGAACGGTACTTTCCATAGGACCGTTTTTTTTTTTGCTTTCGACTAACTCGAAAACGACTCAACCGATTCTTTCGAAATCTTACACACATAAAGGTGTAGGTAGCTCAATTTGTATTGCATACCAATATTTTTGAAAAATATTTTTTTGTATTTTTAAAAGCATTTAAAAAAAAAATTAAAAAAATTAATATTTTGAAAACTGCTTATTAAATTTTTTTCTAAAAATTTTAAATAAATGTATTTGTTGAATACCTATAAACTGGCGTTTTTTAATTTTTTTTTTAATTTTTTTCAAAAAGTTTTTAAGAAAAAAACTTTTTTTTCTCAAAAACCGCTCCACAGATTTTTATAAATTTATTCTCATAAATTCAAATTTATCCAAGAAATAAAATGGCGTACTTTTTTTCAGCTCAAATTAGTTTAAGTATTTATTTAAGAATTTTGAAAATTTTATTTTTATCAAAATCTCAAGTCCCTAAACCACTGTCACACATTCGAGCAAGTTCGTGCGACCCAGTCGTGCATTTTATTTTTATGTAGTTATACCTACCTAGGTATAGGTATACCTAACTCCATTCTGTTTTCGGAAAAAAATATTCAATGGTTTTCAAAATAAAAGTTTAGTGACCTTTAGTCCAAATGCGTTTCGCCCAGGTACAACAGTTGGGCTCATCAGTTAGATGATGTTGTACCCTTCTAAGACGCAAAATTTTGGTCGATGGTTACCGACATTTGATAAAATTACAGCATGAATACACTGTGAATTCCATTTTTAGGGGAATTCGTTTGAATTCATACACCTAAAACTATACATATATAAATATATATATGTATACACCCGTGGTCTAGCCAAAGTTAACGAAGTAGATTTTGTTTTTAGTGGACTTTATTGAATTGAAATTCAAAATAAAAGTTTAGTGACCTTTAGTCCAAATGCGTTTCGCCCAGGTACAACAGTTGCGCTCATCAGTTAGATGCTGTTGTACCCTTCTAAGACGCAAAATTTTGGTTGTACCTGGGCGAAACGCATTTGGACTAAAGGTCACTAAACTTTTATTTTGAATTTCAATTCAATAAAGTCCACTAAAAACAAAATCTACTTCGTTTCAATGGTTTTCTTTTGTCGACATTTTTTTGGAGTTTGGATTAAAATAAATAAGGAAATAATCAAACAGAAAAGTCATGCAGCATATACATACCTAAGTAGGTAGGTAGGTATATATATAGGCCCCAAGATTATTTTTTGATGTTTGGAATCAGGGAGACATAATTAATAACCATGCAAAATCGCCCAACTCTGAGTTGCAAATATTCATACAATCTGCAATAGAATGCTTATTCCAAAAACCCTTCTGTAGGACAATAATAATACTATGTACCAAATTTGAAGCGAATCGGTCTAGCCGTTTAGGCTGTAGGTGCCGATACAGACAGACAAACAGACAGGCAAAATTTTCGGACCCACTTTTTTCGACTTCTCTATCATCATAATTTTAAAATCAGTTATTCTAGTGAACCGCTTTCAAAATATTAACTTTCAAACTCAAAATTTTGAAAAAAAAAAATTTTTTTAAATAATTTTAAAACTAGTTTTTTTCAAAATTTTACGTCATTAAGTATTATTTTTGTTCTCAGAATTCAATGCTCCCATTAATTTTAAATCCAACACTGAAAACCGTATGGCTCTATGACTTTTTGTTGCCAAGCTATTCAAAAATAACCGAACCTACTTCTTCTACATACGATAAGAAAACACACAATGTGTATTGATATCTATGTACATATATGTATGTACCACCGCAACGACCAATGCTTCTCCGACCTTAGTACATATCTATTTATCGATATGACAAAGGACCTCTCCTCGCACACGATATTTAGAAAATCACTCGAATACCTATTTATGCGGACGACGACGAGTACAGCACCCGCTTATACCGGTCTATTTACGGACACTCATTCATTCATTCTCACACAGAACACCCATTCCCTCCGCACGTACCAAACGCACTGCAGATACATTGCGGTCACACACATTCCTATGCGCAACTGCGACTACATAACATATCCCGTCAATGCGCATAAGAAAAATATTTTACCATGCATGTCTATGTACCTAGTAGGTACATAGACATGCATAGAAAAATATTTTTCATATCACCCAACAGGTAGGTACTACCTACCAGTTGGGTGATGACAAATCTAATTATATCAATCACCCACCTTTTACAATAATGGATGCTGTACTTTTTGAAAAGAATATAAGGAGCGAGAATGAAAAAAAAAACAAATATTACAACAGGTACATGGTACATACGTTGAAGAGGACTACTAACGACCATCGAAATACCTTCCCATCGCTTACTGTTTAAGCAAAACATAAACACATTCATTTTTCACACGTGCAAACTCAGACCTAGGAAATATATCCAATTATGTAATGCGGAACTTGCAAGCGATGAGCTTGCAAGTCTTGCAAATAACGAAACACAGGTGTACATAGACTAAGCTAAGAAATTTAAATATAAAAGAAAAGAAAATTATAATAAAGTCACTTATAAACATACAGTCCATTAGAATACTTATTTGAGCTTTCACATTGGTCCTTCGAGCCGTCGATTTGAACCAGCGAAAATCTCAGTAATAGAACCATCCGAGTTCACCCCTATATCCAGAAGACATCCGTAAGCACCAAGCTTACCACCTCACTTCATCCAGAAGACAACTGTAAGCAACCCAAGCTTACCCAGAAGACATCTGTTAGCATCCCAAGCTTACCCAGAAGACAACTGTAAGCATCCCAAGCTTACCCAGAAGACAACTGTAAGTATCCCAAGCTTACCACTACATCCAGAAGACAACTGTAAGCATCCCAAGCTTACCACTACATCCAGAAGACAACTGTAAGCATCCCAAGCTTACCACTACATCCAGAAGACATCCGTAAGCACCAAAAGCTTACCACTCCACCCAGAAGACAACTGTAAGCATCCCAAGCTTACCACTACATCCAGAAGACATCCGTAAGCACCAAAAGCTTACTACTTCACCCAGAAGACAACTATAAGCATCACAAGCTTACCACTTCATCCAGAAGACTTCTATCAAGCATACCAAGCTTATCAAAGTGTACGAAGCAAGCACAGTTCATCAAGGAGACATAAGCATGGAGGATTTGACAAAACGCCAAGAAGAAATTGGCCAGGCTATGGCCAAACTTCTTGACCAAATAGGGAAAGAGCCCATACCCAGAAGAACGGAAGAGTTCATAAAAAAAAAAGAAGAAGAAACTAACGATCTGTTTGATGAATTCAATATAATTCACGAGGAAATATTAAATATGAATCAACCTGACCATGACTATATTAAAAAGAAATACTTCACTCAGGTTGAGCAAATACAACAAAAAATCGAAAAAAAATTGAATGCGTATATTATCGCATTACAAAAACAAGTGCCGCCGCCGACGATAGAAAAGGGGTCAGATGACAACATAAAAAAGAGTACATTTACGCTGCCTACTGACACCGAACATAAAGAAATAATGTCAGCACAATTCAATAAAGACCCCCATTGGAAGCGTGCCAAATTTCGGTTGACATCATTAATTAAACAGCTACAACTCATAAAACTGAATGAAAAAATGAGTAACGCCAGTTTGGAATTTCAAACAAAAAAAATTAATGATGAATGGCGAAAATTAGAAGAAGCATATGAAGAAATCATGATGACTTATGACGAATGCAGCGAAACGAAGGAATTGTCAGCCCAGGTGGAGAATGTAAGAGAAATATACACAGAAAAGATCAAACCCATGCAAGAAAAAAAAACGGACATAGTGGAACATGATATTCGACTCCCAAGACTTCAAATCCCAATATTTGAAGGAAGGTTTAATACATGGGTGGAGTTCCACGACTTATTCGACCAATTGATAAACAAAAGTCAAAAATTGGCGGATGTAGAGAAAATGCAATACCTAAAAAGCCATTTGAAGGGAGAAGCTGCAAAACTACTGACGCACTTGGAGGTCAGTAGCAGTAATTATAAAATTGCATGGGAGATAATAAATGAAAGATATGCCAAGAAAAGAAAATTGGTATATTCATATCTCCACACGTTGCTTAGTCAACAAAAACTTGAAGCAGAATCAAGTTCTTCAATAAAAAGATTGCATGATACAACTAAAGAATGTCTTTATGGTATATCAAATATTGGCTTCGATACTTCCTCCTGGGATCCGATAATTATATATAATATAACACAAAAATTGGATATTGAGTCCCTCAGGCTTTATGAACAGTCTTCCCAACACGAAAGAGATACCATCTTTACAACAGGTATACGACTTTCTTACTAATCGGTTTGAATCATTAGAAGCATTGGGTGACAAGAAACGAGAACCTCATTCACCCCATAAAAATCAACCAAGACACATAATCCGAAACTACCTTAGTAAAATTGAAACTCAATGCAGATATTGCAGAAAAAGTTCTCATAACATCTATAAATGTAACGAGTTCCTCGCACTTAATCCGAATCAGAAGCTGGAAGCCGTGAAACGCCAACAACTTTGCCGCAATTGTCTGAACCACACAATGAGTGAAGGTTGCCAAAGCCGAAGAACCTGCAGTCTATGTAAGGGCTACCATCATACCTTACTACACAATGATGCCCTAACTAGAAATCCAAGGAGAACAAACATTCAAACGGCAATAGCAGAATACAACAAGGAAATTCTTTTAGCAACTGCTATGATAAAGGTTACTACATACAATGGTAAGACCGAAATTTTACGAGCACTTATTGATACTGGAGCTCAAGCATCATTTATAACGGAGGAAGCTGCTCAGACTTTATCCGTCCCAAAATCTAAGACTTTCATCAAAGTATCGGGTCTTGGAGCATCATCAGCTGGGACATCACTTGGAAAAGTCCATATTCAAGTGCAACCCAGATTTTCATCAACATTCAAGATTAACATGGATGCATATGTTCTTCCAAAACTTACAAACAAATTACCCAATACATATTTCAAATTCTCAATGTATGAAGACTACCTACTTGCTGACCAAACATTTAATCAACCTGGACCAATCGATGTCATCATTGGCGCTGACGTGTACCCATCCATAATCTGCGATGGCATCAGAAAATCTAAGCATGGAATTTTAGCTCAGAATACAGAACTTGGCTGGATCATTTCAGGGAAGATACCAGTCTCTAAAGATCCTATACAAATCATAACTATGATATCAACAGTTGAATTAAGTAATTTAAGCAATCAACTTAAACGATTTTGGGAAATAGAGGAAACTCCATACCAAGAAGAAACAATGAATGAAGATGATGAATGCGAAAAACAGTTCAGAGAAAACCATTGCCGAAACAACGATGGAACATACACAGTAAGAATTCCATTCAATACAAACAAACGTACTTTGGGTGATTCAAAAAAGAGAGCGATAGCTAGACTTTTACAAATGGAAAAAAAGTTTAAGCAAAATAACAAACTTGGGGAAGAGTACCGAAAATTTATGGGAGAATACTTAACTCTTGGACATATGAAGCCGATAGATCAAATCACACAATCTACAGATGGGATATACTACATGCCACACCAAGCAGTAATAAAAGCAGACAGCACTACTACAAAACTTCGTGTCGTATTTGATGCTTCATCCAAAACAGACAATGGAATAAGCCTGAACGACAACATGCTTACTGGACCTAGGCTACAAGCTGATCTAGCAACGATTCTCCTACGCTGGCGAAAATATAGATACGTCTTCACAGCAGACATTGAAAAGATGTATAGACAAATTAAAATAAATGATCAAGACATAAATTACCAAAGAATATTATGGAGATTCTCACCAGAAGAAGCTATAAAAGAATATGCCTTAACAACTGTCACATATGGCACATCATCCGCCCCATACCTGGCCATTAAAACAATACGTCAACTAGCAGATGATGAAGCATTAAGATTCCCAAAGGCGTCTAGAATTGTTCATGAGGATTTTTATATGGACGATGTAATGTCGGGAGCACACACCATTGAAGATGCTAGAGCAATACAGAAAGAACTAATTGAATTAATGGGATCAGGTGGGTTTAACCTCAGGAAATGGACGAGCAATAATCAGCAACTATTGAGGTACATCCCACCAGAGCAAAGGGAGCAGGGAATAATTGAGCTAGTAGAGAATGAAGAAAAGTCATCAACCATAAAAACCCTAGGGATTAATTGGAATAAAGCAACAGATACTTTTCATTTCAAGGTCAACTTCAGAAATGATTCAACTAATATAACAAAAAGAAGTATTTTGTCCAAAGCAGCCCAAATATTCGACCCATTAGGATGGATAACTCCTGTTACGTTACGAGCTAAGTTAATCATACAAAAATTATGGAAGGAAAACTTGAATTGGGATGATGAAGTTCCTGAAACACTTGCAACAGAATGGATCAAATACCAGAACGAAGCACCTGCGTTAGAACAAATCCAAATACCAAGATCAATAAACTACTCTAACAAAATTACGGCCATAGAATAACATGGATTTTGTGATGCGTCGGAGCAAGCATATGGAGCCGTGATATATTCAAAGGTAACAACATTAACTGGTGATGTAAACGTCTGCATGTTAACTGGAAAATCGAAAGTAGCACCTGTCAAGTCAAAACTAACGATACCAAGACTTGAACTGTGTGGAGCTGAACTTCTTAGCAACTTGATGTGTCACGTAGCTAAGACTCTCAATATACAAAATTTAGACTTGTATTATTGGACTGACTCAATGATAACTTTAGCCAGAATACAAGGAGCGAATAATAAACTTGATGCATTCGAGAGGAACCGAATCCAGAGAATACAGAGAATAACCAATCAAAATAATTGGAATTATGTCAAAACAGGAGATAATCCAGCAGATTGTGCATCACGAAGTATAAATGCTTCCGAGTTACCTCAACACAAACTTTGGTGGTATGGACCCTCGTGGTTGAAATCAGACAAAAATCTATGGCCAGTCAAGAAAATAATCAAACAAGCAGAGGAGAAGGAAGACCCGGTTACCCTATTATTGGCAAATGTCTCTAACCATGAGAATCCACTAATTACACAATTCTCGTCAATCAATCAATGTCTACGAGTAATATCACGCTGCAGACGATTCATCAATAACTGCAGAAATAAAGAAATGAAAGCTGATAAAACAAACATAACAGTACAAGAGATGAATGAAACATTGCATATACTATTAAGACAAATTCAAAACACAGAATTTGAAGAAGAAATAAGAAAACTAACTAAAAACAAGCCTATTGACACAAAAAGCAGGTTAATTATGCTGAATCCGTTGATTGAGAACAACGGTCTACTTCGGGTTGGGGGAAGGTTGCAAAACTCAAATCTCCAATATGAAGAGCGACATCCGATCATTCTACCTCACAAGGGCCACTTCACCAAACTCATAATAGAAGATGCTCACATGCGATGCTTACATGGAGGAAACTCTCAGACACTAGCCTATATACGAAGAAAATATTGGATACTTAGTGCTTAAAATAGAGTAAAGCAAGTATTAAACAAATGTATAACTTGTTGCCGATACAAGCCTACAAATACACAACAAATCATGGGAAACCTGCCAGAGTTTAGAGTTGTTCCCGCGCCACCTTTCACTCACACCGGAATTGATTATGCTGGACCCATTCAGCTCCGAATGTCTAAAGGTCGTGGAACAAAAACGTTTAAAGGCTACATAGCAGTATTTGTTTGCTGTACCACAAAGGCACTTCATCTAGAAGCTGTTAGTGACCTCACAAGTCAATCTTTTTTGGCAGCGTACAAAAGATTTGCGGCAAGACGCGGACATTCTAAACACATTTATAGCGATTGTGGTTCAAACTTCATTGGAGGAAGAAACATTTTAGAAAAAGATCTTCAAGACGCAATAAAGCAATCATCCGTTTACTTGGCAAACAAATTAGCTGAAGATGGAATTCAGTGGCACTTTAATCCACCAGCCGCACCACACATGGGTGGACTATGGGAAGCAGGTGTAAAATCGGTAAAATTTCACTTGAAGAGGATACTCGGAAATTCTATCCTCACATTTGAGGAAATGACAACGACCTTATATCAGATCGAAGCTTGTCTGAATTCAAGACCATTATGTCCATTGAGTAGTGACCCAGCCGATTTAAACGTACTCACACCAGCACACTTTTTAATTGGTAGACCACTGGTTTGCCCACCTCGAGCTGAGTATGACGACATTCCCATTAGCAACCTTAGCCGTTGGAAGCTTGTCAATAAACTAACAGAAGATTTCTGGAAGATTTGGTCAAGTGAATACTTATCAAGACTTCAACAGAGAACAAAATGGAAGTGTGAAAAAGAACCAATTAAAACAAATGACTTGGTTCTACTAAAAGATGAGAATCTACCTCCAGCAAAATGGAAACTTGCGAGAATAGTTGATGTTCATCCCGGAAAAGATGGTAATACAAGTGTTGTTACCGTACGTATTGGCACAGATTCCTATTTCAAAAGGCCCATAGTTAAGGTTTGTAAGCTGCCTACAGACGAAGGTGTTGAAGACGCGACAATAAACCAACCCCCAGATGACATACAGGTCAATTGTACGACTGTGAATACATCAAACATAAAGCTAACCCGAAAACGAAGGATCAGACCAGTTTCTTGGTTCAATCAAAAGGAAGTTATTTATGAAGAACAACCTGAGAAGAAAAGAAAAATAACATTATCCGAATACCAAAGCCGACGAAGTATTAGCAGAACGTTTAATAAACCAATGTCAATGCTGTCACTCTGGATGCTTATGATGTGTGGGCTCAAGATGACAGAAGCAACGTTTAACATTACGCATCCGAAATCAGGATTATACATTGAACATATAGGAGAAGCGCAAATAAGACGAGGAACATTTAAGATAGAATTCTCTTACCCACTCAACACTACAAAAGATTCGGAGATCATAAATGGAACTGTTTTGAAAATGATACAAATATGTCAACGAGCAAAATCAAAGGACAAGGAAATCCACTGTAGTGAATTCGTTAACCATCTCAAAGACAAACAATCAGTACTGTTGAGAAGCATAAATGTAATTGAATCAGTTCAGAGTAGAAAGAAAAGGGGACTCCTAGGTACCATGCTTCAAAATATTTTTGGTGTCAATGAAGAAGTTTACACCGACATCAATAACCTACGAGACGACCAAATTAAGCTTATGCAAGCGAATCAACACGAAACAAACCTTATGCTGGCAGCAACAGGTGAAATAGAAGATCTTGAAAAACAAACTAAGGATAAATTAAATTCCTTAACTCACAAGCTAAATCAAGCAACTACAGAAATTAACAATATAGAAAACAATTGGTACAAAAATGATCTGAATCGAGTAGACATACACTTACTTGCGGCCTATAATCTAGCCCTGGGAGTGCTGGAAGAATTAGGCAGGCGTTATGATATCTTACTAAAAATATCTTTCAAAAAAGCTGATCTATTTGAAAGTATTACACCAGGAGAATTGATGGTGCTCATTCAGAAAGCCTCTAGACGGCTGCCACAAGACATTAACATAATTCCAAAACCAGAACAAAAGATGGAAGTTCAGCGAAATGAAACGCACATCAGTGCACACTGGTTTCTCCACCTTAGTACTTCCGCGAAGTACAATATTATTAAAGCGACCCCAATACCTCAACAGCGAACAAATAATTCATACATAATACCTGTTATTCAAAAGGCCATAATCGCTTCAAATTATAACAGTCAAACATACTTTGAGCTCTCAGAAAGGGAGTTCAACCAATGCACGCCAGAAGATAAGCACCTGTATTTGTGTTCACCATCAGTAATTAGTAAGATCGATACCAAACCGAACTGCATTATTGATGAAGTATATCACAGGCGAGACAAGAAGAGATGTAACTATGAAACTCTTTCTATTCCAAATATAGCGTTTAAGCACGTCTACCAACGAAACACATGGTTGTTTATAGCAAACAGACCAACCTCAGCTGCGGTAATTTGTAATGGCATTCATGAAGACGTCGAACTGAATAACATTGGACTTATTCGAATTGATGATGGATGCACTCTCCGAACTCCACAAAACATCATCAACTCGGAACAGGTGGACACGGTTCCAATCAAGGGGACTTATACTCATGAGATGAACATAAGTATTCCTGAACTCAAGGAAACGGAGTTTCATTCAACGCTGTTAACCGAAGAAACCATCCTAAAACCAACAGATCATTTGAGGACACTCATTCAACAACATAAAGTAGTACACATCAAGCCACACAAATGGAGAACTATAGGCCACCATGCAGCTACCGGTTCGATAACTTTGACAATCACCATTATATGTCTGGCAATCATATATAAATTTCGAATTCAAACACATCGCAACCACGACCTCAATCCACCGACAACAGTTGTAATCAATCCAACCACGATGACCCACAGACGATTTGAAATATTAAGCCCACCAGTGACGTCAACCGAACCAGAGGCCCCGCAAAATGTTTAAGCAAAACATAAACACATTCGTTTTTCACACGTGCAAACTCAGACCTAGGAAATATATCCAATTATGTAATGCGGAACTTGCAAGCGATGAGCTTGCAAGTCTTGCAAATAACGAAACACAGGTGTACATAGACTAAGCCAAGAAATTTAAATATAAAAGAAAAGAAAATTATAATAAAGTCACTTATAAACATACAGTCCATTAGAATACTTATTTGAGCTTTCACACTTACCTATCCTAACCACACGATTTGTGTACACAAAAATAAAGTTTAACACAACAACTAAAAACATTTATTCATAATATAAGCAAAGTGTTACCTTTTATTAACTTTTTGAAAGGGATATTTCCTTTTTTTCAGCCCAAATATCTGGGATGCATTTTTCACCTTACGAGGCATAACTTTTTAAATGTTTTTTTTTTTTTCACTCAGATTGGAAAAACTATGTGCGTATATTGTTTATTTGTTTTTTTTTTTTTAAATATGAGCAGCACTGATCAAAATTTTAATGTGTCACAATCACAAGACTCTTTATAGTCATACAAAATAACACCAATATTTTTTTATAACCACAAATTAAAAATCATCTATCGATTTGTCACCAAAATTGTCCGAATCATTCAAAAATGCATGGAACAATGATCTTATAAGAACAGGTACAGCTGATTTTTGTGTTGGTATTCAAATTTCAAAGAAAAGGAAAAACCAAAATCAAACCAACAAAAAATCAAATAAGAAAAAATGAGAAATACTCTCTTACAAAGAGGTTGCAATAAAAGAGAATCTATGTTAACGCCATTAATTGTGGTGACAATTTCGTGAACTACATTTTCATAAGTGTGAAATTTTTGTTCAAAAAAGGTAAAAAAGATACTTTTTTAAAATAAGATAGTAAAGTGACTTCAAATGATATAATTTTTCTTTAAATTGATACAAAAAGAAAAAATTCCAAAAAAAAAATAGAAAAATAATAACAAAACGATAAAGGTTTTCCCTACTTACAAAAACGAGTGAGTATGTTAACATATTAAATTGCTATTTTAAGCACATAAAAAAAAAAAAAAAAATTAAATGTTTCTATAGCATACTTCCAAATTAAACAAATATTATTATAATTTTTTTTTTACCTAAATTGAAATAAATAAGCGGTTTACAAAGCGTCCCATATGAAAAATATGCTATTTTTTGTTTTGGGTCTTCCTAGACCGGTAAATTAAAAAAAAGTAAATATTTATCGATGTTCATGATAACATCTAGTTTCAATGATATTAAAAAAAATTATCTTGGTCGATTTGGTTGAACATTTTACAAACTGCGCTTGTCTAAAGAAAAAAAAGACCCCTTGGTTGACCTCAATTTTATTATATATATATAAAAAAAAAAAAACTTTGGTTTCTATAACAAATAGAACTTATTTATTCTGATTAAGAAACTGAAGCAAAAGAAAATAAAAAGTTACTTAACAGAGGAAAATTAATAGGACATAATAATTTGTGTCTAAATTTTACGAAAAATTTAAAGTTTTTATCTTTTGAAAGTATAAATATCATGATAATTAATTATTTGATGATAAGCATATCTGCTCACATTTGTTGACTAATTAATACATTTTATTTCATTAAAATATCTTTTCAAATGTAGGAGATATATTAAGTTTTATGCACGCACTACCCTACATTTACATGGGAGACCCACCCTTAAATTCCGATCTTGACAGCATTGTCCAACGGGGAATCAACAACCGAGTAGAAAATGCTTCAAAAACTCAATGCTATGCCACTGTCCATGAGTGGCACTTAAAATGAGGAAACCGATTAACTTTTGCGTTCTAAGTATGTGCATCACAAATCATCTTCTGTGGAACGATCACATATTTGACGTCGCTGAAAATGCCACGAATTGCTTAGGTTTCCTAAATTGATACAAGAAATATTTTTCCCCTTCTGATCTGGCTATAATCTACAAGAAATTCATTCGCCCGAAGCTAGAACACAATTCTCATATCTGGGCAGGTGCTCCTGTCACTCATTTCCGCCTCCTGGAGAGGATTCAAAAAAGAGCCTTAAAATGGATAGGTGAAAGATCCATTACCGAAACATGTGTCACTCGAACATCGCCGTAATGTTTCTTGCCTCACCATTGTATTTATATTTTATAGTATTCCCAAGAAGCGGAACGTTTTGTGCGGCATCTATGGACGACGTTCACAAGCTTTGATTGTGCAGTAATTTTAGTGGTTTTTGTCTAAACTGCCATGGAAAGCAAAAACAACAATAGAAGAAATTCGATGTAAAGTAGACAAGACAACTAGTGCCGCCATTGACGACGTTCAGAACTAAAATAAAATGTTCCATGAAATTACTATAAAATATAAATACAATGGCCTCACCTTGTTTTATCGTTACTTCTATAAGCAGTGCTCCAGTGAAATAGCCAGTTGCGTTCCTCCCTTCAAACGATTTCCCCGTAACACCCGCACCGCAAGGAATGCCCATCAATTTGCCCTTGAGCCTAACTTCGGAAGTACTGTTAAGTATAGAGACTCTTTTTTTAGCCGCACTACAAGAATGTGGAATGCTTTACCCGGCTCGATTTTTCCCTCCCATTGCGATATACAGACATTCAATACCAATGTGCACCGACACTTTCTTTTATCTTCTATCCACATTTCCTGAACGCTCGCACTGTGTTAACTCATGTTAAGGGTATTAATAACCCCATGTGTGCGGGCTCAATTAAAAAAAAACCACAATTCACAAAGACTGCCCGATGGCAGCGAGGGAACGAAGACGGCGACTTTTGTAACTAAGAACCGAGATCACAGCAAAAAATAGGGGCATCGAATCGAATCACAGATACGAGGAGAAATTCTTCAAATCATTGAATAATTACCAATAGAAAGGATACCGAGGAAAACTGTCACTAGACACTAGAGCGTCCATAAGTCGCTAGTGTCGCTCACCGAATACAACAACCATTTAATTTGTTAATTTAAGGATATTTTTTGCAATCAATATGGTCGACCGTCCTAAGAAGAAAAAGAGATATTTGCGATTGCATTAAAAGGAAAAAAGCAACAACAATTAACAGAATACCGTTTTGATTTTTTGTTGAACTGTGTGACGGCAACGGTATTATCTGAGAAAGTGAGGAGGTCAACAAGCTCAACACAGGTTATTGACTAAAAAGGGTTGTTTACCTATTTGTTTGTATCTATCAGAATGCTGGTGTTTGATTGCGATTTCGGATAATAATGATTTTTTTATGATTTATGGTAATGGCTTACGAGTAAGTTGGTATAAAAGCCAAAAGAACTCCACGCCCACAAGGAGCATTATCTATGATCTGACCATCAGCACGAAAGATGATAAAATCAGATGTGAAAAGCTCACTATCAAGAATGCTGGGACAAAGGTTCGTTTCTGTAAGGGCAAAAATATCAAATGGCAGTTTTTGGGAGTTAAGAAACAAAGAAGAGGTTTTGGAACGGAGCCCTCTAACGTTTTGATAATATAAAGATATTGTAGTCGGGGTATCGCCGATAGATGAAGAATTAAGGATTGTATTAAAGAAGAGGCCTGTTGTTGAAACTTGTGAAGGAAGAAAGTTTAGAGTTTACAAATGAAGCATATGTAGCAAGGTCTTTCGAGACTGTAGAAGGAGATATATTATAACCCTCATGAAAACGGGTATAGATATTGATTAGTAAAGGGTCGGTAGGGAGGCCTTCTTTTTGTATCGATACGAAGACGTTAGTTTTTGTCTTGCCATTAAAACAAACAGAGTCTGGTTTATCATGTAAGTAAGCAAGGTAAAGACGCACATTATCGTATAATTTACTTTTACGAAGCCTAGCCATAATGTATCGGCCATCAAACTCATCAACTGTTAGCTTAGGATTAGCAAATTTAGAAGCTAATTTGACAGAAGGCGGAACCAAGGTGTGAGAATGGATAAAATTACTATACTTAACGTTAGAAGAAGTGCTCTTAATTGAATCAGTGTAATAAGATGGGATGGACTTAGGATTGGTATTAAATGATACGCGTTTTCTTTCGGGAAGAGTGGAGTCAATTAAGATTGGAGGCTTTTTAATATTGGGGTTGTTTATAGATTTGAAACTGGGAGGGTTGAGATTGTTAATGGATTTGAAACTGGTAGGGTTGGTCTTAAAATTAGTATTATTATTGTTTACATTTTTAGTTGAAGATATATAAGTTTTCCTATTAGTTCTAGTGACCCATTTAGAAATTTTTATTTTCCCAAGCCAGCAAATAGGGTGGGCGGTAGAGATAACCATTCATATCTGGATGGAATCGACACTTTGAAACTTGACGAAGTTACCTTTTGACATTCTCCGAGGTTTAATTTAACATTGCTCGAAAAAAGTTTGCGAATCCAAGAGTCATTTGCATAACTAGGAGTTCCTTTAACGAAGAAAAGCGTGAATTTAGATACCATTTTTAGTTTATTAAGCCCGTCATTCCATTGGCTTTCGGTCCAAGTTGTGCCGAAACGATGGATGATAGGAACTGACTGAGCAGGGCATGCAGTATCATATGACGTTGTTGATATGTTTGGTGTAATAACAGGTGGTGAGATAGAGTGAGATGTGCTCTGAGTGGATTCAATGATTTCAGCGAGAATGGATGTATCGTGGATGTAATTTGGCTCATTTGGTTTGAAATACGATGGTAATTCATCGATTTTGCAGTAAGTGATTTTAATTTCCTCAATAACATCTTTTAAAGAGGTATGCGTTTCAGTTAGCTGATTGCTCATGTCGGTAATCTTGGAAGCAAGGTCCTGAAGAATCGAGTAAAGTTGAGATGTTGCCGAAGACATTGAGGTTGAAGTGTCTTGTAGAAAGAGATTGAGGTCGGACCGAATGACTTGTATTTGCTTAGTGATATTATCGAGAGGAAAGGAGCTAAGAACCGAGTCAACTGTAGATCGAATTTCACGGTTAATATTTTCAAACTGGCAATGCGTGTGTTTTAATGGAGGATTTGAAAGTTGCTGTTCGAAACGTGGATTTATTTGCTGCACAATAGCTGAGAGTTTCTTATCGATTGAAGATTGATTAGAAAGACAACGATTGCTTAGAGTCTTGATGGAACTGTTAAGAATTTCTATACTCTTAGAAAATTCGTCGAAATGCTCAAATTTTGATAGTACACTTTTGTGAAAACGATTATTGTCAGTTAAAATAAAATTTGTAGAATCGCTGAGGCATTTAACGGCTAGTAGAATATGAGAGAGGGAGATGTTCTTACATTCATCACAAAGATATACGAAGTAGTTCAAGTATTCTTTTATATACCCGCATGATCTTTTACTAAGTCCGATACATAATGGATGAAATGTTTTACCGCAGAGACCGCGACACGGCACTAGTTCGGTATATTTATTATCGAGAACACACTTCAGGGAATCACATGGGTTATTTTCCATTGTTAAAAACTTTTAAAGTTTATCTCGACTTTACTTTAACAAAAAAAAACAAGATCTGTATTTTTCACTCCCAGTGTACAATAGTGCGAAATGTTAGTTAAGACACGAACCAGGTCACAATTGTCGGTAATGATGTGTGAATGTTGACGTAGGAGTTTGGAGATGACAGAAGCCGGTAAGGTAGAGTATATGTAAATAAATAAAAACACCCACAACGAAATTAATGGGGTAATACCAGAGTAGAACTGCTTGGCAGAACACCACTAAAAAAGTACTCACCCAGAAGGCGAGACTTCAGTCGGGGCTCGGGAGGCTCGAGAGACCACGCTCGACGATCGCTTGGCGCTGGTTGGTTGTGTGACAGTGAGTATATAAAAGAGGTGATGGTGAATGGGTATGGTGTCAAAGCTTTCATTGATTTGGGTAGTGACTGCCTGACCATTGTCCAGATGGAGGCTGAAAAAGCGGAGATCACTTACGAACCATATGAAGTCAAATTGAACGGGTTCGGTGAAGGCGGCTGCATGACTATTGGCAGATTTCACGCGGAAGTCCAAGTCGATAAACTATGTAGTTGGTGCGAAGTATTGGTTGTGCCGAACCAGAGCCAGCCATACAGAATGATCATTGGGAGGAAATTACTAGACCAGCCACAAGTAAAGCTAGAGAAAACGTATGGCAAGCTTACAATCAGTGATTGTACGAAGGAAGAGCGAGAACTGCAAGCTCTAATTGTTATGGATAAAGACATCGAAACCAGCCGAAACGCCATCAACATTACCGAGTTAGAGATTGGGGACATTCAGCAGAACGAAAAATTAAAACTTTTAAAGGTAATCAATAATTATAGAGAATGTTTTGCTCTTTCCGCAGATGAACTGGGAGAGTGTCAATGGGGAGAATGTTACATCAAGCCGGATACTAAGAAGCCAGTATGTGTACAGCCATACCGACTGCCATTTGCTAAACGTACGGTTGTGAACGAAAAGGTGGATAAACTGCTGGAGTAAGGGGTCATCCGGAAATCAACATCAGACTATTGCTCCCCGATTGTTCTCACAAAAAAGAAGGATGGTACCGAACGCTTTTGCATTGCCTTTCGGGTTTTGAATAAAGTCACTATAAAGCAAAAATTTCCAATGCCCGTTGTCGAAGAGGTGCTCGCGTTATTAAGTGGGTATGCATTTTTCACAGTGTTAGATCTGGCTTCAGGGTACCACCAGATAAAGGCTTGAAGAAAGCTGCAAAAGATACACTGACTCGGGACTGTACGAGTTCAACCGAATGCCATTTGGGCTCGTCAATGCCCCAGCACAATTTCAGACCATAATGAACGAGGTAAAATCCAAACTTAAACCTGGGACCATCGCTGTATATTTGGATGACGTAATCATCCTTAGCACCTGCATTGAAGAGGGACTGGCCAAGCTTGAAGAAGTGCTTAAAGTACTTAAAGAAGCAGGCTTGACTTTGAAGACAGGTAAATGTGCATTTCTTAAATCTTACCTCGAATTTTTAGGGCACCGAGTAACGAGCGAAGGAATAAAGCCAGGTGAGCAAAAGACGAAAGCTGTTGATGACTTCCCACAACCAAAAACTAAGCATCAAGTGAGACAGTTTTTGGGGCTTACTGGTTATTTCCGCAAATTTGTACCCAAATACGCTCATATCGCTGCCCCATTGAGTGATTTGCTGAGGGAAGATACTATATTCAAATGGACCAATAAGCAAAAAGTCGCATTTAATGATCTGAAAGCCGCATTGACGAACCCCCCTGTTCTGACGCTCTACGATCAAGAATGTGCTCACGAGGTCCATACAGAGGCATCAACGGTGGGACTAGCAGGAATTCTTATGCAAAAGTTAAAATATGACGGTAAGCTTAGTGCTGTCGCATATTTTAGTCGTAAACTAACAGATGCCGAGTCAAAATACCATGCGTATGAGCTTGAGGTTCTAGCGATAGTGGAGAGCTTGGAAAGGTTTCGGATATACCTTCTGGGAAAAACCTTTAAAGTTATCACTAATTGTGAATCAATCGTTTCTATGCAGAATCAAGTCAAAATCATTCCGCGTGTAGCCAGATGGTGGTTAGAGCTGCAAGAATTTGACTTTACTACTATTCATCAGCCCGGACGAAAGGCAAGCTACGTTGATGCAATGAGTCGTCACCCAGTCGAGAATGCTCACGAAATGGATGAAGCCACGTTGTGTGTGATGAATATCAACATCAGTGAGGAAGATTGGCTCACGACATTACAGATGCAAGATGCAGAACTTCGAGAAATTGTACGGAAACTGAAAGAGGATAAAACATCGGCAACAGCTAAAAAACTACACAAAGATTATACACTTAAGGGATCAAGGCTATTTCGGAAGGTCAACGGAGAAGATAAGTGGGCTGTACCAAAGGGAATCCGCTGGAGAATTCTTCCAAGATGCCACGATGAAGCTGGTCACATGGCAGAAGACAAAACACTTGAACGACTTACGAAAACTTATTGGTTTCCGAGAGCAAGGAATTACGTAAAGAGTTACATAAAAGGTTGCGTCGAGTGTGCATACGCAAAAAGAAAAGGTGGTCAACAGGAAGGTGAGTTACATTATATAGAAAGAGTCCCGATTCCATTCCACACCATAAATGTTGACCACATAGGCCCGTTTGTAAAGGGTCGAGGAGGCGTACAATACGTATTGGTAATTATAGACAACTTTACTAAATATACATTTCTGTTCCCAGTTTAGACGGCTAATACTAACGGTGTCGTCCATGCACTCGATGAAGTAACAAAGTATTTTGGAGCCCCAACCCGCATAATATCTGATCGTGGGACCGCATACACTGCAGGAGTGTTCGAGAAATATTGTGACGAACACGGGATCCAGCACGTTAAAACAGCCACGCGTACTCCAAGAGCCAACGGACAGGTCGAGCGTGCCAATAGAACCCTTCTTACAATGCTGAAGTGTGGGCAGGCAGCCGGCGAAAATTGGGCCAGCTCTTTAAGGAAAGCTCAATGGACTCTGAATACGACAAAGAACTCTGTTACAAAAGCAACACCCCATGAGTTGTTATTTGCTTATACACCCAAAAGTATGACCAAGGACAAGCTATTAAATGAGCTAGAAGACAGCCACGTTCTTGGCCCTGGAGAAGTACAAGACAAGCGAGAAGCAGCCTTACAGAATATTCAAAAGAATCAGACACATCAGAAGGAGAGGTACGACGCGAAACACCGGACTCCAACCACGTATAAGGTAAATGATCTCGTATTAATTGAGAAAGAAACTGCAGGAACGGGAGAATCGAGAAAACTCGAACCAACATTCAAGGGCCCATACGTGGTGATGAAAGTATTACCCAATGATCGTTACTTGATAGGCGATGTACCTAACATGCAAAGAACACAGAGAAAGTATGAAGGAATAATCAGCAGCGACAAAATTAAAAGATGGTGCAAACTTCCAGAAGGGGGACTAGTAGCTGAAGACGATCTAGACGATGAGGTGGAATATCCCGAGAAAGATCGCGAGGGCGCGATCTAAATCAGGAAGGCCGAGATGTAAACCCCAAAAATTAAACAATATGACGAACCTACGCCACTGTGTCAACAATTTATTATTTACCTCTACATACACTTCAACTATAGATCGTATATACCAACGACAACGGGAACAACCGCAACAACGGGGAATGCTGGATGGTTGACGAGAAGCGAGAAAGATTGGAGACAGGGGCACTTTTTAATTAAGCAGTTGAGCTGTACAGTCATTCTTGACTGTCATCGTATATTTTATTAGAGCAATAAAATTGATACAACATATCTTGAATTTATTAAAAGGCACGAGTTTTCATTATTAATAGAGACGGTTACATTTAGAGTCTAGGTGCGCATTATTCGGAGATTCGGAACAACAGGACAGTAAGTACTTTGGCTCATACTGACATTTCAAGCTTGGAGCAAGCTTACAGTTGTGAATGCGACGATTAAAGATAAAAGCACGGGTTACAGGTCCGTATGATGATGAGGTTCGTCGGCCGATCCAAAGATTCTCCTCCAGTCTCAGACAAGGTGCAACGCACGAGAGTAGACACCGAGAAAATAGGATTTTTTTTTTTTTTTTTTAATTTTTCGTAGCATCAATTGTTTTGCTTCGTTGACGCAGAACATATACAAATAAAAAAAATTGCACTCACCGGGGAAGACGAGGCAAAAACAATAAATGATTTGCAGTTTTCAGCAAGAGGAAGAGAGACGAAGTGAGTGTTGGTGAATGGTTAAATTATAAGTAACACTCAAAGAAAACCACGGCAAATTGAAAAAAATGTGATGATTCTTTTATTGTAGATTTGTTGAACAAAAACTAGATGAAAATCACTCTAATTAATAAAAACAAAGAAGGAATCCTATTATTTTAGGATGTTGCAAAATTTAATAGTTAAACAAAAAAACTTTCTTATAAAATTCAATGAAATATCGCAGAGGCAACAATTAAGCAGGCAGATAGAAAGAAACCAGGGCTGTCGACTTGTATGCTGTCTCCTTTCTCCAGACTGCTTGCATATTCTTTTATCGGAGTGATAGCTTTCTTTGCCGGCACCCATATGGCTATATCCCTCTTGAACGTTAGGGCAACGCAGACATGCATTTCATCAGCCGCCGTGAGCGGAATCTCCCTTGCTTCATGATTAGCTGGCCATTCTGTCTCTGGATAGCATAACCAATCAGGTCCATGCATCCATAGCTTGCTTATTACTTAATCAGCTGGCAACACCCCACGACTCAACAAGTCGACAGGATTCTCCTTAGTCCCGACGTGCCGCCACCGTTTGATGTCGGTATTGGTTTGTATGGACGACACGCGATTTGCTACATATGTTTTTAAATCACGTGAAAATTTCTGTAGCCACTGTAGTACCACCATCGAATCTGTCCACAAAGCGTATTCAAACTCCGCCCATTCCATTGCCTTGTGTAGCTCTACCATTAGCTGTCCCAATAATTCTGCTGCAGCTAACTCCAACCTTGGTATCTTAATGGTTTTGAGTGGAGCCACTCTTGTTTTTGAAACTACTAGCTTGCTCGTCACCTCGCCATCTGCCGCTTCTACTCTGATATATATAGCTGCTCCATAAACAGTCATGGAAGCATCTGAGAATCCATGAAGCTGCCCCTATCTATCCGAAATTGCTCCAGATGTATGACCTTCTTCCAGTAATCTAGCCATATCCCTTTCAACTCAGCTGGCACTTCTTCATCCCACCCAAGACTCAGTCGCCACATGTCTTGAAACAAAACTTTACCCAAGATAACAACCGGTGCAATGTATCCATTTGGAGCGTATAGCTGTGCTATGCAGCTTAATATCTTGCGCTTTATTACTTCTCCAAAAAGAGCTGGCGTCCGAACTACAAATGTAAATTGGTCCTCCGTAACCTACCATTGTAGCCCTAGTACTGAAGCTTGCTCCTTGCTGTCAAAGGTCAAAACCTCACTGTCGTTAGCTTCCAGCTTGCTTGATAGCCATTGGCTATTGGATTTCCACTTTCTAAGTTCGAAACCAGCTGTCCGTAATTCTCTGTCCAATCGATTAGCCATATTAAATGCTTCTTGCTCACTATCGCAGCCTGTTACACAGTCATCTATGTAAAAATCATTCCTGGCTATCCTTTCCACATCTGGAAAAAGCTTGTTTGCATCCTTACCACATTGTTTAAGAGCTCGCACTGCCTTGTATGCCGACGATGTCATGCCATAGGTGACAACCGTCAACCAATATTCATTTAAGCTTGCATTTGGAGATTCTCTCCAAAATATCCTTTGTAAATCCCACTGGTGCTGAGCTATTCCAACCTGTCGAAACATCATCTTGATGTCAGCAGTAAATCCAATCCGATGTCGCCGAAACCGCATAACAGTTTCGAACAAATCTCTTTGTAGCTTTTCGCCTAGCTGCTGCACTTCGTTGAGTGAAATGCCGGTATCTGTCCGGCAGCTACAATCGAATACCACCCTGAACTTTTTTGTTACGCAGTGGTGTGGTATATAGTATACCAATTGTCCAGCCGGCGCTGGACAGCTTGCCCTTTTCATGTGTCCTAAGCTTTCGTATTCTTGCATAAAGGCAACGTACTTTTCTTTCAGAGCTGGCTCCTTATTCAATTTCCTTTCCAAGTACATGATTCTTCGCAACGCAATGGCTCTTGAATCCCCAATGTGCTGAACCTCAGGCTTAATGGGAATGGTCACGATAAAGCGCCCTTCCTCATTCCGCCTAGCTGTCCTTGTGAAGATATCCTCCACAGCTTGCTCTTCGGGTGTCCTTGCTGTAGATGCACCTATACGGTCCATCTCCCATAATCGCTTTATCATATCATCCATATTTGATAGCTCTGTACATCTTGCTACTGTCTTGCTGTTAGCTGATTCCTCTTCTTCCCTTATCGGATGAATTCCGAATACAACCATACCAAAATTTGTTTCCAATGTGACCAAGCCTTGCGTGGTATTGAGCTTACGATTACCTTTGCGAAGAAACTAACGCCCAAAAGGACTTCAAATGGAGCTTGCTTCCAATAAGCTGGATCGGCGAACGGTACTTGATTATGCCCACTGATCGGCTGTATGTCACGTTGTGGCGTAGGCAAACGCCATTGCGTACCCTTCGGTAAAACCCAAAAAACTTCCTCGATGCATGTATTTGCATCAAACCACTGTACTATCATTACCTTAGCTTGACGATGTATATGAATAGGCTCTCCATCAATACCGATTACCTTTCATGCTAGTGGACTTGTAATCGTACCTAGAGCTTGTACCAACTCATGCGTGATTATATTTGGCTGTGCCCCTTAATCCAAGAGGGCACGGATTGGCCTTGAATTTCTCCCTTGCATCTGAAGTCTAACTGACACTGTTTGCATAAGTGTGGTAGATATATCGCTAGCTGAATCAGAAGTAAAATTAAACACATTCAAATAAGCGTTGATTAAATTTTTATTATTTGAAGATACAGCCATATTGCCACCCTTGCCCTGTTGCTTGCTTGTGTTAAAACAGTATGAGCTTTCCTTTTTCATGACCTTTCGAATATTAGCTGGCACCTCTGGCTCTAATCAATCCCTTTTCCCCTTCCTTTCATCTTCATTGGCAGCCTTAGCTGCTGCAGCTGGCCTCATCTCCTCGTGCAGCGGACAGAGGACGCTGTTCTGCTGCATTCGACCAGGACATCTAGGGCACAGTGCCTGAAAGCATTCCTCCTTCTTATGCCCTTGCTTGAGGCAGTTTTCGCATAGCTGTCGGGTCCTTACGAAATTGACTCTTCCCCTCAATCCCAATTGCAGGAAACGAGCACATCGGTACAGCTGATGGTCTTCCTGGCACATTTCACAGCAACGGCCTGTTGGCGGACGTGCTCCGATAGCTTTTGACATCGGTCTGGCTATTGCGACCAGTGGCTTGGATGCCAAATTGCTCGCACCTGCTTGCTGCTTACCCCTTTCGCCAAAATGTTGTGTTAGCCGCATGGCCTGCTCTCCTCTAGCTTGCCCATTACCTCGCTGTGTCGACATCCTTGATTGATGGCTTGTATTTGGCCTTTCATTTACTGCCGCATGCCTATCCAAAAACGTTAACATCTCCGTTGTTGTTGGAGTTTCGGAGGTGCGTTGCAACTCCCATTGCCTCGCCGTTTCTGCGTCCAGACGCTCGTGGAGCATGAAGACAATTATCATATCCCAATGCTCCACTTTTACTCCCTGTGCGCGTAGCTGTCGTACTGTCTCGTGTGTCACGTTCGACATGAGCTGAATCTCGTCAGCTCTCGTATTAGCTTGCAGAATAGGCAATCTTATGAAATTGCGCAATAGCTCGTGACAAGTCTGGTATTTCTTGTTATAGAGCTGGTTCAGCCTCGCCCAAGCTTCCTTGTAGTTGCTCTCGGTGAGCTGCCACTCTCCCATCGTCCTTGCAGCCTTTCCCGTGAGTGAGCTATTCAGGTACTGAAACTTAAAGGCAGGCGCCACGCGATCGTTTTCGTGGATAGCTGCCACGAAGCGATCATGGAATCCCTGCCATTTCGTCAAAGAGCCATCAAACTCCCCCCAGGTAATGACAATTTCTTGTTGCTGAGCTAGTACCACCACTTGTACCTCTATCGGGGTATTGGGTGTCCGCTGAGCTTGCTCGTTCTCCCCTGGCAGATTAAGCTGTCGTTGCTGTCGACGAAATGTGCCCTTTAGCTCATAATATAGCTCTTCCGCCTTTTCCATCTGGGCTTCAGCTTGCTCCCTTATGCCAACTTTCCCAGCTAGCGCCTTGGCATGAGCCGCCATCAACTGCGACCACACCTCCTCCAACCTCTCCAACCTGACAGCGATCTCCTCACTGTCAGCTGTCCGGAAGCCCTCCGACTTTACATAGGCCTGTTGACGCTCCAGCGCTAGTATATTGGAAGCTTGTTGTCTTAATTCAGACATGTTGCTGTAAAAATAAGGAAAAATGTTGCATTAGATATAGCTTGCTGTTTTAATGACGGCTATCCTAACGCCTAGCTTGCTATAAACTCCTATTCCCTTGACAAGTGAGCGAGTGGTTTGAATGTATCTGATATTTCCCTCAATAAAATCTTATAAGCTTGCTGTAGCTTGCTGCCTTGCTTAAATTATTATATGCACTTGAAATTTTGTCAAAATGAAGCCCGCTTCCTTGCTCAAAACTCAATTTTGTATCTTAACTTTAGTTAAGATAAGCTTGCTACCTTGCTTTTATAATTAGCTTGCACATTTATTATAAGCTTGCCATTTTTATTATAAGCTTGCAATTTTCAGCTAGCTTGCAATATAGCTCTCCAATAAAATTTTATTTTTTGCTGCACGATGGCAACCCTTAAGCTTGCAGAATGTTTTATTTTGTTTTAATCCTTGCTCCTTGCGCTGTCTAGCTTGCTAGCTGTCCGCCTACCTACCTACCTACTTACCTACACGTGCCTCAGTGTGAATATTCCATTATAGACATCATCTAGGAAAAACGCATCCTACCTCAACAACGAAAAAATAAAAATAATCTTCCGTATGAATATCCTGCGACACACTGTATTGTGTGTATATCTCAACGGCTATATATGTGGTGAACGCAAACCACCACCGCCGTCGTGACACATAAATTAATATAAAGTACCAACCAAACGGAACACACTGCAGCTGAGATCTATTTTGCACATATAATAAAACACACCATTAATGGATTGCTCACTTGCCCCTTGCTCATAGCTTTCCTTTAGGAAAATATTTCTTTATTCAACTTGCACTGTTTAAATAATCAATAATAATATTTATTAATTTTCTCTCCAAGCTTGCGCGTTTCAAATAAAAATTTCTCTACCGAGCTTGCAGAAATTTAACACCATTTTCTTTTTCCTAGCTTGCACTCTTAATATCTTGCACATGATAGCTCGCACCAATTTAATAATAATTTCCTCCCTAGCTTGCACAAATTTATACATATTTTTGCTTTCCGAATTTACTTTTTAATTAATCTTGCACGACAAGCTTGCATATTTATTAATATTTTCAGCTATCACTTACTTTTTTATTGTTTATTATTGTAATTTGTTGCTTTTTTTAATATTTTAACTCTTGACACACACTTTGTTTTGCAGCCTTCACTTGTGAAAAAACACTTTCGAATCAATATTTTTTCACGCATTCTCCCCCTTTCTCGGATGATTCGCAGAGGCACAGACATGCTAGGTATACATAATGTGCTTGCGCAGCTTGCCGTTTGTTTTGTTGTCGCTCTTCTCCCTTGTGTGTGTGTGTGTGTATATTTCGCACCAGATATACATGGTGGATGATTTTGAGTCTTGCTACAGCCAAAGAGGATAATATATAAAGAGTCCCATCTTGTGCCTTGTTTTGATTTTGCCTACAAGCTAAGCTACAGCTGTCATATTTTGTTTTTTTTTCTTAAACATGTGTGTGTGCTACAGCTGTCATATTGTTCTTTTTGTTTAACATGTGTGCGTTCACACCTTACTACTTACCTCATCGTTTCTTGTTGTTGTTTCACACGGACAATGAATACAATAGAAAAGAGACCACGAAAATTTTAGCAGAGGAGGATTTAACGTAGGAAAGATTGGACTCTATATATATATCCTCTTTGCTACAGCTACTCAAATTTGTACCTATATGAGTGAATAGGGGAAAAATAAATATATAAACAATGTATACCCCGCTGTTCCTCGCACTGCATCTTTGATTTGTGCATATGTGCGCCTTGCTGTCGCCTTCATTAGCTCGATCAGACATGAATATTCGTACCGTTAACCGTTACGGTTTTCTTTTTGCTTGCCGTTTACACACAGATTCTAAATTAGCTTGCTTTTAGATGCTAATTTAACAATAACTATGGAAATGTGATGATTTTAGATTTGCTTTTAGCTTGCACTATTTTAACTTGGGCACAACACTTCGTAGCTTTCGTAGCTAGCACATTTTCTCACATTTCCATATATCTTGCACAATTTCCTAGCTCGCAGACCGACCGTAGGAACAATAGGAACATATTCGGCTCGACTCGGACCATAATGTATAGGATTAACCACACGATTTACAATAAAAACTACTGAAAAGAAATAACGTTCCGACCGAAATGAAAATGAATATATTTTGTTGTTGGGAAAAAGATTAATATCAGAAAAAACCCAACATTTATTTTAACCTCGCACTAGCTCGCAGATATACTAAAAAATGATAATTACATTTAGCTTGCTCATAGTGATTTATATTTAATTTAAGAGAACAATAAAATCTCTTAGGCAAAGAGCTCTCCATCTTCTCTCGTATGTTTGCATACGATACAGTAATGAAGATGGAGAATCATCGACTTCCAAAGATAGCAGCCCTTCAATGTATTAGAAGCAAGGCGGCAAGTTGGTATGGGGATTCGATGGATCTAGCGACGGACTGTAAGATGAACCTAAATCTAAACGATGAAAACTACGAGCATTGAAAAGGGTTACTCTACCAGCTTACTTCATCTGTGGATTGAAATGTAGAGAATAGTGAATACAATCCCGGGATCCCGCGATCCCGTCTAATTTTAGCTCTAAAACGGTATCGGGATTGGAAGCCCAGATCCCGGGATTTTCGGGATTACAAGTCGGTTTTTTTATGGCAACAAAATTTGAATTTATTTATATGTATATAATATAGGTTATAGATGGAATGCAAATGCAAGTATACAAAGGCTTAGTTTGAGTTTTGTTCTCGGTGGGATCGGGTCGAGTAACACCTTTTCGGTAAAGTTCGCGATTTGAATTCAACACAGTTCAAATAAGTCAAATACAACTCTATTTATTAGGCTTAAAAAGGATTGTGAATCTATTTTTCCATCATCACTTGGGCGTTATTATTTAACTTCAAAGGATGGAAAATGTGCTCAGTGTAAGAAGTGTAAAGTAATCCTCAAGACTTTGGAAGGCTCAATGAAAGGCTTACACACGCATCTGTTAACTATGCATACAACCAAAGTAGAAAGTGGTATAAGTATTGCTTTTCTAGTCAAGCAGGATGAAAAGAAGTACAAACGACACCACCACCAGTGAAACGGAAAATGAATGAGTATTTTTTACAAATTCATACCCAAGGTGATACACTGGACCAATTTCATCAAATCAAAGGACTTAAGAAGGCTTTTTATTTCTAAAGGGTATACTGAATTACTTAAATCTGCAGTGACGATTCGAAGACAAGTGGTCAATAACAGTCTTCTAGTAAGACAACAGATGATCTCGGGAATTAATGTAATAAAGCAGTCGGGTGAGAGATATTGTTTGACGTTCGATGAATTTACCTCTAGTGCAAATAAGAGGTATGTCTTATACGAAAAGAAAGCACTAGCTAAAAGCGAAATAGAATCCACTGATTATTCCATTGACAAACCAATGGAGATAGAAGATGTTGACAGTGAAGATAAGAATTTTGAAGGGACAGAATCATCATTGGTAGAGATTTCTCCACATACTTCAGTCGATATTGGTCCCGATTTCACAAACGAACAAAACATAGATGAAATAATTCAAAAACTTCGGAAGTTGTTGTGTTCTTCAGAAGGTCGCCCACAAAAAACGACGAAGTTCTCCAAAAATATGTTAGAACATGGTAATCGCTAACTCAAAGACCAACCAGCCAAAATGAAAACATTACTGATACTGTCAAAGACAATGAAGAAGAAGGAAGTTTTATTTTGTTGTCCCAAGAACAACCCAAAGAATTTACTAAACAATTTTGACAGTTCAAAGTGCAGTTTTTGTATGCAATAGTAACCTTAAAAAGTACTTTGGTCAATCCCGGGATATCCCGGGATTAATTTTTTGAAATCCCTAAATCCCGGGATTGGAAATTTGCTTCGGGATTGTATTCCTTAGTAGAGAAAAATTTCGAAACAGTGCCTCTGGATCGCTTCACAGAACAATCTACTGCCGACTAAATTATAACTTGAATGAAAAGAACTATTTTCGCGATGGGCACAAGTTGAACGAAATATCGATGATGGTCGAGTTACGAGCTGAACTGATCTGCATGAGGTTCATTCCGCAGAGAGATGATTAACCCATAATATGTTCCTTGTGTAACTTGGAAGAGAGGGAAGGTACTCTGCATTTCTTAGGGAAATGCCCGATTCTGAGGGAGAGTAGAAGGCAAGTTTTTGGGAAGGGTTTCCTATCTAATGGACAAAACCCTTCTTAATGATATGGAAGTCAAAAAATTATGCCTGTACTGTAAATTAGCTTTGGCATATAGGAGCATTCCTGCAGAATATCAACGCACACACAGTAATGGTTAAGAGTGTAAGTCACAGGCCCTGGCACCGCTTGGAGCTGTTATGCCAACAATTTATTTATTTATATAGGAGCCGAATAATTAAAGAAAGTTTCTAAATATTTTGTCTGTTTTTTTTTTATTTTGTTTTCTTTTACTTGAATCAATTTTATAATGAATGTTATAGGTAGTAGTATTTATTTGTTTTGTCAATCAGGCAGACTGCAAATAGCCATGCTCTATATTTTTTGTAAATAATGTACCAAATTTTTTTGAGAGAAAATAAAATCTTTATCTAGTCTAATCTTAAATCCAAAATCTCTATAAATTAGAAAATTGTGATTTTTCGCTATCTCTTAAATTTTTCTTGTATCAGCCTTTGAGTCAAAAACCAAAAAGAGAAGAAAAACTCTGAAATGACGAACTTTTCTCGTCCAGCCAGCCTTTCCCAAAATATATCCATCTCTTTTTAGCCAAAGCCCATGGTGGTGTTATGTCACGGGCGAGCTTCAACACTTTGTATCATTGGTGAGAGTGTGTACCGTTGTTGAACCCCAGCCACGCATTCGAATTATGCAAAATATCCATGGTGATATTTGCAACAAGAGTATCTCAATGGACGAGTTCAAAGACATTATTGACAATCCCAACTCTTTAAGACGAAAAGTGAAAAATAATTATAAACTCGACAACGTACCCGTCCCATGCCCAGACTACGGTAGAGAGGAAAATTTCCTTTTATTTTCAACTCGCTGAGAAAAGATCAGAAGGTTTAAATGATTCTTTTCTTTTACACATATAAGATTGAAAGATTGTAAGGAATTTTTCTTTTCTTTCTGTTGAAAACACGCTAGGTTGGGCTCTCGGCCATATCAAACATTGACTGGACTCTGAACTCAACAGCTTCTTCTAGGACGGATTTGTGGACAGCGTGTCACACATTTGTATTCGTGATCTCGTGGACCAACTGTGGCACGTTTGTTGATAGTGACTGTTTGTCATATTTGAATTTGCAATAAGAACTCCATGTGCTTTCCAAAATGCTTTCATAGCAGGCTTCCTGCTGATGGTCAAGCGCGCTCTCTACTCTGCCAGCATTTTATAGAAACAACGATTAGCAGAGGTGAAACATGGAAGAAGGAAACGAATAGGTCAGTTTAACTTGCTGTGGAAAGATTTAACCATTCCATTGGATACATTTCATTACTACCTTTTTTAGTATACAATAAAATTTAACACACTTATTTCTTGTTTATAATGAACAATAATATTTTCAATGCATCAGCATTGCGGATATTTATTATCCATATAATATACAGTACATTTGCAGTTTAGAAAAAAAATTTAAGTGTAAAAAACTTCCTACATTAGGTCCTCTTTGTTATGCGAACTTTGAGTCCGTCTTTTGGCCTCAATATTAGCTCCCCCAAAAGAGTTAAATCCTCCCTACGATCAATGGCCTCAATTTCGTATGTTCGTATTATTTTAGAGATAACTGCCTTTTCTTCTAAAATAGCGAATTTCTGTCCGATACAATTTCTAGGACCTGCACTAAAAGGAATATACGAAAACGGATGCCTTCCATAACAGTGCTCTGCCAAGAAATTATCAGGGTTAAATTGCTCAGGCTTTGAAAAAGCCAATGGATTTCTGTGCAACATGTATGTCATGATAAGAGCAGTTGTTCCAGCAGGTACTATATATTCTCCTGAAAAGAAAAGCATTATTAAATTATTTTCCAGTAAAATATAGTGTGATCGGAGAACAATTATTCCAACTCGAAAAATTAATCAAGAAACTGTTTTTATTACCCATCGAATATTAAAAGGAGTATACAGGAAAAATGGTTCACTTTACCTATTTTAACATCATCGGTTATCAATCTGGCCATCATCGGAACACTAGGATAAAGACGTAGTGCTTCTTTTATGCAACAATCTAGATATTTCATATCCAACAGATTTTTCATCGTTGCAGGGCATTCCCGATCATTAGCGAATATTTCATCCAATTCTTGAAGAACACGAAGTTGAATTTCAGGGTGACTTCCAAGCAGAAATAAAGTCCAAGATATGGCAGCTGATGTAGTATCATGGCCTTCAAACATAAATGTGTCAACTTCTTCTCTTATATCTTCATTGGACAAAACAGTCCCATCCTTTGATGCCTCAATTAATAAATCCAAAAAAGCTAGACGCTTTTTCTTTCCAAAATTATCTAGCAATCTTTGAAAGTTGTCGGCACTGTTGTTATTACAACTTTTTCGAATTTCCTCTTTACGTTCTTTAATAACCTTATTCGAAAATCCATGCAAAACATTTACGTATTGTGCATGGGATTGGAAATTTTTTGTAAATCTAAAAACACAATCCCATTGCAACCACAGTTTTGATTGCCGATTTTGTATTATTTCTCCAATTCTGAAATAGAAAAAAACGTGTTCAAGTATGTTTTTTTAACATATCGTTTATGCGTTTATGGTCCTCTTTTATGTATTCGAAAATAAAATGCACGACTGAGTCGCACGTACTTGCTCTGTTGGTGCAATAGTACGATGAAAACAAACTTTTCGATCAATAAGAACAATTCATTTTTGAAAAATTTGGTAAAAACCAAAAAAATTTGGCTAAAACTGGAAAACTCGATATATGGAGCTAACGTTAAGAAACCTTTGATATTTAAAATAAGACGTTATCTTTTGGGTGTTACAAATGATACAAATGTCCACTTATGGCCAAATTAATAATACTGTTAAAAGCAATTTCCGCTATTATCATGTATAGCAAAAAACTAAAAATGCAGTTTTGTTTGAAGTATTCTATGTATGTTACATAAAAAGTTTCATAAAAATCAGGGTAGCCTTTTTTGAGTAAATTAGAAAAAATGAAAAAAATGGCCAAAATCTAGTGGCTCTTTGTATTGGAGCCACCATTTAAAAAAGAGAAAATGAAAAAAAATCAATGCCATCTGATAGGAAGCTGTAAGGAACCATACCAAACAAAGTTTGAGTGAATTCGATGCAACCGTTGACAACTTATAGCCATTTGAAAAAAAGCCGTTAATAGCAGATCTCCGTTATTTGCATTTTTAGCCAAAAACTAAAAACGCAGTTCTCTTCAAAACACTAAAATAATATAACACACAAAGTTTAATCAAAATCGTTAGAGCCATTTTCGAGAAAATTAGAAAAAACCAAAAAAAGTTGGCTTAAACTCAACGGCTCGTTGTATGGAAGCCACCGTTTAGAAAGGCTTCAGTGAAAAATTTACTAAACCATCCTATAGAACACTATGAAAAACTATGTCAAACGAAATTTGAGTCAATTCAATCAAGCCGTTGTGAACTTATGGCTATTTGAAAAAAAGCCGTTAAAACCTGATTTTCGTTACGACCATTTGAGGCAAAAACAAAAAACGCAGTTTTGTTAGAAATGCTTAAAGTAAGCTAAATTATAAATTTAATCAAAATCGTTAGAGCCGTTTTCGAGAAAATCCAAATTGAAAAAAACCGTTACTTGAAAGGTACCAGTTTGAGCCGGGCTAAAACAAAATAAAAAAAACCTCAGCAACCGTTTTTCTTCAAACTGCTATATACCAAGTTTGAAGAAAATCCGTCAAGCCGTTTAGGCTGTAGCATGACGTGAAAAAGCGCACATCCGCACATCCGCACAGACGCACAGACGCACAGACAGACCGACGGACGGTATGGCAAAAACCACTTTTTTGGGCTTCTCTATCATCGTAATGTCATGTTTGATTAAAACCTCGATTTTTTTTTTCTGCACGAAACCAATACTTGCCCTATAGAGCAAGTAAAAATATTTAAAAGTACGATCATCATGAACGAATGCAACCTGTTACGAACACATACTAATGCTCATTATTACAAAAATGGAATAAAATTAAAAAAGCGAGTTTCTTACGAATGAGATGCATTTTTCTTGCAATATGCAATTGTCTAAAGGTACCTTTAAACTAGTATTGACAACCCCAAATGTACTAAAAGTGTATAAATTAACTCATAAAAAAATTTACACTGCCGCTAAACCGAATTGGTCCAACATGTTTAAATTTTTTTAACAGTATATATATATCTATATCTATATCTATATCTATATCTATATCTATATCTATATCTATATCTATATCTATATCTATATCTATATCTATATCTATATCTATATCTATATCTATATCTATATCTATATCTATATCTATATCTATATCTATATCTATATCTATATCTATATCTATATCTATATCTATATCTATATCTATATCTATATCTATATCTATATCTATATCTATATCTATATCTATATCTATATCTATATCTATATCTATATCTATATCTATATCTATATCTATATCTATATCTATATCTATATCTATATCTATATCTATATCTATATCTATATCTATATCTATATCTATATCTATATCTATATCTATATCTATATCTATATCTATATCTATATCTATATCTATATCTATATCTATATCTATATCTATATCTATATCTATATCTATATCTATATCTATATCTATATCTATATCTATATCTATATCTATATCTATATCTATATCTATATCTATATCTATATCTATATCTATATCTATATCTATATCTATATCTATATCTATATCTATATCTATATCTATATCTATATCTATATCTATATCTATATCTATATCTATATCTATATCTATATCTATATCTATATCTATATCTATATCTATATCTATATCTATATCTATATCTATATCTATATCTATATCTATATCTATATCTATATCTATATCTATATCTATATCTATATCTATATCTATATCTATATCTATATCTATATCTATATCTATATCTATATCTATATCTATATCTATATCTATATCTATATCTATATCTATATCTATATCTATATCTATATCTATATCTATATCTATATCTATATCTATATCTATATCTATATCTATATCTATATCTATATCTATATCTATATCTATATCTATATCTATATCTATATCTATATCTATATCTATATCTATATCTATATCTATATCTATATCTATATCTATATCTATATCTATATCTATATCTATATCTATATCTATATCTATATCTATATCTATATCTATATCTATATCTATATCTATATCTATATCTATATCTATATCTATATCTATATCTATATCTATATCTATATCTATATCTATATCTATATCTATATCTATATCTATATCTATATCTATATCTATATCTATATCTATATCTATATCTATATCTATATCTATATCTATATCTATATCTATATCTATATCTATATCTATATCTATATCTATATCTATATCTATATCTATATCTATATCTATATCTATATCTATATCTATATCTATATCTATATCTATATCTATATCTATATCTATATCTATATCTATATCTATATCTATATCTATATCTATATCTATATCTATATCTATATCTATATCTATATCTATATCTATATCTATATCTATATCTATATCTATATCTATATCTATATCTATATCTATATCTATATCTATATCTATATCTATATCTATATCTATATCTATATCTATATCTATATCTATATCTATATCTATATCTATATCTATATCTATATCTATATCTATATCTATATCTATATCTATATCTATATCTATATCTATATCTATATCTATATCTATATCTATATCTATATCTATATCTATATCTATATCTATATCTATATCTATATCTATATCTATATCTATATCTATATCTATATCTATATCTATATCTATATCTATATCTATATCTATATCTATATCTATATCTATATCTATATCTATATCTATATCTATATCTATATCTATATCTATATCTATATCTATATCTATATCTATATCTATATCTATATCTATATCTATATCTATATCTATATCTATATCTATATCTATATCTATATCTATATCTATATCTATATCTATATCTATATCTATATCTATATCTATATCTATATCTATATCTATATCTATATCTATATCTATATCTATATCTATATCTATATCTATATCTATATCTATATCTATATCTATATCTATATCTATATCTATATCTATATCTATATCTATATCTATATCTATATCTATATCTATATCTATATCTATATCTATATCTATATCTATATCTATATCTATATCTATATCTATATCTATATCTATATCTATATCTATATCTATATCTATATCTATATCTATATCTATATCTATATCTATATCTATATCTATATCTATATCTATATCTATATCTATATCTATATCTATATCTATATCTATATCTATATCTATATCTATATCTATATCTATATCTATATCTATATCTATATCTATATCTATATCTATATCTATATCTATATCTATATCTATATCTATATCTATATCTATATCTATATCTATATCTATATCTATATCTATATCTATATCTATATCTATATCTATATCTATATCTATATCTATATCTATATCTATATCTATATCTATATCTATATCTATATCTATATCTATATCTATATCTATATCTATATCTATATCTATATCTATATCTATATCTATATCTATATCTATATCTATATCTATATCTATATCTATATCTATATCTATATCTATATCTATATCTATATCTATATCTATATCTATATCTATATCTATATCTATATCTATATCTATATCTATATCTATATCTATATCTATATCTATATCTATATCTATATCTATATCTATATCTATATCTATATCTATATCTATATCTATATCTATATCTATATCTATATCTATATCTATATCTATATCTATATCTATATCTATATCTATATCTATATCTATATCTATATCTATATCTATATCTATATCTATATCTATATCTATATCTATATCTATATCTATATCTATATCTATATCTATATCTATATCTATATCTATATCTATATCTATATCTATATCTATATCTATATCTATATCTATATCTATATCTATATCTATATCTATATCTATATCTATATCTATATCTATATCTATATCTATATCTATATCTATATCTATATCTATATCTATATCTATATCTATATCTATATCTATATCTATATCTATATCTATATCTATATCTATATCTATATCTATATCTATATCTATATCTATATCTATATCTATATCTATATCTATATCTATATCTATATCTATATCTATATCTATATCTATATCTATATCTATATCTATATCTATATCTATATCTATATCTATATCTATATCTATATCTATATCTATATCTATATCTATATCTATATCTATATCTATATCTATATCTATATCTATATCTATATCTATATCTATATCTATATCTATATCTATATCTATATCTATATCTATATCTATATCTATATCTATATCTATATCTATATCTATATCTATATCTATATCTATATCTATATCTATATCTATATCTATATCTATATCTATATCTATATCTATATCTATATCTATATCTATATCTATATCTATATCTATATCTATATCTATATCTATATCTATATCTATATCTATATCTATATCTATATCTATATCTATATCTATATCTATATCTATATCTATATCTATATCTATATCTATATCTATATCTATATCTATATCTATATCTATATCTATATCTATATCTATATCTATATCTATATCTATATCTATATCTATATCTATATCTATATCTATATCTATATCTATATCTATATCTATATCTATATCTATATCTATATCTATATCTATATCTATATCTATATCTATATCTATATCTATATCTATATCTATATCTATATCTATATCTATATCTATATCTATATCTATATCTATATCTATATCTATATCTATATCTATATCTATATCTATATCTATATCTATATCTATATCTATATCTATATCTATATCTATATCTATATCTATATCTATATCTATATCTATATCTATATCTATATCTATATCTATATCTATATCTATATCTATATCTATATCTATATCTATATCTATATCTATATCTATATCTATATCTATATCTATATCTATATCTATATCTATATCTATATCTATATCTATATCTATATCTATATCTATATCTATATCTATATCTATATCTATATCTATATCTATATCTATATCTATATCTATATCTATATCTATATCTATATCTATATCTATATCTATATCTATATCTATATCTATATCTATATCTATATCTATATCTATATCTATATCTATATCTATATCTATATCTATATCTATATCTATATCTATATCTATATCTATATCTATATCTATATCTATATCTATATCTATATCTATATCTATATCTATATCTATATCTATATCTATATCTATATCTATATCTATATCTATATCTATATCTATATCTATATCTATATCTATATCTATATCTATATCTATATCTATATCTATATCTATATCTATATCTATATCTATATCTATATCTATATCTATATCTATATCTATATCTATATCTATATCTATATCTATATCTATATCTATATCTATATCTATATCTATATCTATATCTATATCTATATCTATATCTATATCTATATCTATATCTATATCTATATCTATATCTATATCTATATCTATATCTATATCTATATCTATATCTATATCTATATCTATATCTATATCTATATCTATATCTATATCTATATCTATATCTATATCTATATCTATATCTATATCTATATCTATATCTATATCTATATCTATATCTATATCTATATCTATATCTATATCTATATCTATATCTATATCTATATCTATATCTATATCTATATCTATATCTATATCTATATCTATATCTATATCTATATCTATATCTATATCTATATCTATATCTATATCTATATCTATATCTATATCTATATCTATATCTATATCTATATCTATATCTATATCTATATCTATATCTATATCTATATCTATATCTATATCTATATCTATATCTATATCTATATCTATATCTATATCTATATCTATATCTATATCTATATCTATATCTATATCTATATCTATATCTATATCTATATCTATATCTATATCTATATCTATATCTATATCTATATCTATATCTATATCTATATCTATATCTATATCTATATCTATATCTATATCTATATCTATATCTATATCTATATCTATATCTATATCTATATCTATATCTATATCTATATCTATATCTATATCTATATCTATATCTATATCTATATCTATATCTATATCTATATCTATATCTATATCTATATCTATATCTATATCTATATCTCTATCTATATCTATATCTATATCTATATCTATATCTATATCTATATCTATATCTATATCTATATCTATATCTATATCTATATCTATATCTATATCTATATCTATATCTATATCTATATCTATATCTATATCTATATCTATATCTATATCTATATCTATATCTATATCTATATCTATATCTATATCTATATCTATATCTATATCTATATCTATATCTATATCTATATCTATATCTATATCTATATCTATATCTATATCTATATCTATATCTATATCTATATCTATATCTATATCTATATCTATATCTATATCTATATCTATATCTATATCTATATCTATATCTATATCTATATCTATATCTATATCTATATCTATATCTATATCTATATCTATATCTATATCTATATCTATATCTATATCTATATCTATATCTATATCTATATCTATATCTATATCTATATCTATATCTATATCTATATCTATATCTATATCTATATCTATATCTATATCTATATCTATATCTATATCTATATCTATATCTATATCTATATCTATATCTATATCTATATCTATATCTATATCTATATCTATATCTATATCTATATCTATATCTATATCTATATCTATATCTATATCTATATCTATATCTATATCTATATCTATATCTATATCTATATCTATATCTATATCTATATCTATATCTATATCTATATCTATATCTATATCTATATCTATATCTATATCTATATCTATATCTATATCTATATCTATATCTATATCTATATCTATATCTATATCTATATCTATATCTATATCTATATCTATATCTATATCTATATCTATATCTATATCTATATCTATATCTATATCTATATCTATATCTATATCTATATCTATATCTATATCTATATCTATATCTATATCTATATCTATATCTATATCTATATCTATATCTATATCTATATCTATATCTATATCTATATCTATATCTATATCTATATCTATATCTATATCTATATCTATATCTATATCTATATCTATATCTATATCTATATCTATATCTATATCTATATCTATATCTATATCTATATCTATATCTATATCTATATCTATATCTATATCTATATCTATATCTATATCTATATCTATATCTATATCTATATCTATATCTATATCTATATCTATATCTATATCTATATCTATATCTATATCTATATCTATATCTATATCTATATCTATATCTATATCTATATCTATATCTATATCTATATCTATATCTATATCTATATCTATATCTATATCTATATCTATATCTATATCTATATCTATATCTATATCTATATCTATATCTATATCTATATCTATATCTATATCTATATCTATATCTATATCTATATCTATATCTATATCTATATCTATATCTATATCTATATCTATATCTATATCTATATCTATATCTATATCTATATCTATATCTATATCTATATCTATATCTATATCTATATCTATATCTATATCTATATCTATATCTATATCTATATCTATATCTATATCTATATCTATATCTATATCTATATCTATATCTATATCTATATCTATATCTATATCTATATCTATATCTATATCTATATCTATATCTATATCTATATCTATATCTATATCTATATCTATATCTATATCTATATCTATATCTATATCTATATCTATATCTATATCTATATCTATATCTATATCTATATCTATATCTATATCTATATCTATATCTATATCTATATCTATATCTATATCTATATCTATATCTATATCTATATCTATATCTATATCTATATCTATATCTATATCTATATCTATATCTATATCTATATCTATATCTATATCTATATCTATATCTATATCTATATCTATATCTATATCTATATCTATATCTATATCTATATCTATATCTATATCTATATCTATATCTATATCTATATCTATATCTATATCTATATCTATATCTATATCTATATCTATATCTATATCTATATCTATATCTATATCTATATCTATATCTATATCTATATCTATATCTATATCTATATCTATATCTATATCTATATCTATATCTATATCTATATCTATATCTATATCTATATCTATATCTATATCTATATCTATATCTATATCTATATCTATATCTATATCTATATCTATATCTATATCTATATCTATATCTATATCTATATCTATATCTATATCTATATCTATATCTATATCTATATCTATATCTATATCTATATCTATATCTATATCTATATCTATATCTATATCTATATCTATATCTATATCTATATCTATATCTATATCTATATCTATATCTATATCTATATCTATATCTATATCTATATCTATATCTATATCTATATCTATATCTATATCTATATCTATATCTATATCTATATCTATATCTATATCTATATCTATATCTATATCTATATCTATATCTATATCTATATCTATATCTATATCTATATCTATATCTATATCTATATCTATATCTATATCTATATCTATATCTATATCTATATCTATATCTATATCTATATCTATATCTATATCTATATCTATATCTATATCTATATCTATATCTATATCTATATCTATATCTATATCTATATCTATATCTATATCTATATCTATATCTATATCTATATCTATATCTATATCTATATCTATATCTATATCTATATCTATATCTATATCTATATCTATATCTATATCTATATCTATATCTATATCTATATCTATATCTATATCTATATCTATATCTATATCTATATCTATATCTATATCTATATCTATATCTATATCTATATCTATATCTATATCTATATCTATATCTATATCTATATCTATATCTATATCTATATCTATATCTATATCTATATCTATATCTATATCTATATCTATATCTATATCTATATCTATATCTATATCTATATCTATATCTATATCTATATCTATATCTATATCTATATCTATATCTATATCTATATCTATATCTATATCTATATCTATATCTATATCTATATCTATATCTATATCTATATCTATATCTATATCTATATCTATATCTATATCTATATCTATATCTATATCTATATCTATATCTATATCTATATCTATATCTATATCTATATCTATATCTATATCTATATCTATATCTATATCTATATCTATATCTATATCTATATCTATATCTATATCTATATCTATATCTATATCTATATCTATATCTATATCTATATCTATATCTATATCTATATCTATATCTATATCTATATCTATATCTATATCTATATCTATATCTATATCTATATCTATATCTATATCTATATCTATATCTATATCTATATCTATATCTATATCTATATCTATATCTATATCTATATCTATATCTATATCTATATCTATATCTATATCTATATCTATATCTATATCTATATCTATATCTATATCTATATCTATATCTATATCTATATCTATATCTATATCTATATCTATATCTATATCTATATCTATATCTATATCTATATCTATATCTATATCTATATCTATATCTATATCTATATCTATATCTATATCTATATCTATATCTATATCTATATCTATATCTATATCTATATCTATATCTATATCTATATCTATATCTATATCTATATCTATATCTATATCTATATCTATATCTATATCTATATCTATATCTATATCTATATCTATATCTATATCTATATCTATATCTATATCTATATCTATATCTATATCTATATCTATATCTATATCTATATCTATATCTATATCTATATCTATATCTATATCTATATCTATATCTATATCTATATCTATATCTATATCTATATCTATATCTATATCTATATCTATATCTATATCTATATCTATATCTATATCTATATCTATATCTATATCTATATCTATATCTATATCTATATCTATATCTATATCTATATCTATATCTATATCTATATCTATATCTATATCTATATCTATATCTATATCTATATCTATATCTATATCTATATCTATATCTATATCTATATCTATATCTATATCTATATCTATATCTATATCTATATCTATATCTATATCTATATCTATATCTATATCTATATCTATATCTATATCTATATCTATATCTATATCTATATCTATATCTATATCTATATCTATATCTATATCTATATCTATATCTATATCTATATCTATATCTATATCTATATCTATATCTATATCTATATCTATATCTATATCTATATCTATATCTATATCTATATCTATATCTATATCTATATCTATATCTATATCTATATCTATATCTATATCTATATCTATATCTATATCTATATCTATATCTATATCTATATCTATATCTATATCTATATCTATATCTATATCTATATCTATATCTATATCTATATCTATATCTATATCTATATCTATATCTATATCTATATCTATATCTATATCTATATCTATATCTATATCTATATCTATATCTATATCTATATCTATATCTATATCTATATCTATATCTATATCTATATCTATATCTATATCTATATCTATATCTATATCTATATCTATATCTATATCTATATCTATATCTATATCTATATCTATATCTATATCTATATCTATATCTATATCTATATCTATATCTATATCTATATCTATATCTATATCTATATCTATATCTATATCTATATCTATATCTATATCTATATCTATATCTATATCTATATCTATATCTATATCTATATCTATATCTATATCTATATCTATATCTATATCTATATCTATATCTATATCTATATCTATATCTATATCTATATCTATATCTATATCTATATCTATATCTATATCTATATCTATATCTATATCTATATCTATATCTATATCTATATCTATATCTATATCTATATCTATATCTATATCTATATCTATATCTATATCTATATCTATATCTATATCTATATCTATATCTATATCTATATCTATATCTATATCTATATCTATATCTATATCTATATCTATATCTATATCTATATCTATATCTATATCTATATCTATATCTAT